>JAWWTY010000123.1:28087675-28245523 GCA_035222235.1 Margarornis squamiger | reverse complement strand
AAGGAATAGCAAGATCTGGCACAAGCAGATCACTTCAACAAGTTCCTGGGAAAAACATGAATTCAGCTCCTTATCTGCTGTTAAAATAAGAGTGAAATTACGCATATTGTAAAAGTTCAAGTTATTGGTGGGACAACTAGAGAAAAATCCAGAGCATTTCTGATTTGGAGGGTAGTATAAAGAAATCCACATTGTTCATCTCTTGTCACCCGGAACACCAGCACATGGAGTGCATTTTGCCACACACTAACATATCCTTATTTCTTAAATCGTATTCTTTTAGAATCCTCACCTTCAATTTAGCGTCTTTAGGTATATCAGATATTGCCTTTTTTGTGACAGTGCAGCAGGGCGTTGAACATCCCTTACACTTCCCAGAGCATCCTGGGGCAAGCACTGCAACGTATACCACCCTTCCTGTTAGAACACCTTCCAGGTCAGTAGAAATGACTGTCTAAATTCAGCTGTAACTGATTTTAATTCTGTCCTGTGTTTCAGCTGAGGTTGCAGGTCTGTGCACAAATTTGGATACTAATAGTCCAAGATTAGTGAATATGTTCTCTGCATGGCTGCATGAACGAGGTCTGCTGCAACACAGCAAAAATAACATTCTCTATGTCATCATGTTCATCATGATAAATGATGAATTGTTGGAGCTGTGTATTAATCTAGGTCTGATAAAAACAGGCAGAGGAATACCTATAATGATTTTTTTCTGAGGCTTACTATTAATATTATTTATCAGCTTATTAACATCCTATAGGAGGAGATCTGGTTTAGGCCTCTCAACTTTCAGTTCAGTAATGCACATTGCAGTGGGTGTTGAGAAATTTGGCATTCTCACTCCTGTGGGAGAAGCAAAGTGTCAATAAGGTACACACAAGTTAGCAATTTCAGTTCAACCTTCCCGTAAATAAGCCTCAGCCTTCTGCTGTATATCAGGGTGATGAAGAGGCGAGTGTTGCAGCTCGATTCCCATGATAGGCATTTATTTTTCCTTTTGACTTAAAGAAATGTCAGCCTACTCTTGACACATTTGAAGTATCTGCACTGTGGCCTGAAAGACCTGTTTCAGGACTTGCTAGAAGACATATTTCATGTTCCCATTTAATTGCTCTTTTTCTTTTTTTTTTTTCCCCCCTTAGTCTTGGATAAACTGTTTGCTAATGAGTTGCTTTAATGTTTCAGATTGCATTGTATAAAACACTGTTCTTAGTCATACAAAGTAACTGCCAAGTTACAACTGTCCTTCATTAATACTAGCAAGGCTATCCAAGGGAGAACAAAATAACTCAGTAAAGATTCTCTTCCCAGCTATTCCCCCTTTGCTCAACTCCATCTTTCTTTTTCAGAGTTCATTTCTACAATGAACCCAAAAAGCAAGTTCCAGCCATGTTGGTACATTGAGAAACTGCTCTTTTTCTCCTCCATTTATTTCACTAGAACAACTCAGAATAAAAAGATTTATACAGGAAAAACACCACTCTTAGAATCACAGAATATGCTGAGTTGGAAGGGACCCACAAGAGACAGACCATGTACCTGAGAGTATCATCCAAACACTTCTTGAATGCTGGCAGGCTTGGTGCTGTGACCAATATGTTTGTGTTTTGTTTTTCCTGCTTGTGCCATAGTTAGGGAAGCTGTAGCAGGCCTTTTTTCATTAAATTAGGTCTTGCTAGAGAATCCAGAGGCAATGTTCTTGCCTTTCCAGGGGCTCAGATGGGGACAGTGTGTGTTGCTGGCCCTGCCTTGCTCTAACTGCTGTCTTGAGCCAGGGGAAGTAATGCCTGGGTCAGCAGCAAATTAGAAAACTGCCTGAACAGCATCCAACCATGTCCAGAACACCTCCCTTTTAGCTCAAATCACATGAATTGAATAAGAAAACTGCTTTTCTTCAGAAATCTGGATTTGATTTTTTTTTTTTTGAGCCATCCACAAACCCTGGGGCAATCCTGTCTGTCTCAAGCTGGCACAGACCCTGAGGGCAGAGGCAGCCTCACCAGTAGGATTTGCTTCTCTCCAGACACAGCTCAAGCAGGTCCCTAGGGGCATTAACAGAGAAGTGAGATATGAGCTCAGAAAGACATAGTGCTTACCCTTCCCATCGCCACGATTTCAGCCTGAACAGAACCTGTGTTGTATCGTGGAAGAGATGTCAGCTATATACAAACTTATTTTGAGAAGTTAGAAAATATTTTGATCAGTTTTCTCCTATTTGGATACTAATATAAATAAACCACTAATTTTATTTGTTGTTTTCTTTTACTACTAAAGTGTTTTAGATTATTGATCTTTGGTAAACAGATCTACTCAAGGATGGCTGTGCAGTAGCATATGGGCTAACAATCCCTTGAGGGGATGAACTGAAGGAATGTCTGTTACCAGCTAAAAAGTCACTTCTTGACTGTGCAAGGTTTGCGTGTTTGCTGTATCAACTTGTGGAGGAGACTCAGGCAGAGCTGGGACAGGAAGCTCACTACAGCTTTTATGCTCTGGCAGCACACTGGCTAGGTCTGCTCAGCTAGCAGGATGACTCAGCCATACACCTGATGCCTAACCGTTTTAACAGGAATTTTGTAGATTTGTATAGGGTTATATAAGATGAATGAGTTTTCCTAAGTTTCTCACCTTTTAGGTGGTATTTAGAAGTCACTGAGCACTTTCACACACATTTACCAAGGACACGTTCTTTTGAAGAACACCTGCAAGGACTCCAACTGAGACAATAATATAGTTTGTAGTCAAAACAAGAGAGTAAGCTCAGAGCCCTTGGAGCGGCTCCAAGGGGCAGTTCTTAGGAGTTCTGAGGGTGGACACCAGGGAAAATGGTACCACAGGTTGGCTGTAGATATCACTTATGTTAATTACTGAAAGTTATAAAAGCTGTAACATCTAGCTCACAGGTGTGTGCATACCTTTGATGCACACCTGGAAGCTTCCAGTAAGAACTATTTTTATCTACCTATCTAATCTATCTATCTATCTCCTAATGTTATTTTGAGACTCTTTTGCAGGAATTTAGGCATCACACCCAAAGCTGCTGTCCTGCATCTTTCCAGGACAATGGAGAGGATGAAACAAGAGAGGAACTGAGTGCCAGAGAAAGGACTTGTGCATAATAGTGTCCTTTGTGCAGCCTATGGTCAAGTGACTCATTGCCCATAATCTGTACCCAAGCCTAAGCATTTCCAGCATG
The DNA here is from genome assembly GCA_035222235.1 of Margarornis squamiger. Taxonomy (NCBI): domain Eukaryota; kingdom Metazoa; phylum Chordata; class Aves; order Passeriformes; family Furnariidae; genus Margarornis; species Margarornis squamiger. Next base: position 28,242,324 of record JAWWTY010000123.1, on the reverse strand, counting down.
TGTTGGAGCAAAGCAGGAGCTGCTGAAACCCACACTCTGAGTGAGAAATTGCCAACCATTTGACAATAGGTGAAGGAATGCAAAAAGGAACTGGATAAGGTTTTGCTGACCTGAAGGAATGGGAGATGAAGAGGAGTTGTACTCCCCACCACTCCAAGCACACAGTGGGCCAGAAACAATGAGTGGTGGAACAAGCTAAATGCTAAACATCAACATCATCTGAGGAGTGGTTGTGGGAAGTGACCTGAGTTCTGGGAAAAGGAATCCAATATGGCCAATCTGCAGAATAGCAGCTACAACCCTTAAAGTAGTGGGATTTTTGAAATGTCAGTGTTGTTTTTCAGAGTGAAACAGATTAATGATGTTTAGAATTAGGTCACTAACTGCCTTCGAAGCTGTACCTTAACCTCTGATAATCCTCATTCTGGGAAGTACTACCAATTAGGGCTTATTCAAAGGTGGCTGACCTTTTCAACCTGCACTGCTGTGTGAGAGATAGTCACGATCTATGGAAATGTACTTTGTTTACCCAGAGAAGAAGATTGCAGAGAAATTACTTCTGTTCTTTTTAAGACTCACATGCTGACCTAAGGCTGAATGCCCCATCAATTGAAGTGTTCAAGCCAGGCTGTGATGGGGCTTTGAACAACCTGCCCTAGTGGAAATTGTCTCTGCCCATGGGAGGGAGGTTGGTGATCTTTAAGATGCCTTCCAACCCAAACCATTCTTTGATCCTATGATTCTATTCTATTCAGCCTTGCCAAAGCCAGAGCAGGCCTATAAAGACAAAATCCCTCTGGCTCTGAAGGCTCTCATAGTGGAGAGACAGATGAGAAGAAGGGAGATCCTCAATCTAAATTCAAGATGGTTGCAATGGGAACGTTCATCTTTGTTCCCAAGCAGAGGAGTCAGCCATCAGGTTTAGCCAAGTCAATTCCTCTGCCTGTTTTTGGGAAATAATTATTCAGTATTGTGCAGAATAATGTATTGGGGCTGAGCCCCAGGAGCTCAGTTGGATGTTTGCAGGTCCTGAGGCCTATCTCTGGGGGCCTATTTTGGGGCTCAGCAGCACAGAATGAGCTGGGCATTTCCCAGATTGGAAAATGGAGACCCAGCCTCACATGTCTGGGGCTGGGAAATGGGCTCCTGGGGCTGGGCTGTGGGAATGGGAGCAGAGGCCAAGTTGGCTGTCTGTGGGGTCAGACCCAGGTGTAGGGGAGTGAGAGGGCACTGGGGGCTGAGCAGGGTGTGAGGACCCCTCAGGAGGTGGGCGTCTGGGTGTGTTGTGCCCCAGAGTTCAGGAGGCAGGTGCACACCAGGCTGAGAGAATCTCTGCAGGTAAAAAGCATTTTTCACACCATTTTTGCATCCCAACTGTTTTTTTCAAGGTGTGTACAACAGCCAGAATAGTTACTAACTCATTAGTTCATATCCAATTATGACAGTGCATATTTCTATACAAATTTTTGACAGTGATTTATGACCCTGTCAAAAGCCCAGATCGTCTGAACACTCAGAAATGAACCTGGTGCTGAAATGAACGGGAGCTGAAGAAGAGCTGTGGACAAACTGAGCCGAAATGAACTGGAGCAGTCTACAGAGCTGGACCTGGCACAAACCAGAGCAGGAACATGAGCTGAAGGCAAAACTGGACTGAAGCCGAAACGAGCTGGAGCCAGCCATCCACAGCCTGGAGCTGTCCATGAGCTGGACCTGGAACAGACGGAGGCTGAAGGCGCTGACCCGAAGCTGCAGCGGAGCGGGAGCCGCGGTCCCTGCAGCATCCCTGGGCGGGGGCAGGCACGGCTGTCCCCATCCACGGGCAGCACAGGCAGCCCACACACACAGTGCGGGGCTCCACACCGCTCCGTGGGTCCTTCAGACACGAGTGGCTGCGGCTCTTCCGTCCGTCTGTCTGTCCCTGCACAGCCAGAGATGCGGGAAGCGAAGGGCATGCGAAGGACTCCCTGGAGCTGCAGCTCCTCCGAACCCTGCTCCTTCCCGGGCACGGGCAGCATTTCCCCGCCTCTCATCACACTGTTCTTGGCAGCAGCTCCCTGGTGCTGTGCATCCACAACCACGAGCGGAGGCAGAAACGGGGATGAGACACCAGAACCCTCCCATTTCTCCCCAGGAGAGGGGGCGAGAGCCAGGACGTGGCTGAAATCTCACCCAGCCAGCCCATGCAGTGGCAGCAGCGACAGCCCTGGCTGACGACCATCAGCCCCAGAATGCCAGGGAGGAGACGGCGCCAGCTTATCCCGGTTTATCCCGGTTTCCCCCGCCCGGCGCCATCGGGAGTCCCGGGAGCGCCGCCGCGGGGCCATCGCCCCCTGGCGGCTGCAAAGGGGCACGGCAGGGGGACAGCCGGGAGCGGGACGGCCGGGCAATAGTCTGGAGGTGGGAATGGGAATTGCGGCACCCAAGGAAAGTTTGCTTTTGCCACGGGGCCTTGAGCAGGCTGGGAGACAGGCCAGGCGCCTGCAGACTGTCTAGGAACTAGTGGGGTTAAATTTTCACAGAGATGATGCTGGGTATTTTGTTGGCTGCAGGAAACTCCAGTGGCACGCACACACACATGCCCAAGGTGATCCTTCTCAGTGCTCAGGTGGTAGGAACACAGTGTTATTTTTCCTAATCAGCATTAATATCAACTCAATTACAGCTGTCTGACACCGCAGACAGAGCAAATCATGAGATCTCATGCAGAATAAATCCACATCACCTGGCTTTAAATACCAAGTGGCATAAAGCTGCCAAAATTTTTGTTTTATTAATTAATCTGTTAGGAGAGAATTGGACAGCAAAGAAACAGCTCCAAAATATCTCACCCAAATGCAATAACATTTAATCAGAAGGGAGGTGGAGAGCCCGAAATTCCTTTCTCCACAGCACAGAGGTGTCCTTTGCCAGCCCAAGCACATGGAACACAGACGTGAGATGCTCTGCACCCCACAGGGCTGCCCAGTCCTCTGAACTCAGTGCTGTGGCAGGGGAGTTCCCACTTTCAACCTCTTCAGCTCCCCAGGTCTCCTGCCTTTGGGCCCAGTCCAATGTGGACAAAGCAACCAGTGCATAGGCAATCAGAAAGGGGTTTCTGCTGCTCATTTACATCTTTTTCTCTGTCTTACCTAGTGATTTTCCATCCATTTGGCCATGTACATACCAGTGAAAGATCTCAGCTTGGCACATCCCACATCCTCACAGGCCACCAGTCCCTGACGATTTCATTGAGCATAAATAGAGTTACAGGCAAAAAGTTAGCTCAAGGATGGAGGAACGAACTCAAGTCTTTGCAAGAGGCATTTCTTTCACTTGGCAAATGCATGGGAGCTTTCTTTCTGCTGCTTGCCTGTCCCAGGTGGGAATCATTCATGCTCTCACAAAGCCTCTTTGGTCTTCATTTAAGAGGGCCAGGGAACACCTGTGCTACCAATAATAGTTGCTAATAACATTGAGTGATGGGGATTAAACACATTTTGAACTCTTTTCACCCTAAGCAAAAAGTTTGCAGAAAGATATTCTGAGATCCTTTATTTAAATCCACAGTGCTGACTCCACTCTGAAAGGAAAATGAAACTTTGGTTATTTCTTGCCTTGATACCTGGCAGGTAAATTAAACAATGTTTTTATAGCTTGGACCTTCTCAGCAGGCCTGGGTAAAACACAGCTCCTGTCTGGCTATATGGGGCTGGTGTTTTGTGGTACTGTGCAAAGTCAAAAGGCAGTCCTGCAAGACACTCTTGGGTGTCTGGCTCCTGTCCACTCTACTGCCATAAAGCCTCTGCACAAGGAATGCTCCAGCATTGGCTTCCAGGTGCTGGATTTTCAGCAGCAGGTACTGAGCTGTCTTGACCTGAAGGATTTGCTTTATGCCATTTTTCTGTTTCTCTTGTCTTTGCCTCTCTGTAAAAGCTCCTACTAATGACAGGAAAGGAAAGCCACCTGCAACCACCATGGCTGGATGATCACCCATATCCACACTGGTATCCTCCAAGGAGGAGGAAGCATCCAGCATTGCTCCTGGGCCATGCAGATGTGCCCAAAACTGCTATAGTAGACAATGCAATGGTACAAGACGATGGGATGAATAGGTCTTAAAGTCAAAAAACCTCCTAAGCATTCTCCAGCCTTGCAGGGATTGCTCCAGCACAAATGCAAATGCTGCTAATGCCTCCTCGTTCTCCAGAGCTGACATTTCCTGAGCAGAGCTCTCTTCTTTGACCTCTCTCTGTAAATATTGACATTGCATTCACATGGATAATAGATTTCTGTCTGCTTTTACCGCAGCTGAATGTTTCCACCGGGACTGTTAGTACTTCTTATGGCTGGAAATGCACCTGCACCAGCTGTGAGGCTCAGCATAAAAACCCCTGTCAACCCAAATCCCTCAGTCTCTTAACAGACCACCACTGCCTCACCCCTGCAAAGCCCTGATTCATCTTGAGAGAGTGGTTAAGAAATACTCTCTTGACCATTTCTTTTTCTTGGGAAAAGAGAAAAACCCATGTATTTGACTGCCTTCTTCCTAAATCACTTCCTTTCTCCAAAGCACATGGTCCCACACCAGGTATCCGGCCTGAAAAATGACTTGCCTGCCACACATGACCCACATAGCCCCCCAAAATAACCCTACAGTGATGATGTCTGAGCCTCCCAAAGGAGAATGACCTGAGATTTTTGTTTTCCAGTAACAATTCAGCTGTTTATAGCTATTTCTCCCCCAAATGAGAACATTTCCCACCCCCATCACCCAGGGATGAGCCCCAGCACTTGCTGTGATGCTTTGCCTCCAGCAAAACTTCACTACAAAGCATCACTCTCCTGTTCCGTGCAGTCACTCTTACCCTGCCAGATGCCTCCACTTGAAGCAAAATGGTTAGGTAAAACTTAAAAGGAGCTTCCTAAGCCTCTTCTCTCCATAGCATGAACGTTTTGCAGGCTCTTGGAGGGCAGCTTGAGGCAGGGCTTCAGAGAGCCAGTGCTGACTGGTGTGCAAGTACTGAGCTGTACACTTGAAAAAGAGAACTCAGAAGTTGGTTTTGCACAAATACCTGATTTTCCCAGTTGCCTCAGCTCCTTTGCTGTCATATTCAGGCATTATTTTCACCCTTCTCTCCTGCTGTATCTAAGGTGACAGCTATCACCTGGTGAGCTTGCCCTGTGATGCCAGGGGAGGGGAGCTGCTGCTGCACTTTTTAAAGATACCTTAATATTCCATGATGGCCAGATTATATTCTCCAAGTCTGGACCACATGGCATCAACTCATTCCCTTTGCACACACTCCTTGGGCTATGGTCACAAGGAAAAGACAAATATCCTTAAGAATATCTGAAGGGCTCTCTAAGTGCATTCTGTTGTGATATGGGTGTTGCCTTCCACAGGGTCAACTCAACACACTCATGAGAGCTTTGGTGTTCAACACAGACACAGCCATATGACCAAGATGATTCTGCTCCCCTCCTCGGCTTTCCCTTGCTCCATGCTCCTGTGTGGAGGAGTCACATTATGGATGTGCCAGAAGCATCCTTCTCTTGTTGCCAGCTCTGGCTCCATACAAAGGATTAAACATCCCCTTTTTTTAAAGACATCTGGCATGCACTGAGCAGAAAAAATATGGCAAGCTGGAATTTCCTTCACTGGGAGAAATGCACAATGTTATTTGGGCCAAATCTAAAGTTTCTCACTTATGATTTTTGCATATGAATGGGAATTCAGGCTTGGTCCCTGGAGGGACCATCATTATATGCATTAACAGACAGCTGGGCTTTAGAAAAAGGGGGAAAGAAGAAAGAAAATAGATATTTATTCTGTACTTAGGCAAATTCACAGGAGGGGAATCATCTCCCATTCTCAATGCAGAAACGCTTTGCTCTCTATAGACTGAATACATTCACTCATCAAGGCATATTGAGTACCTGCTTATTAGCACAAGTTCAGTTCCCTTTCTGCACATAGAAATACAGTCCTCAGTGTGGCCCATCTGGAGAGATTCTTTTGCTTTGTCTTGTTGGGGGGAAGCACAAGAGCATATTTCTAGAGCATTAACTTTGATTTGATAAAAAGGTTTTTATACACATAATGTATTAAAAATATATTTTCCTATTTTTATTATACATATGTTTTATAATTAAAAAATATGTTGTTATGCATTTTTATAACTTCCCTCCATGCTGTCATGTCTTGAAGCTGGGAAATTTGCAGTGCCTTATGCTAAACCGTCTGGAGAATATAAAAGGGCTTTGCTAAGGGTCAGTTTCAAATGAAGCTAATTCCAATCAAATCAAATCACAGGGCTGGGGAACCAAGAAAACCCCCCCACTTTTTATTTGACTCCTGATTTATCAGCCCCTACAAACTCATCACTTCATCAGTAGGATGGTTCTGCATTGTAAAATACAACCTGGAGCTCAGCAACCTTTCTTTTCATCTTTCTTTTAGACAATAAGATGCCTCCTTCCCTTGAATAGACGAATAATATTCAAAAAAGAGCTCACCCTGGGATAACCATGCCCTGCCATCTTTGTGGACCAGAAGCCCATATAATGCCATTGCTGATGGAGGCATTTCAGCTCACTGCTGACCTCCTGTCAGTTTTTGTCTAAGAAGATGTGCCTTTTCCCTTTCTCATCTCTTTTTTAGCTCAAAGAGGGCCCAGCTTTAAAGGGAGCCACGACATGTTCCACAGCCTCTCATTGCAGCACTATAGCTGCATGGAAAGGACCACAACCTGGTCTTTCCCTTTCCAAAATTCAGCTGTGCTTGGGCTTTCCAAATTCACCAGGACAATTAGATGGGCTTTTCTAGTCTTATTTTTACACCCAATCTGCTTCCAGTGATCATGTTTTATGTTTTGGTGTTGTTGTTGTTGTTGTTGTTTGTTTTGTTTTAGGTTTGTTGGGGTTTTTTTGTTTGCTTGTTTTTTTCTCCTTTTCAGCAGTATTGAGGTGTGCATGTTCTCAACCACCAGCTTGCAAAAGCCAGGGGCTCTTAAATTCCCTCTATCACAAACTCTGGCTGCAACACCCACAATTGGCACCTTGCAATAAGCTGATTTTTTTTTTAAGGGAAAAGTCTGCCTTTAAAGGACTAGGATGGAGTGCCAAGAGGACTCAGTATCCCTGGGTGGTACCCGGAGGTCTCAGCCACTCATTACAGGAATGCTTCAGTTGCTGAAGAAGCTGGGCTACTTATCGGCAGCTTATCGGCTACAGCCATGAGGATCTCTGGAGTGTGGATGATAAACTAGCAGGAGGCCAGGCTCTTTTCTGCCCCCATACTGTCTGCAGCCAAAGTCTGGATCTGACCACGCTCTCTTGCCATAATTTATTTCCCCATTACATTTCTGACCAGGCCTCTGGCTTTGCAGCTATTGCTGTCAGTCTTTTGTCTTTCTGATTATGCTAACAGCAGCACTTGAACGCTAATTGCCTTCCCTGATGAAGCAATCATACAATTTCGAGGTGTTAGGGAGGATAGATCGCGGATGAGGGCTTTGCTCCTGGCTGGAGCCCCGCCTGGGATGCAAAGCGTAGGGGCCAAGGATTCTGTGTCTCGCTTGCTGCTGCATAGAATGGGAGAGCGGTGCAGTGAAGCAGAGCTCTTAGACAGGGATGGGAGAGGGATGAAGTTGTCACAGAGCTGATTTCTGTGCCCTGAAGCAACAATTTGCGTTATTTTGGACGCTGCGCCCCTAGCACTTCCACCGCGAGGGACATCCTAACTCTGCCACTGCCAGAGCCAACAACCTTTCCCCACAGAGAAGATTCACAATTATTTTATTTATTTAATTTTATTTTATTGTTTTCTGCCTGAATATATGTAGTTGCTTCTACAAAAAGACTTGTGATTTTGGCTATACTGTCCTGTTCTACAAATTCTAGGTTTCAAAGGGCTGGAAGGCACCACTCACACTTCCCTTTTCCCTTGCTGGGCCAAGGTAAGGACCCACCTGGGCATGTTCAGGACCTAAAGTCACCCAAATCAGGTTTTAGCAGGTGCTGAGTGAGCCAGTCCCTGTGTTATGTGTGGTGCACACACAGTTGCTCACAAACCCTGGCTGTGAAAGCCTGGTTTTCCACTGCAAAACACTAACCCCCCCAAAAGAGCCATTGTTTCCAAGCCTAATAAACATATTCCTTTCCCACCTGGGCACAGTTGATCAACCTTTAGGTTTGTGAGTGATTTTCAAGCCCAAAAGCCATGGCCAAGCCAGGATAAAAGCCGTGCCTGTGCCTCCCCTCCTCTTAATTTCTTACTTCTTGCCAAACACATGTTCCCAGCCACTTTATTCAGCCCATTCAATCCTCCCTTCCCTGCTTTGATGGCTGGTGACTGCCCCGTGGGATGCAAGTTGGTGGGATTTTAACTGTAGTGAGAACAGCCATCCCTTCTGCAGCCGCTGCCTCCCTCTCCTCCCTCCTGAGTCATTAATTCATGCTGGAACAGGAAGATTAACGGAGGCCAAATGCTTCCCAGTGCCAAACCATGATGATTTCCATCTATCCTACCTACGTGGCCCAAAACACCCTCTTGCAGCCCAATCCAGTGTCACTACTGAGCTATTTGCTGCCATTCATCATTTATCAGTCATGCACTAATTCTTGTAATTAAAATTGAGTTTATCATCCAGTGCTTCTGCACGTGCGTGCATAAATATCCATGCATCTATATATATATCTACCCATACATGTCTATCCATCTATATACACCTCTATGTACACGCCACCTTACGCCTTCTCCTACAATATCTGTACCATGAATCTTATCCCATTTGAAAGTATTGGCAAGTCCTGACCTCCTACACGTCTCATGGGAAGTGAGCACAGGATGTTACTTTGACAGCACTTTGTCCACTGGATGTGAGAGGCTGCTCCCTATCTTTTTTTTTTTTAAATTAATATATAATTTTCCTATCTTTTTTTTTTTTTTCCCCTCACCAATGAAATATTTTTACCTTGCATGCCCTTTTGCTCAGTGGCTCCACACACTGTATTTCTTGAGGAGTAAATGATTAAACTTTAGAGCCCAGAGTTTCGTGCTTAAATGTCAAGCTTGAAACACAGTGCCTCAGAAGAGAAATCAATAGGATTTCAATTTTCTTGTAATAAATACAGCCTTTATTGGGAGCAAATGAAGAAAACAGCAGGCAGCCTATCTCACAGTTTTGCTGCTTTTTTTTCAGCTTGGAAGATTTTTCTTTTGGTTTTGTAGTTAAAAAATAAGCTGTATGAGAAATAAGTCACCTTCACCAGAACAAATGCATCTGCTGGCCATTTATGGAGAAGTGGTCAAAAAACTCCCATTAGAGCTGCTAATATCTTATCAAAGCAGCATGTCAGCATAAGAAAGTATCTTCTTTCTTTTATTATACTCAATTTGCTGAATATTACTATAGCTGATGCCATGAATAGCTGAGCTGATCCTGGCTAGAGGTTAGGAAATGATGGGGTAAGAAAATCACCTGCATGGGCACCTTGTTCTTCTCCACGGCTGGCTCATAGGACTTTCTTGGAGGAAAAGGGCTGTCACAGGTCACTGTAAGGTAGGGGCCTGCAGCCACCAGTGTCCAGTGGATCCCAAACGAATTGCACCAAATGCTCCAACCAGAAGTTGTATTATAGCAGCAATGGGTACCTTCAGTGAGCATCACACATTTCATCCCTTGTTCTCTGAGGCTTTTTTCCCCAGAGACTGTGCAATGGTGTGCAATAACTATAAGCACACCCTGGACTGTTCTTAGGGCTGCAGAATGAGCAAAGCCTTTTGCTGGCCATGCTGCTCTGGCTCCCATTTCCTACCTGATCCCAGCTGACATTTCCTACCCAATCTCAGCCTAGGATCACTTTGTTCCCTCTTCATGTGCATGAGGTTTGAGCTCTGGCAGTCGGTGCATTATTAAAATTGCTCACTTGGAAGCACATGCGCACCTGCTGAGAGAACTGCCACAGGGAACTCACCTTAGCAGCACTCACCCCTGCATTGGGTTTTCCAATGTAGCTCTCTTTGTCCTGTCTTACCTCATTCTGAGCTGTTTCTGCATGCCTCAGTGTCATTCACTTTTCACAGTAACTTTTCCACTGGTGCAATAGTTCATCCTAGCATCTCCCACCACACCACATCTGAGGCATTGCAGGTAAGGTGGTTTCTCTCCTTCCACTCATCTATTTTAACAAGCAGGTATGATGTGTACCGTTCTCCAGTCCTCGAGGTCCGTCTCCCTCCTCATGTCAGCAAAGATGAATCACCCCCAGGATCAGGTTGTGCTGTTTTGGCTGCCTCTGAATGCACTTGAGGGTGACTTTCAATAGGCTCCGTTGACTTGAATAAATCTATCTCATTCTTTCATCTCTTCTTCTGCTTCCTGATGCTTTTTTTTTTTTTTTTTTTTTTTTTTTTTTGGTGGAAATATCCATTCACAGTTTATGCATTGCATGCTATTTATGCAGTTCAGCCCATGAAAAATACATGAAGAGTCCCTCGCTCTTTCTCCTCACAGCTTCATAAATCTTGCATTGCTTTCTGCATGGCAGCTCGGCTTCATGGGGTGATGGGGAGCAGCCTCTCCACTGCTCCAGCCCTGGGCCACAGCATCCTCTGGGGATTCTGACATTAGTCAGAAGGCTTGACCCCTTCCAGGATGGCAGATGACGGGGAGGTTCAGAGCCCCCTGAGCCCCATTTTTAGGTTATTGGATAGGAAAATTAAGACAGAGTAGCTGTTTTGCTGCCCTGCAATGTTGCCAGCACTGGGGCCATCTTGCTTTGCAGTTCGTTTCAGCTTTACTGAAAATCAGAGTGATGCAGAGAATAATATTACCCTGTTCACAGATTGTTAAGCATTCTCAGGAGTTGGGCAGCTGCACATTTATTCCAGGGATCAGAGAGAGGCTGTGCAAAAGAACCACACCAAAAATAAGTCAGGCACATACTTAAGGACCCTTTTTCTGTTAAAGCACCTTACCTTTTCGTGCAGGTAAATTTATTAACTGGTGCTTACAGATTGTAAGTGCTTCTTCTCACACTGAGCCTAGTGGTGGAAAATAATAGGCAAACATTGATCTGAGATTTGGGTAAGAGGTGCTCCCAAACCAACTGGAGCACCAACTCCCAGGGAAATTGCCTAATTCCTTAATTCTCACTTAAAATGGAGTATTGTGGAAGGACTTTGCAGCCAGCCCTCATCTTTAATGGTACTAATAACAAGGGCTGTCCATTTGCATCCTGATCTCTTTCTCCCTCCTGCTGGTTGAGGAACATGAACAGGAGACAGCTGCTGTCATGAGCATGTCTTCATGAGGGCACCATTCCTATTTCTGTAGCAGCTGAAAAGAGGTGTTGTAAAACACCCTTGTTCCTCAAGATTTCACCTGCCACCTTTCATTTTTTTATATGGAAGCTTCCAGAAGCAAAGCTTCCTGTTTTCCCCATGAGCTCAGCCTCACCTGTCGGATGCCTCCCCATCACCTGCAAAGTTATTTCTTTCAGCTTCTTTAAATAAGTTTCCCCATTTTTGTATTTTCCCCTTCACAGGCTCTCTGCCTCCATGAAGCTATCAAGAACGCTGCCTACATGGGACAAGTCAACATTGTTTTTACCCCGTCCTCAGAGCTCCTCTGATTTGTTCCAGCATCTGTCACCATTGAGGTCCAGCAGCACACAACCTCAGGCTGAAGAAGAAAACACTGAATGGGGACTGGCATGTCAATCTAGAGAGATTTTATCTGATTTGTTGACAACCTCAATTTGCTAACCCAATTGACCTTGTGCTCTCTTTAATATATAAGGAGGCATTCCTTTGCTGTCCTAGTTTACCATGCCTTTCCTGGTCACGGTATGACTTTACCACCACCCACCATCACCATGGCTTCCCATTATGTCAGGAGAAAGAGTATCCTCATCTGTAAGTCTCCCCTTTGTCCTCTAGCAGGGGATAAGAAGACGGTGGCTGCCTACCGCTGCCTCTGTTTGACCTTTCCCAGACCAATCTTTTCCTTCTTGCCCCACCTATGGGTTTTCTCACCTCTCTTTAAGGCTGGTCTGTGCACCTTTGCAGCATGTGGTTGTCCCCAAACCCATGGGGCAGGGGATGTGGTAGGGGGTTCTCCAGCTGGCCATGGGTCTGCTAAGGTTCCCACCCCCCTAAAAAGATCAGAGTAAATCAGTCTTTGTGAGTTAAAAAAAAAAAAAACAAACCCACAAAAAAATGGTATTTCTGAGGAGTGTCTGGCCAGGGGCTGCACTGGGGCTTGGTTGGTTCAGCAGGCCCTTTGCTGCACAAACCAGACGTTAAAAGCATATTTTTCCCAAAAAAAACAGAAGAAAGAGACAAGAGCCTGTAACAAGGTAGGATGTGTTTGTGTGAGTCGACATGTCTCCCTCATCCCAAAGGCCCCTCTTTCCCCCAGGGACCACAAGATTACCATCAAGTCTGTATTTAGGAGAGAAAAAATAAAGAGCATTTATTTCCTTTCCTTTATTTCCTGATGCTTTGTGGAAAGCCGAGGGGGTACGCATGCGTGTGATCCACAACTGGATGTTGCTGTTAGTCAAAGGTTTTTATTTTTATGAAAAAATAGAAAATTTCATATCTTACACTACAAAAAAAAAACATGTACACAAACAAAATGCACAGAGAGCATCCAAGGAGGGAGAAGGGGGGAGGAATAAATACAGCAACGCTATAGTCTCCTATGAGTTAAAACACTGATGCAAGGAGCTGAGACAGATGCTGTGGCTCTGGCAGCGCTGGATGCGCCAGCTCCTGCCTTACCTGCCCTAAGGAATTATGATAAAGGATTGGAAACTAAGTGTTAATCTTAAGACTGCTAATGATGTATTTTACATACGCTTTAACAACTAATTTCACGTCCATAGCAGTCCAAAGAGACACAATTTCTTGACCACTGGGACTTTCTACATTATATTCAACACTGTATAGACAAAAAAACCTTTTACCTTCATTTTTTTGTTCTTCTTGCCATTAACATATCGGAGGAATAAATAAAATTTTAAATTGATTTTTTTCCCTTTTAAATCAGTCTTCCTTTTTAATGCGCAGGTAGTTTTTCCAAGTGGTAGCTACACAATGAAAGGGCATTAGTCTACACAAGTCATTCTTGGAGACACTTTCATCTCCCAAAATGAAAAACTGTATTAAAAAGAGCTTTTTTATCTCCTGGATCCTTTAAAATACCTTTTTTGCAATTATCAGCAAAATATACTAGGAAAAAAAGAATTTGTTGGCTCAGCCGCAGCAGTAGCTGGAAAAGCAAAGTGCTTGGACTTACCATAAGCAGGAAATCCTCCTACAGTCCTTTCCAAGAGCATAACCAGCAAAATGTTACTGTCATCTTGTTCTGCTGCACCCCAATACCCATGATCATGCCCAACATATGGAGTACTTGCAGTTCTTGGATGGGAACTGAAAACCTCCACTGTCTCTGCAATTTGCTCATGGACACAGAAGTTGTAACTTTTGGACACTATTCATTAAAACACCATTTTGTTTTATTTTTAGCTCCGAGACAAAATCTGTTATATAGAGATCTGTAGCAAGAACAGTTCTTGAAATAAATAGAAAAGGTTATTTGTTTATTTATTGGAGGAAGCGAGAAGAGGTGCCCTATTTACAAATGCAGTCTGACTTAAGAACAGTTTTGTGTTCCATCAGCTCGTCATTTTGAAGGTTATTCCAGCATCTGGTATGCATCCCAGCCATACAAATGATGAAAGGGGATTTTGCTGTTAAAAGCTCAGGAAGAAAGACCAAACCCAACTCCTCCCACAGAGCCAACAGGCAAGGAATGAGTGGAGATGATGGGCAGAAAGTGCTGCATATTTGCTAATAGCATCTTGGATGCAGGCAAATAAACAATTCCTCCTGATGAAATGAGTTGTTTCTCTCTTCCTACAGGTTATTTTCCCAAGCGTTGCAGACAGGGAGGCACAAATAATCCCAAGACTGTTCTGCTGACAGCTCTAATAATCTTATTTATTATATGACAAATCTCTTTTCTGTGCTGAAATTGGTATGTCTTGATATCCCTTTCCTCTTTCGTGGTCTGGTGGCTGCCAAAATGAAACAATAGGATGAGACAATCACACCATCAAGATTTGTTAGGCCTTGCTGTGGCTCCTCTCCTTCCTATTTCTCCCAATTCCTGAGGAACTCGGCAGTAGCTTGCAGAGGAGGAGGAGGCAATTTCAGAAGAGGCAAATATTGCCTAAAGAAGCCCTGCTGAAAGCAAGCAAAGCCCTGCTGTTAGGAAAAAAAACACTCAGCCCTCTTCTCCTGGACATTTCTCTTTCCTTTAAAAACCCTTATTTGTATCAAATCTTACCCAAAAGCTTAGGGGAAATGGAAGAAAGACTTTGAAATAGCTGAAGGTGCCTTGTAACTCCTGCTTCTGCAAGACACGAAGGACACAGGCCTCCTTTTGGCACTGCATGAGTGCCTTGGGTTCGGCTTTGCAGCATTGGGGACAAAGGGAGCTACAGCAACTCGGTATGTTGAGATTATTGCCAAGGAAGGATGCCACAAGATGCTACCCAACCTCTAAGGAAGCAATACATCTACAGAAACAGCAAAAAATTCCCATCCATTGAGCTGCTTTAAAATTTTTATATTTATCAAAGTCTTCACAAATTAAAAGCCCAACCTATGAAAACCAAATCAACTGTGCTAATTAATCCTATCTACAATAAAAGAGGAAGGACAGCTCCAAAATATTTCTTGGTGTGATTCCTAGGGGATTGCATTGCCCTCAGGTCCCTCCAAAAACAGCAGCCATGGGCTTTAATGGGCACACTGAACCCCAGCTACAGCCAAGTCCTGACCTGAGCCATGCTAGCCCCAGATGAATGGGATCTCCTCGTCCTCAGGATGCTACTGCTGTGACCATGTTGGGCTGCTCTGCTCTTCTCTCCACTCTGTGCTCTGGCCCAAATTGGCCAGGTCCATAGCCAAGCCGAAAATGCACAGAGAGATAACCTGGGACAGCACAGTTCTAAAAATAATCCCACTGCCACCTCCACTGTGGAAAAAATACTACAAAATCTCCATGCTGAAGCATGTGGGCTCCTTTCCACACTGCAGGACTTAACCCCCATAATGAGAAGAGGAATGGCAAAATTCCTTCCTTCCAGATAAAACCACCTCATGGTTTTTCTCCTCAGCTATGGGGCAGGATCAGTCCCACACTGTCTTTGGCCAGGACACAGGAAAATCGATGCCATGTTATTACTGGAGGCCACCAAGAACCAGATGTTTTACTTTTCTCATGGACATCCCCAGCCCATGGTGAGAAGGAAGAGGGGGGCAACATCTTTATTTAAGCAGACTCCTTCTACCTCATATATGCAACAAAACTCCTGAAGGGGTTATATGTTGCTCAACCCAAACAGCAGCAAAAATACTAAGCATAGGGGTAACACAAAAGGCAGACAAAACAAAGTGAAAGAGACAAAAAAAAGGAATAAACCAAGGAAAAAGCCCCAATCTTGTACCTGATGCATAGCAAACTGTACAGTATATACATCTTCAACACATATTATCCTCCCCGAAGAGCAAACAAAAAGAACTTGGCAACACAGAGGAAAGAAAAAAAAATATACACCCTGTATTGTATTTGCTATGAAGCAAGCAACATGTTTATATGCTAGTCTCTATAACTTAATGCTGTGTAACAGCATTTTTTCCCTTTAAATTTACAAAACAAAATATCTATTGAGAAATAATCTAATATTGCTCTTCAATACACTTCTGTAGACAAGTAAGACTTGAAGTTAAACTTCAGCAAACTGCAGCTATTGGGAGCCCATGAATGGCTACAAAAATCCTCTGCTCCAGTCAGTCCTTGGAAGTATTACCATGTGCTGCTGCAATTCAGTATATAAAGGTGCTATATATATATATATATGTACCTCCCACGTACAGACAATGTGTGCTGGGGAGCCTTGTTGTTATCATTGCTGAAGCTTAAGAGAGTGGTTAACCTCATGTACAGCAGATTCGTTTCCATGTTCCATGCATCTTACATTGACTTCATGAAAATGAGGACACAAATGGAAGAAAAGGAAAACTTTAGTCAAACACTGCTTTAGAAACGCTGCGTCAGAGGTCATTGTCCTTCAGTTATAGGAACCACCGAATTTCCCTTTTTATCTTTTCTTGTTTGTTTTTTCTTTTTTAGTCAAAATAAATCTCAGGGCTGTGTACAAAGTGCAGGACCGACCCACTTGAGGAAGCAACTTTAAAACCGAGTTACAATGGTACCATCCCATTCACCAACTGGACCTTCATCTCTTGAAGGCTGTTCATTATCTTCTTCTGGTGACCAACAAGTGTCACTCCCAGGCGTCTCAAATCCCTGTGGGAGAAAGCAGACGTTGGTTCCATGGACCTCTCAGGTACACGCCGCCGCGCACACCATGCTCTGCATGCGCTGATGCTGCTGCCAGCGCCTACCTGTTACCACTGACAGCTCCCAAAGCCAAGTTTAGCTGGCAAGTTTTATTTTCCCCATTTGTAAAAAAAAATTTTTACGGCTGACAGCGTCTCAGAGAGGTGATGTGATCTGAATGAGATCACCTCGCTGGCCAAGGAGAAAGGCTGGACAGCAAAGTGTCAGCACCATCTTTGGCCAAGGATTCTGCTAGGTATGAAAAGTCCTATTTCCAAGAGAAAAGCCATGTAAGAAAGCCTGTGTTGCATTTTCCTCTTCTTGTGGGAGAGACTGATATTTGATCTTGGATACGAACAGTGAGGAGTGAGGTCAATCCTTGCTTCCTTTCTCTTCAGATGAGGCAAAGCCATAGAAACACAAATGGCAAGAGCCTCGAGTATGGCCACCAGCCTGATGACCCCCTAAAGGCAACAAGAACTGGCAAAGCAGCTCCCCTCTGGGCCTTTGCAAGTCTTTCCATAAACCCACATTTCTTTTTTTTTTTTTTTTTTTTGGGTGAATTCTGTAAGCCAAAGGCATTTGTGTTGAGTCTGCCTACTGGGCTGCCATTATAGGAAAGCTGTAAAATGAGATCGTTTGTGTAAAATGCAGGATCAGGAGAAAAGTTTCTTTTCTTATAAACTCAGCCCTCTAAAATTCAGCCAGTCATAGTTGAAGGCAGTCACCAAGATTCACATGAATGCTATAAAAGAGGCGCCTCCAGGGGACAAATTATTCCATCCAAAGACAGGAGTGGGACAAGTAATTTCCTAGATATACTACAGCAGAACCTTGAGTAATCAGATTCAATGACATATCTAGAGCCAGGTAAGGCTACCGGTTATGGCAGAGTATAATTGTATAGATTTTTTACTAGATGGAAAAGTGTTAACAAAGAAATTGTAGGAATAAAAGCTCAGAAGAAACATCAAGACAGTTGCATATGTGTTTCCAGCATAAGACACAGAAACTTTTAGAAAAGCAGTCTGACTTACAGGACATGTGGTGTTTTGTCTGAAGACTTCCAAAAGAGAAATATCAGCCCCTCACTTCCTACCTCCAGACTGGACTGAATAAAGGATGTTTCAAAGCCAGGCCTTACAGTCCTGCCAATACAGTTATGAATCCTAAACTGCTGACACCCTGTGTGCAAGTCTTTTAGGAGAAAGGTCTCCACCAAAAGCCAGTGAGAAGTGACCTCCTTGAACACACAGCTGTTTTTCTGAAACCATGCTGGTGCATTCATGCAAAGGCTGAGGATCACCAGGAACACTCAGGAGCCCAACCATCACCTGAGATATATTGCAAACATGGGCTACACTTCAACAGCATGGCTGTGTTCTGGACTGCAGGTGTACATGTGCAATCACCACCAAAACATTTTTACGCTGCACATGAGCTATCCCTGGAGGTGTACCTCTCTCAGCAGCTTCACATTCTGGACAGAAATTCCTGTGCAAGTACAATCAACCATCCCTGCCCAAAAATTCACGGATAAACATTGCTTGGAATAAAAAGCAATCCTGAGTGAAGGCTAATACATTAACACATAAACTAGTTGAAGACAAAAGCTAGATCTGTTGTGCTCCAAGGACGGTCATGTTTTCAGCCTTTTAATTTGGAAAATACCAGATTTTTTGCTTCAGGCTAAATGCATAACTTCATTATTGTACCCTTTTTTGGCAATGCATCTTAACAATACAAAAGGAAATCACAATGTAAGGGGCACAGATCCAGTAGGTCAATGAGACACATCAGCAGTGTTCTTTATCAGGTAGAAAAAAGGCTGCAGCACCTGTGAAAGGTGTCTGTCGTCTCAGGGGGACATGCTTTCATTACTGCCTCTACTGAATTGTGAAACTAGTTCAGCAAGCCATCTTAATAATGAAGGAAAATGAAGTAATGCTATTGTTACATGCAATTTATTTTATGTACACAGCACAGTTGGAAGTTCACACCAAAGATAAAAAAGAAAAAAAAAAACCAAACAAAAAAACCCCAACAAACCCAAAAACCAACACAGTATAGGACCTGATTTTTAAAAGAGCCAACATCCATCTTCCCCCTGCTGAGTGCTGCTCTGCTGGCACTTTTTGAAAATTCAGCTTTGTTTTTCAGATATCTAAAGTGCAAGCTGATCTCTTTTGAAAATCCAGTACCATGTACTTCACAGATGTGTAATTTTTGATACTCTTGCGTGTTCTGCTGAAAAAAAATAGCCTGAAACCTTGAGAAAGGCATATATGTCTTGGCATTTCACACACAGCCCCATCAGTCTAATAAAAAAATGCCTACTCACTACACAGTCTTTTTCCCCCCTGTATAGTATCCCCTTAACTCAATATCCTTGAGGAGTGCCTCATTGATTTACAAGAGAGAAAGAAGAAAAAAAAGAGTTTCTGGTTTCAATCCATTAGCTGCTCACCAGGGGATCAAGTCTACTTTTTTTGAATATCAAGTCCTCTCGAATGCGAAGCCACCAGCCAAAGGCAAGGGGACTCCTCAGAGAGGGGAAAAACACTACTGTGGGGTCTTTCACCTTTGCAAAGATGAACCAGAAGACAAAGCTTCTGAGCCAGATGCTCACCTAGTATAACATCAGCAGCTTTATTCCAAAGCCACCTTGCGCATGGCAAAGACAACAACAAAACTTTCCAAAAACTTCCTAGAGAACATAAGAGCTTTAATTGCCATTTTAAAGCATCACTTGCAGGACATTGCATACACCAGTGCATCCAGCACTGAAGGATTTGAAGCAGCATAAGGAAGAAGCCAATTGTAAACAGAATTGGGTGAGCAAACCAGCTTGTTTGGGGACAAAAAAATCTCCCAACAACTTTTGTGCCAAAGGGCTGCAAAACAGCTGTTCTCAAGCTCCAGTCCAGAGCTGCCTGGCTCACGTTACTGCAGCCAAGTGGTAATTTCATTGGGCCCAGCTCTGCAGAGGAAGAAAAGGCATAGCTAAGACCCACTTGTGATCAGGATCCAGGCTGCACCTTGCTGTGGGAGTGACTTGACCCCTGGTGCTGGGTTTTGAGTGTTCTGCCACAGTGGAGATACATGTAGCATGTGCTGTGTGGCCTCCCTGCTTCAAAATACTTGATGTCCCCAGCCATGAGACAACTTTTATTCTTGTTTTAGGGAAAAAGGTCTCCCATTTTCATTTCTTTCAGTCACGTAGAGCTGAAAATGAAAGCAGGCAGGAATTTGAATCACTTGTCAACATGGTACTAAAAGGCTGATCTAAGTTGACCAAAAAGCCAAGGAAATAAAGGGGAAAATTGGTGTGGGCTCATCCCAAACAGCCCGTATATAGCTGCACACATGCTGCCCTCTTACCACAGCCTTACATGGAAGTCAAGCTGCAACATGACAGTGACAACACAGTATCCCCTTCCCTGCAATATCCTCCATGTGCAAGGGTTGAATTCACAGTCTCCATGTTGTAAGAAATATATTTAAAACATTTTATTTACAAATAGAACTACTTATACACCATGGACCAGTTTGCCAAACACAGTGTAGACTAGGACTGGATTTCCACACAAAGTACAACCCCCCCTCACCGGCCGGTTAGTCATGCAAGCAAAAGGGACAGGTTCCTGAACAATCTCCGTGGCTGGCAGCCACCAGCCTACCACAGACATTTTGTAATTCATCTCCCACCCAGGCCAGATTTCACCACTCTTCTGAACATGGTGTAGCTACAATTGCCCACGCAGACTGAGACTACTCATGGAGTTAGTTAGTTATCAGTTTGAATTGGGGGGGAAACAAGAAGAACCTCAAAGACCTTCAGACGATGCTAAAGAGAGAGGAATCCACTTGCTAGGGACTTTTGCATGAAATGAGGACTTAAAAAAATTGTTTTAAGAGTTCATCTGCTCCTATTCATAATTCCTGTTCTACTTGATTACAAGATGAGAATTTGTTCAGAAGCAGACACATCATCACAATCTCAGGACTGAGATTTCAGGTTAAGAATAAGCATCTAGAGCAGGTGAACTCTTAAATGCTCTTCATCCAGTATAACTTTTAATAAATAATTAATTTTATTTTAGAAGAAAAAAATATATACAATGCAAAGCAACACAGCACATATTATTACAAATATTCAGAGCTCTTCATCTAATAACAAACAACAGGGTGTCCTGAGATTCAGTGAGTACAGATCTTTCAAAAGGTGAAAATACGTAGTCCACATGGTTAGTAATTGGTCCAGTCAAGGGTCAGACTGAAACTCATGTCATGGATCTATCTATTCTTGAGTATTGTCCTGGTAAAGTTATTCTTGCAGTGGATTGAAAGAGCTCCAGACACACTCAAAGTCACTAGGTGGTCCACAAGTTTAAAGAGCAGGTCTGGTCCACTGGAAAGGTTCCCTTCAAGTCTGATATCCAGTTGGAAAGAGGGGGTGGAGGGTGAGGCTCCACTTTTCACAAGGTGATTCATCCCTTTGTAAGAATTAGAGCTAAATGTAGAAATCACTCTTTGTTTGAACACATACATTTTCAGGTCTTTGCTTAAGCAGTCAGAGCTTAGGACTTGGGGAGATATTCATTGGTTTTAGCTTCTTAATCTTTTGCTTTCAGAAAATTGTCACCAATACTATTCTTTTCTGAAATAAATGCATCAACCCACCAGTCTGATAGAATCAGGGCGGTAATCAGGATTTTGGTTTGCATGCAGGGAGGGAGGATTTAAAAAAAAAAAAAAAAAGCTGAACATCTACTATCTCAACCAGGTTCTGTAAAGAAGCCATAAGCTGGGCACCCACAGTCACCAGTCCTGTCAGCATTATGGCCAACCTCTCCTACAGCACTATTAATTTATTTTTTTTCAGTAGATTTTAGGAATTATTTACATTCATCATATTTTTTTCCCTGCTTTCTCTGGCAGTACTTATCCCATTCTCCTTTCTCCATCTAATTTCTACATCTGCCTCCTACACAGTTTGTATTTGGCAAAGATCATTTTGGATGGTATTTGAAGGCAACCTCTTAAATTGTAAAGACTGTTTTACTTATGTCATTTGGGGAAAGCAAGCTTCTTTCAGATGTTCAGATCATCTTTTCACCCAATCGCCCCAAGTCCCAGCTCTGGAATATACAGAACAGTTGCCTCTGTTAAAAATGACAAGGAACATTTAACCTGAATTCTCCCTTGCAGAGTACAAAATGTTTCGTTGCTCCCTTTTATAGGGAGGAAAAGGTATTAAAACCTCCAGAAAACTAAAATCCCCAGTATATCAACCTTTAAAGAACTTTGCTTGTTCTGCTTATTTCCTGGAGAACCCAGGAGAGTCTCAGCTGAGCCCATCAGGAGCCATTTTTCTCCCTTACTTCATTTTTAAGGGCGGTATGTCAGTTTACATCAACCTGAGCATGTGGTTCATGCCTTCAATATGTGACACTTTTCCTCTTAAGCCACCATGATGGTTTCTCTTTTTTTAACAGCTGAGAATCTGGTCTTTTCTCTTTTTTTACTGTGTCTGAAAGGGATGGAAGAAGTTTTGATTTGGATGGCTAGTTGGCTTTTTAATTAATCTTTCACAGTTTTCCCAAAAAGAGATCTGAGTGGAGTCAAGCCTTCCTTCTAAGCCACCACTGCAATGTAAAGGTGTGGGCTGAGAGAGAAGTGAGTAAGCATCTCTGCAAGCATCTCTGTCCACAGGCAGCTGCAGTGGGCACAGGGAACTTACTTGCTGGGATGGATAACTAACCAGCTTGAATTAGTTTCAGCCTTTCTTTCAATTTCAACTGAAATGCAAGACAGATACATGAAATATCTCCTTTCAGTTTAAAAAAACCCCAAACAAAATGCAGAAGCTCCTCAGGCTCCCAGGCATCAACTCCTTTGCACTGCTCTGCTGCTGTAAAAGCCCAGAAGAAAGCTGAAGCCGGGCAGCTCAGACATGTTGTCTCCATTGGGGTGAGTAGGATGACACTTGTGCTACAGAAAGCATTCTGGGACCTGGTGAGGGGGCCTTAGAGGAGGTTTGCAGCTGGAAGTCAGAGCATCTCTGGCAGCTATTATCTTACTTAAAGATTTTTAAACCAACTTGCCTTTCTGGCTAGAACTCTACAGATAATGGGTTTCTTGGTTCATTGCCAGTTAGAACAACCATTTTGAAGCACTTTTTGGGTAGCCTGAAAAGGTTTTGGTGGATATTTTTGAAATTCCAGAAATACTGAAGAATAAACATAGGGAAATAGTTAAGTTTTAAAGACAAATTAAGGAGCTAATTTTATAATCTGAAATGTTGCAATTGAGGAATTAGGAGGTTAGGAATAGTTTTGTCAGCAGCATGGGATGATGCTAAGTCTGCATCACCACAGAGGGATGGTAGGACTGTTTAAAGTTACATGAGTAACTTCTAATTTGCTGTCAAAAACACCCACTAATTTGGCCTTAAACTCAACATTTTCTCTGACTCAAACCAAAGCATTTCACTTCTGAGCATTTAGTTTAGAGCTCTTGAAATGACATAAAATTCTAAAGAGAAACTAGAAGCCAAATTTTCTTTTCTGGCATGACAAATTTAGCCAAAGAGCAACAGGTCTGTGTTATATTTCAGACAATCTGCGTTTTCTACCATAACTGGCTCTGGTTATAAGATTGAAGTGGTACAGTAAAGGAGAATGCTCCTTTTCTCTTAAGTTACTGCTTCACCCTATCCCTCTTCTCACTCAACCTCTGGTTAGCTATTGCTGCAGTGTGGTCATGCTGGGGATGGTCCTCTTCCTTGGTTAACATTTGTAGATTACCAGTCTAAACTGTGGAGTCCTCAAAAGCCAAAGTAACATTGCATGTAATTGCAGGACTAGGCTGGGAAAGAACATGTAAGAATCTCAGGAACTCAGAAAAGGATCTAGGTAGAAATCCATGCACCCTGAATCCCCAGAGAGTTGCTAGAAAGGATTTCATCCCTAGCTCTGAGTTTTAATGTAAATGCCTGAAAAAGGACTGGATGAGTCCAGGTATAAGGAGCTAATCCTGATGATGTGAGTGGAGCAAATAAAATCAATGTGAGAACATATGGTCCTGCACTCCCTCCATCTATGTAGTGCAAAACTGAACTCCACAGAGATATTATCGACCTGCATCACAGGCAAAGGACCTCCTATGCTGTACGGTGAGCTCCACAGCAAGCCCTGTGGCAGACAGGAGGAAATGCAGTTCTGTGGGGTGTGGAGATTTTTCTTGTTTCATTCTTAGCCTCGGCACCAATTCTGTATGTGCATTGGCAATCTGCATGTGGTCAGAGGAGACACAACCTTCTCCCAGGCAGTGCAGAGCATAATTCTTCCCATTCTGCCCTAATGCCTGCGGTAACCTAAACTCAAATTAACCCAGCTAGAAAGGCAGGCTTTGAGGTGAGTTTGAGAAACTAGCAGGAAGTAGGAGAAAAGTCTGGCATCATTACACAAGCAAGTCAGGCAATTAAAGGTTGAGCATAACAAATTATCAGCCCCAAGGCATTTACTAAGTCACGTGAGTGCTATTGCCCCAACTGCAGTCACATCCATGAGCAAAACCCAAAGACACATTCAGAAGAAAGACTCTCAGCCAGGAAGTCTGTCCCCTAGAGCTGTGGGTTTGCTGATGCTTTTCCGTTGGCATCGGCTGCATCTATTTCTGTTACTGTTGAATACTATTTCCATGCCTTACTGGGCTTGACTGTCCACTTGGTTACATCCACATCAGCGGTGAAAGCAGCTATTCTGGTGTGAAGCCACTATATCTCAGCAGGGACTCTAGCACCTATGCATTTACTAGTAGGGTGGGGTTTTATTTGTTGGTAACCCCAAATAATCAACCACTATTATGCTGAGAGGACAGCCTGGCAATTACTCAAACTCATGCATTAATTTCTATCAGTAAAGGAGCCAGACTACTGGCTGCCAATGTAGTGGCTGTAAGTTTTAGTCTTGCTTGCACTTGGATGACTAGAGATGCCACAAGGGAAACTGTAGACTGCAAACAAAGGGTAACATTTTCCCTTTCTGCAGCCTCATCCCTGCATATTTTTGAGAGGTTTGCTTTCCTTCCCCCCTCCCCTTGCAATTCAAACAAATGAGGTGAAAATGATTTGGGCACTACTCACTCTAGGGTCACCTGAGCCACTGCATCCATTGAACTGTATCCATTCTCCATGAAGATCTCTGTGTATCGGCCCATTTTGATGGCTTCCAGCCACTCACCCACCGACCTGTAGGCACCAGTCCCGACTGGACTGTGCTCTACCAATAGATTTGATACTCTAAAGACAAAAAAACCCAAAGAAGCAAACAGAATCAGTATCAAGATGCATACAACATAAGTTCCTTGCATTTTTATATGGTAAAGATGATTCTTTTGTTCCATTTTCAGTTGCTGCAGCCCAAATCCTCCCAGCAGGCTTCATATGCAATATATCAAACACACCACTTCACCTGTAGCTTCACTCACTTTTGAGTTAGCTCCTGCCATTTCTGGTCCTCACCACAAGCAGAAAGAGGAGAGGGTGCTGGGCTCCATCAGTGCTGGTCACTTTTCAAACATCACCTCCTAAGGGCACAGGAACAGGCAATTCCCAAATGCTGGAAGTCAAGCAGGCAAGGCAGAAGGCTGGTTTGGCTGAGCAGGGATCTCCTCTTGGCAATAGGGCAAAAAAGGAAGATGTATGCCCAGTGGAAACAAGGTCAAGTGACATGGCAAGAATATGGAGATTCTGCTTGTCATTGTAGGGAGAAAATTCATGCGGCCAAAGCTCAGCTGGAGACCAAGCTGGCCAGAAACGTGGGGGACAGTAAATAGAGTTTTTTCAAATACATTAATGGCAATAGGCAGTACAGAAATCTCATCGGCTCATTATAGGATGAGGATGGTCACCTCACAAACAGGGACATAGACAAGGCAGAGGTGTTTAATGCTTTTGTCTCTGTCTTCAACACACATGACAGATCAAGGGGGTCTCAGTGCCCTGAGCTGGAGGACCATGGTAAACTCCCAGTTGATCCTGAAATTCTGCAGGATCTGCTGCTCCAGCTGGATCCCTACATATCTGTGGGACCTGATGGGACTCATTCAAGAATCCTCAAAGAGCTGCTGATGTAATTGCAAGACCCCTCTGTGATTTTTAAGCAGTCTTGGGAATCTGGAGAGGTCCCAGATGACTGGAAACTGGTGGATGTTGTCCCAGTTTTCAAGAAGGGCAACAAAGAGAACCCTGGAAACTGCAGGTCTGTCAGTCTCACTTCAGTGCCTGGTAAAGTTATGGAGAAGATTATTCTGGGAGGTATTGAAAAGCACCTGAAAGACAACAGAGTCATTGGTCAAAGCCAGCATGGCTTCATGAGAGGGAAGTCTATCTTATCAAACCTGATTTCCTTTTATGACAAAGTAACCTGCCTAGTTGATCAAGAGAAGCCAGCTGATGTACTCTTTTTGGATTTCAGTAAAGTTTTCAATACTGTTTCTCACAGGATCCTTCTGGACAAAATGTCCAGCCCACAGCTGGATAAACACACCATGTGGTGAGTGAGCAATTGGCTCACAGGTAGAGCACAGAGGGTAACAGTGAATGGGGTGACATCAGACTGATGACCTGTCACTAGTGGGGTTCCACCTTAGTCCCTGTGCTCTTCAACATCTTCATAAATGACTTGGACGCAGGACTGGAAGGGATACTGAGCAAGTTTGTAGATGGCACAAAACTGGGAGGAGCTGCTGACTCCCTCCAAGGCAGGGAGGCCCTGCAGAGAGACCTCGACAAATTAAGGGGCTGGGCAATCACCAGCCATATGAAGTTCAACAAGGGAAGGTGCCAGATTCTGCACCTGGGATGGGACAATCCTGGATGTACAGACAGACTGGGGAATGAGATGCTGGAAAGCAGTGCCATGGAAAGGGACCTGGGGGTCCTGGTGGATGGCAAGTTGAATATGAGTCAGCAGTGCCCTGGCAGCCAGGAGGGCCAGCTGTGTCCTGGGGGGCATCAGGCAAAGCATCATCAGCTGGTCGAGGGAGGGGATTGTCCCGCTCTGCTCTGCACTGGGGTGGCCTCAGCTTGGATATTGTGTGCAGTTTTGGGCACCACAATATAAGAAAGATATTCAATTGTTAGAGAGTGTCCAAATTATGGCAATGAAGATGGTGAAGGGCCTTGAGGGGAAGCCATGTGAGGAGCGACTCAGGACACTTGGTCTGTTCAGCCTGGGGAAGAGGAGAGTGAGGGGAGACCTCACTGCAGTTACAACTTCCTTGTGAGGGAAGAGGAGGGGCAGGCACCGATTTCTTCTCTGTGGTGACCAGGGACAGGACCTGAGGGAATGGCCTGAGGTTGTGTCAGGGCAGGTTTAGTCTGGATATTAGAAAAAGGTTCTTCATCCAGGGGGTGGTTGGGCACTGGAACAGGCTCCCCAGGGAGTGGTCAAGGCAGCAAGCCTGACGGAGTTCAAGAAGTGTTGGGACAATACTCTTGGGTACATGGTGTGACTCTTGGGGATCCTGTGCAGGGCTAAGAGTTGGACTCGATTATCCTTGTGGACCCCTTCCAACTCAGCAGATTCTGTGACCCTCGTTACCTCTCGGCTACAAGCAGGATCCCCCTTAAGCAGGATCATTCTTAGTTCGAAGTCTTCTGTTTCACTCCTCCTGCTCTGTTTTCTTCCTCTGCCTTTAAAGCTCATAATTAACTTAAGACAGCCCAGAGCCTGGAAGCTGAAATCCAAATTACATTTCCCGGCAGTGGCCATCAATGGTAGGCTGCTGTTAACACTTCAGGGGCTGCTCCCACAGAGTCATGTGGGGGTTTCAGATGCAGACAACATCCAGTGAGCCCTGCAGAGAGCAGCAGTGCTCCAACCACGCTCCAGCCCTGAAACCAGAGGTAGACTCCTGCTACCTCTCTCCAGACCTCGCCATGGCAGTTGCTACCTGCTCAGTTATGCCATACACGGAAGAAGCAATTCAGGCAAATAATAACCCTTCACAGTGGCAGAAGCATCGATAGAGTACCTGGCACAAGCGACTTGTGCCGCAGACAGGTCCACCACCCTACTAATGATGTGCAGAGAGCAAAGAGGGCTTATCCAAGGTCAGCCAGGAAAGAAACTAGCTTGCTGCCTGCTTTGTAAAATGGGACATAGAGCTAACATAAGCCTTGCGTAAAGATTATTACCCACAGGTAAAAAAACATTTTCTGGGTCAGCCTCTGATGGTGAGTATTACATTTATAAGACTTTCAACTAGAAGAAGAGCTAGGAGATTATATTATTATAGCACTTCAGGAATCTTCAAATATTTTATGAGCACATTAGTATTATTTGTTTATTTAATAGCAATGCTGAAGGGTCCAATAAAATGTGAATACTTGCAGTACCAGGAACATAATGGCTTCCCATAACATTTTATACCCATGAGAAATTCAAAACTCCTATGTAATCATAATGAGAAGTGGATTTTCATCACTAATGTCAGGAGGTACCTACTGATATGCACATGCTGTAATGCAGAGAGTGACTTCCTCCCTTATTTGCATTAATGAGAATTTCCATAAAGAACACATTACATATATAAAAAAATCCTTTACAGCTGCTCTGTGTTGAGATTATGATTCATTTGGAATTACTATGGTCTGGGCACTGCAATCTATAAGTACAGAAATACAGCCCCAAAGCCTGGCTGTTCAGGTGCTCCATCCATATCACAAATACCCATAACAGCTCTGAAAAGGAGAGGTTTGGAATTGCATGGACCCGCTCATGGAATAAAACATAAGCAAAGTCCTTAGCAGCTCCAGGAAATGGTTTGCTGCCTATTTTCCTCTTTTCTGGCATAATAGTTTTGTATAAAAGAGTGTTTGAACCACTGCATAACAGGCCTGGAAAGTAACAGTTCTGAATGGAAAATAAAAGAAAAACATCACATATGTTATGTTATCATAAACCTTTTCCTGCAGGTTTGCTGGCACTGACATTACATCTAATTGCTAACAAGAGTAATTTCTTCTTCAGACAGCAAATGATGCATGTAAAACAGCCTGAGGAATCAAATCTATGTTGTATTTAAAAATTAACAAAGATTTCAAGTTCCTCTCTTTCAATGCATGAAATGCCACATGTGGGGACATGCCACCATGGGGATGTTCAACTGTAACAGGCGAGATGGGCACACGTGGATGTGCAAGACCCATTCAGAAGGTGTGGAGTCAAATGAGTAGAAGCTCACAATAGTACATCTGTTTTGGTCCACATCATCAGTCTACTCTCATTTTATCTCCCTCATACCTGTCCTAGGAAAACAATGTCTCTTTTGTTTCTTCCTCTGAGAAGAAGCTTTTTTGAAGGGCCTTATCCAGTGTTAATCAGAGGAACTCCACTGCCATCAGTGGATATATATATATATATATATATATATATATATTCATTACTCCTCCATGACCTTGCAAGGGACTGAGTGATTAGCAACACTGATAGCTCATAGAAAAAGCCTCTCCAAGGCTCCAGTATGGTGGAGACCCCAATACTAAAACTCACTAGAAAATATTTAGCTCTTTTCCCCCAAGTGGAGCTTTATTTCTTGACTGTGTTTACCTGAATAGCTCTGTAGCTATTCAGATTCATGTTTAAATGTGAACTGGCTGCTCTATTCACTTAATGTGGTTTTAGCGAAGTGTTTGTATACTTTGGGAACCACAGAGATCCTCTCATGATTACCAAGTCTCTCACAACTTGTAGTGGCAGCTAGCATGCTTAGGAATAGTTGTGGAAGAATGTACCTAGACATCTGTGAGCTTTGCATATTTGAAGAGTTTTCCCAAGAGATGCTCTTCATTTGTATTACCAAAATAAATTCAACAGGCAGCAGCATTTAGTACCTACTTCATGCACTCAAGTCCTGCTTTCTCCAACCTTGGGGTAGAGCACAGGTAGCTTTATCATAGACCTGTAAATACTGCTGAAACTCCTGTTTCTGAAAGACAGACTACAGTAATTTTCTTTGTGGCAGCAGCACTGCATTTAGAGTAAGTGAATTGCTCACCTGGCTGCCGACTGCAACAGAAAAAGTTGATTTGAGAAAAATCCCCTGGACATAATGAAGCTGGAGGAGTTTCTACCCACAGATGCACCATAGGCTAAATAATCAGAGAGAATTCAACCCCAGGGGTGGGTATTTAGACAAGGAACTTGCTCTGAGAAATGGTTCTGGCCTGAGTTTGTACCTGCTCGATGCATTAACCAACGTCTTCAAGCTGCTTGGGTTACGGATGAGCTTGTCCAACATGCTGACAATTTCGTCAAACTTGGGCCTGCTGTTGCGGTCTTTCTGCCAGCAGTCAAGCATTAGTTGGTAGAGAGCAGCAGGGCAGTCCATGGGACTTGGCAGGCGATACCCTTCCTCTACGGCTTTAATCACCTACAGGAGACAAAATGCAAGGCTTTTCTTCCTCTCACCTTCTTCCCAAATGTAACTTGACTTAAATATAGAACATTGAGACCAGCAATATGCTGATGTAGAATCACGCCACTCCCCAACTCTGTGTATAAGAGGCAAACCCACTGAACCCTTCTATCTTTTATATTTTCTAAGGGATATGTTGAATAACTTAATTTTTGATCATTGCAAAGTGAATCTAGAAAGCCAGGGCACTGCTGCAACCAGGGGGCCAGATTGTCAGGTTGTACATTCAAAGCTCAGTTGCAGTCTGTAGGTTATATACCAGGAAACTCCTGGAGCCTATGCCAAGTCCACAAAAAGCAGCCTACAGGGCTTTCTGACATCTTCTTGGAGTGCCGTGATTTTGTTTATTTTGATGTTGGCTTCTTTTTAAATGAAAAGGCATGTGCTAGACCACAAATTTGTATTACAGTAATAAAAGTCTGACTATATTTCAAAAGAGACTTTGAATGCTAATTGATGGATGGATTCAAGGCAGAGGCAGAACAACCATCTCATATATCATTCAATACTGTCTGGGTCTAGTCATTTCTCAGTGTGGCCACATTTCTGCCAGGAATTTAAAATGTCAGTCTAAGAGTATGTAAATTAAAACCAGGGGAGTTGTTGCACTGATTTCAAATGCAAACCATCTATGGTTTTATACCTAAAACAAGTGGTATGCACATGTGCTGCCTGCCCTCTTGAAAGGCAAAAATGAATAAATGAGGGCAGAATTGAAGAAAGTAACTTGTTCTCCCCAGTTTGGGGCAGATTTACAGCAGGGCTCCAAGCCCAGCAGTTCCCATTTTGAACCATTACAATTTTCAGGGGAATGCAGTTCACATTTCAAGATACAAGGGACTGTGTCTATGTCAAGACAGTCCCAGCAGCCCATCTTCACACTCTCTACTCCCAAGACTCCTTGACCAAAAAGAGGTGGAAGCAGATATTTGCTATGTGGAAAGCCACAGTGCTTCACTGTGGGACTCCAAGAACTGACTCAGATGCCATTCATTCTAGGCACCATCTCATAGTTTGAAAACATCCTGCGTTTAAAAAGAAGGCTCTGTGGTTAGCATCAAAATTTTTTCTTGATCTTTAGTCCTAGATGAGCACTATACAAAGAGCTGCGACAGGCTGGCATTGCATTTCAGAAGGCTCCAAAATTCAGGAGTGTATGGATTGCTTTCAAATCATTCTCCATCCCAGAGCTTTTTGTTAAGTGGAAGAGTCCCAGGAATGAGCCAGGCTGGCTGAACAGCAGTAGTGCAAACCTCAAACTTCCTAAAGATTTATGTAGTAGAGAAGCAGTTAGGCGAGGCTTTATGAGCTCCTCCAAGGGTCGTAAGCACGTCTGAAGATCTGGGCCACAACACATATAGTCCTTTTGTGGCCATCTAAGATTTCACCCGTCAGCAGAGCAGTTGCACCTTTCTCCACCCAACCTGTACTCCCAAGACAATATCTTCTAAGGCCTGGCTGTTGCTCCCGGTATCAAAACCCAGCCGCAGCACATTATGGTATCTGCACTATCTGTTCTTCACATCATGCTTTTCAGCTGGTCCCTGATTCCAAATTTGCAGCTGCCCTATTAAAAAAGCCTCAGTGTGGCACAGTCACGAGAATGCTATTTGCTGTGTCCATGTGTGTATTTATAAAAATAATGGATCATCCTCCAGCTGTAGCAGAAAGAAAATAGTAGCAAGACAAGGAGCAGACCATCTGGCACCAGCTCAGAATATCTGAACTACATCTGCAATGGGGTTATGTGTGTTTGATATTCCTGGCAGTAACATCACAATCAATAGCGTTAACTCAATTTACAGGATGTCGTTCATCCTGGCGATACAATGTAAATGGTATCAAAATACTGCGTGGAGCTAGGAAGAGCTGAAATACAGTCTTGCATCTGAAGGTGCCTTCAGGGGTCTAGCAATAAGAGGAGCAAAAGAATGAAACAAAAAAGACCCAGTCACTTGTCACCAAACCGCTTAGGAAATAAGAAAATGGCACACTTGCTGTTCCATTCAATGGCGTGTACTGCTTTGTAAGACCTGAAGAGAGAAAATTTGCACCTAAGGAGGCATTTTTGTCCCACTCCTTCTCCTGGACAAGCACTACTCACTTATGAGTTGCGATATCTGAACTGGATGTTTTGAGAGCATGATTTGGGATGGTCTAGTCCAGTAAACCAAAGAAAAACTTTTAGCTCTGTGTTTTCATAAATCCACCAGTCTGAATACTAAAAAGCAACTACTGTGATCATTTATCTTAGCAACCAGTGCAACACAGGCCACGAAATACCTCTCAACAATTCCTGCATCGAAGCCTTATCTTGTGGTCAAGCCAAAGTATTTTTAGAGGGCCATCCAAAAAACAGTATGACTTTAAAATGTAGCCTTTGCAGTTACAACGCTGCCTTCCCTATTACACTGCACCTCCTTTAAAGCAATCCGTCTGTAACATGGTGAGAATAATTTTGCTCATAATCACCTATGCTTGCAAAAGATGTGATTAATTACAAGTCATGCAACAAGAAACTCTTGTGCAACAGAGTCCAAAATTCATGTGACCCCTTGGTCCTCTGCTTAAAAGCCAATGCTGTATCTAAGACCACTGACTCTTCTGCCAACACAAGCAGCAGAGTAAAGAAGAAAACGAGGCCCTCAGGAGATGAAGCAGGCAGGCAAAAATTGCATGAGAAACATGCCACAGCCCTGAATTAAGTTCCTAGGCCACCAACATCTAGGCACTTGCCATCTGCACATAGGCAGAGACAAGTAACACAGAGAGGTTATACAAGTAAAGCCTGAGCAGGAATTGATGCACAGAAACATCTTACCAGTCCTCTGCTTTCTGCTTTCACACCAGGCAAGTGTGAAATTCACCCCGTGCCCACAGTGTATGGAGGCATTTGGGTTTCTTGAAACAGTTCTCCAAAGTGTGGATATTCATAGTGTTATGATCCAGACAAGGGACTCCCCTGGCCATGGAGCACTATTTCACTGGCACCAGCCTTAATCTTAGCCTGGCATTTACTGAACAACATCTGTGCTACGCCAGTGCATTGACACTAAAGATAGTTACAGTGCTCAGTGTGAATGAAAAAGCTTGGCTCTCAAGTGTTGCATTCTCTGCACAGACTCTGGAAGAAAATCTCTGTACTTGATTGAGATAAATCCCTGTGTAGACACATACTGCTTTACCAAACTTCCTGCAAATGTGACTGCCTCAGCAAAGCAGAAGCAGTGGGGTATTCATGCCAAACAACATGCTCAGGTCCCTGGCAAGAAGCATGGTGTGACCATCTCAAAGGAACCACTCGTTTCCACGCTTGGACTCAAAGTGAGGTCACACAGCAGCTCAGCATGACAGGTAGCAACATTCACTGATGGAAGAGGCTCGCAAAGAAAACTCAGGAGAAGCAGAATGCTCAGCTGGAGCCCTTGCTGCCAGCGAAACAGCAGAAAGTCATAGGGATAGGGATGGTGCTCAAAAAGAGCAGAAAGGATAACACATCAGGTGGTGTGACCAGAAGAAAATCATGGTGAAAACCCATCCGGAAGTAGGAACTCCACAGGCAGCAGGGCTGCCCTGTGTACTGCATGGTGAATCTGACCTCATGTGCCAGTTGGCATCCTCAGAGATTTCATATGTCATGGTTCTCTGAGATGTGAAGAGAAAGGAGTCTGGCAACTCCAGGCTTGTTTTTTACCCTTGGACAAGAACAGATGTTGATGGTGAGCTCAGGGTAGAACATAACCCTGCAGTAGGATCAAGAGATCCTCAAACAGGCTGGGATTGGAGCTGCAGTCAGACAGGAGACAGTGTCCCCAAGCATCTCCCTGTTTGGAGATGATTCAGAGGGCGGGCTTGAGATCAGAGGCTCTGGGGGCACTGGAACTCAGGAGAAAGGGGACACTACTTGAAGGATACTGTACAAATGAATCATAAGATCTGTGTTAGCACAGACTTACAAGATGTTCACAACAGGAGCAAAACTATTCTCTTGAGATCAGCAATGCACGAACAACCAAGACGCATCTCTGCGGACTGCTGTCACTAGATCAAATCACCCAGCTTTTGTGCAGGGAAACAAAGCCCTTACCATGATTCTCTTGAGTTTCTGCTTTATGTGGCAGCAGGGGTTTGAACACACAATTGAAATGCTGCCAGTTTATCAGCCTCTATCCCCTGGCAGGCCTTTGTCATTAAGCAGAGGAGGGACAGGCTCCAGCTCTAACAGCATTAGTGAAGCTCCAGTGGTCTGCTGGGGGAAGCAGGTTTGCCTCTGTGCAGACACACTTCCCTCTGTGCACAGCCTGTTCTGGGTTGCTGCAAAAAAAAAGAGCATCAAATGGGAGGATCATTTCTGTCTGGCATGAGGAACCAAAGCCATTTTTACAGTAGATCTCCTCATCTTGTCCCTATTCTGCCTCTCTGATTGCAGAATGAATGCTGAGCCCTCAAAGTCCCATCACACAGCAGCTCTCACACGTGCTTACATCTTGGTTTGTCATTTCCCAGTAAGGCCTCTCGCCGTAAGACATCACCTCCCACATTACAATGCCATAGCTCCAGACATCGCTGGCCGATGTGAATTTGCGGAAGGCAATTGCTTCAGGTGCTGTCCATCGGATGGGGATCTTCCCTCCCTAAATGGAAAAGAAACAGAAAAAAAACCCACCAAAAAAACAGATTGCAGAGGAGGGCAGAAAACATGCAAAAGAAGAGGAAACAGCTCTTCTCAGAGCACCAAGGGATGTTCTTTTCTCACTGGAAAGAGACATCGAATTTTAAAGTAAATCTGTTTGACAGCATGGGGCCCCTTTCCACATTATCTCAGCCCATAAGCATTTGTAGGCTGCCTACTAATTGGCTATCCTGAAGGTTTGTTGTTTGAATGTTGTTTGAATGCTGGGACATGTATAGGATCAACATCTCAATTATGTTGCATGGGTTGGTAAGGGAATACAGTTCCTCCATTTCTGAGAGTGAGCGGGGGAGGAACAGACAGCTCTGAAGCCGAGGAAGACTTTGATCTAATGAGGGCTTCATGCAAATTGCTGCAGAAGCAAAACCTTTTTTCTTTTTTTCTTTTTTTTTTTTTAAATGCAGTCTGGATCCTGCAGAGGGATCTGTGTAGCAGGCACAGAAATCTGTGTGTGCAAAGACAAGCCTGCTTGGCTTCTGTTGTGGGACTGAAAATGATGCCATAGCTGTCAAATGTGCTTTGCTCTTTCCTTTTCCCCTTTCTGTCATTTTAGAAATCAAACTTCAGACCAGCTCTGAGAAGGAAAAAGGGAGGGAAAGGCGATTCTGGATTAAGAAATACTTTTCTCACAGGATTTAAAGAGTTGTCTCCCTTGATTTATATCAAAAAATACTTTGCTGTGAAGTCCCTTCCTCTCAGTGTTGAGTTAAATATTGCAAGGTCTCCCTGAATGCCCCCTAACAGTGTTTGCTATTGGAAAAATAACAGGGTTTGGAACACATTTTCAAAGCAACTTTTAAAAAGTTTCTTCTTCCAATAATTACTTATTCACAGCCTTATCAGTGCATGCCTTAAGTGAGGGGCCAGATTCTCAGCAGTGCCAATTAGCACATGGCAGCACATTGCAGGCGCGGCAGGGCTGGCTGAGAGCCCTCCAGTCTGCAGGGAAGCACCAGTCCAGCTGTGCACTGAATCCCATCGTGGGGCTGTGACTGCCAACAGCTGAAAGGCCTTTCCCAGATCTCTGTGGGAACTGGGAACATGACTCAAGAGAGCTCCCACCACCCATAAAACAGTACCCTTGGAAAAACATGCTAATAGACACGTCCAGGTGTGCCAATCACAGCCATTAATAAGGGAGGCTCTCTCCAAGTCTGTGCTGCTGAGGATGGGTCCTGTCCACTCCCTCTCTTCAGTGCTAGGGCCACATGGCCTTGCACTGGGAGGGTGGGCTGAATGAAATGACTGACCAAGGATAAAAAGGAGCAGAGCACTGAGGTTGGAGCAGCTCTTTCTCGGGTTGGAAAAAATTACCGCCAACATGATAATGCTGAGGGCAATGGGCATTATTTGCAATGGGCATTCATCACATACTTACCAATGTTTTAAAATGGTCAAACTGTTCAGAAGACCATGGCTTACATCTCCGCATGGCTGCGTGAGCAAAGCAGTTGCTCTTTCCTCCTTTTGGTATTTACCAAAGAGGTCAGAATAGAGTTGGAAGCATGGCAACTTTGCAGTCTGCTATTTGACTATGGTACCCAACTTGAACGTAAAAGTTATTAGTTAAGTCATGCCTTAATTGGCCATTCCCACTATAAATTTAAGGCATTTGCAAAATTAATCTTATAACAATTGTTAACACCTGATCAAACCCTTCTGCACCATTTAGAGGCTCTGGATTTGTAGAAACCTGTTTGTTAGAGAGCCTGAACACCAAAATGTGGTAGGAAATACATTTTTCTTGATCTCAATTAGTTTGGTATCCTCCTAACTCACCCTGGTTGTATACGCTGCTTCGGGGTCATCCTCTAGGACTCTGGAGAGGCCAAAGTCTGACACCTTGCAGACTAAGTTACTGTTGATCAGGATATTCCTGGCAGCCAGATCCCTGTGTACGTAACCCATGTCAGAGAGGTACTTCATTCCTGATGCGATGCCTCGCAGCATCCCAACCAGCTGAATGACCGTGAACTGCCCATCATTCTTCTGCAAAAGGAAAGAGACATTTGATGAGCTGAGAGTCTCTGCACCCTCAGCATTGCATGTGCATGAATATAAATACAAAGGCAAGTCTCCAGGGAAGAAAACCAAGAAAATTAATAATTCATTACCCTCATGCTCTGACCACGAAGCTTTTCTAAGTTTCACTGTTTAGATTAGGATCTCTAGAGACAAAGCTAAGGAAATGTAGGTCTTTTAACTGGAGATCAAGGAGCGAGCTGTTTCCACTGGTGACTGATAAAGAGACTGTGGCTGGGAGTGAACACATGTAGTTATGTGTATAAGGGCATTGGGGTGGGCTGTTTCTCAGTCAGCCAACTGAATAGCACCAATTAGCATGGAAATCCTACCTGTAGAGGTTCACATGTGAATATTTGGGGATAGGGGCTCTTCCTCATGTTGCCACATTGCATTTCTAAACACTTCCCCTATCTCCCTTCTCTAAATCTTATATTTCATGGGAAAACTGACAAGTCTGGGTTTTGCCATGATGCAGTGTGGATGTGCTCTTGAAACACATAAGATTTTGCAGGACAAGTCCATAATTTCTATGCAAGCAACTACCTTCTAAAATAAACGTAATATTCTCCAGCTTATTCTTATCTGTTTGTATCAATGCATGAACCAGGCCTTTTGTGATGCTGTATAAAAGTAGATGAAACAGACAACTGAGTTACTTCTCCCTCCAAACAGCACCAACACTCAGCAAACGTTTTCACTGATATTAATCATCTGCAAAGAACCCAAACCTTAACCATGGTTCCCCTAGGAAAACGATCTTGGTATTACCTTTAAAAATGTATCTAGAGAACCATTCTCCATGTATTCAGTGACAATCATTACCGGTTTGCCTGGAAAAAAAAGTGCATGAGTTTGTAAGCAATTTATTTAAAAAACGTGAAAAATAAAAGTCTTTTCATAGTGCATCTGCATGTGACTATACAGCCATACAACAGTGAATCTACACCAAGACTCTGCTGTCTCAGCAGGATGACAAGAGTTTACCCCAGAGTATATATAGAAGTAGAGGAATTGAGGAGGAGGGGATGAAAAAGCAAACCCATATTATTAGGGGTACCAAGCCCTTGAGTGTTTAGATGATGACTGAGGAAGAGGTTGCAAGATGAACCTAGCCAACATTCTTCTTGGCTCCATCAACAAGCTGAAAGCTTGTAAAGGCCAAATTGCACACAGCAACCTCTTTGAACTCTTCCCTAGAGCTTCAACACCCTTAAGTAACAACGGGACCCCAACAGGAGCAACCGGGATGATCTGAAGCTTGAGCTTGGTAGCCACCAAAATCAAGATCAGGAAAGGATGGGATTACATCCCTTGTAATTCAAGTAATCCCACGTGATTACTCTTGTAAACACATCTGGAAGTAAGGAGTATTTACGCCGTAGAGCAAAATCTAGTTAAGTATGGAATAACTGCAAGTGGAAATCAAAATAAAAGTTCTTAACAAAAGACGTGGTCTCCTGTTGTTGACAGGAATAATAATGTTTTTCCGAATCTGTTTGATTAATTTTCATGCCCGAGTCATTTTAATGGTAATTATATATAGTTTTTCCTCAGTTTTTATATCTAATTTCTCGCTAGCTTGCCACAATGGCATAGCAATAATTAATGTGGTGTGCTCCAGCCCTTGTAAATTCAATGAAATCTTATAAGAACATGTAAATTATTTTTTATTTAAATCAATTTCCATTAGCTAGCATGAAGCACAGACAAAAGAGAAGCTGCCAATTATTTGTAAAGTGCATTATAAATGTCTTTCATAGAAATGATCAACGAGAGCTGCCACATGTCATAACATGCACAGGAAGGTAAATACTAAAAATTGGCACATGTTCTACCATTTAGATAGATCTTAATTTTTCCACTTTTCCATTACCTTAACTATTTTACCTAATTTACTACTTAATTATCTACATAACAAAGGTAATTGTGATCTTGTCAGTCAAAATACTTATTTGCTGTGCAAATACTACCTTTGCAGAATGAGGAACCTGCACTACTTCAATTCTTTTAAGTTACTATCACAGCTACTACCTGAGCTTGAAACTTGCCAAAAGTATTACTTTTGATATGAGACATGCACCTCAGAACTGTTAAAAAATATTGAGCCTCAAATAAAATAATGGGCCCCATCTTCAAGGATGACAGCCCTCTGTCTATGCACAACACGGGCTGCATGTAGGAGGGAGGAGAGATCTTGGGTGCTATTGCTATTGGTTGGCAAATGTGTCAGTGGCTTTGCAGGGAGGAAAAATCACAGATATATCTCAAATTTAAAAAAAATAAATTTGTTTTTAAACACTAAACACCTGTCTGTAACATGGTGTTATATGGTATTATCTCTGATGCTTCAAGGCAGCGTTGCAGTGAGAATGGCGTCTCGTTATGCCACCGCCCTGGAGGACCTGCTCCAGACTCCTGCCTTTGGCTGCCATCAGAGAAAATAAAATAAGATTTCTGGCACTTATGTTTCATTATCTGACTGCTGCAGGTTGACAGTAATCATGGAATAAATTAAACCCATATCCAAGAGTTTGGAAATAAAGACACAAATGGATAACTTTCAACAAAGTAAATTAAAAGTAAACACTGGCCCTTCTAAAGCACTGGGCCGACTCTCTGTCAGCATGGCTCCCTCCTGCTGGCATTACTTGACCATAAAATGTATTTGGATGACACTTACATCAATGTACTAATGAAATGTGCACACTGTCAGC
The DNA here is from genome assembly GCA_035222235.1 of Margarornis squamiger. Lineage (NCBI taxonomy): Eukaryota > Metazoa > Chordata > Aves > Passeriformes > Furnariidae > Margarornis > Margarornis squamiger. The sequence goes on along the minus strand of JAWWTY010000123.1, from coordinate 28,203,001 downwards.
GCAACCAAATAGGATGCAAATGAAAACAGGACTGTCACTACTTTTGTAAAGCAGAAATAGCTAAGGGCTTGTCTGCAAGGGGACCATGAAGATGGTTAATCCAAATTAATTAATGTGTGCATTTGAGCTATATTAGTTAAATGGTATGAAGCCCCTGCACGATATTCTCATTAGAATTAAAAATGGCCTAATTCAATTTAACTTAATTTACTTCCAAAGTAAATCACAATGCAGCAAAGATATTTTATCTTAAGATGTGAATCTACAATAGGCCAATAAGCGAAACATTGAAAGGAAAAAAAAGTTAATACTTTGAGACAGCAACATAGTCTGTGGTTCATAAAGGTTGTTTTGGTCCCTATAAAGAAAAAGAAAGCTGTGAAGATGCTGCTGGAAGAAATTTTGAGTGGAGCAAACTAGCATTTACTGAACTAATGAGTAGCTCAGGGTGCATGTACCCCCTCTTCATCCGAACTCCAGTTGCTCCAAGTCCAATTTAGAAGCAGAGCTCTCCGTGTTTCCACAGCCTTTGGAGCAGACAGCCAATTTATAAAAAAGGCAGCTCGCTAGCGAGGCACGTTATCTCTAAAGGTGGGATTCCCATCCACACACTGAGGCCCTAGCAGTCAGAAAAACTCAAGCCCATGCCAGCAGCAGCCTTCATGGATAGGTAATCATCACTTTCTTCCTGCCCAATATTCCACATCCCTGCAGGGCTGGAAATCAGAGCTTTTATGTATTAAGGGTTACACAAGGTGTCCCTGAGAGACTTTGATATTTATTCAGTTTTTTGGACAAATCTATTTTGCTTAATTTTTTCATTTTCTTAAAAATCTTAGTAAATGCAATTTCAAGGAAAAAATGCAAAAAAAAAAGGACTGCTGATTGCAAAACAGCATTGATTTTGTGTAAGTTATAAGGACATGAACTGGACAAACAGCTAGCATCTCTGTACCTTGTCTACTGCAGCTCTGAAAAAGTATTAATATTAGAGACACTTCCTATGATGAATGACAAATGATACCAACAGCAGCCACATGGCCACAAACACTGCCACTTGAACAGTAGCAGCTAAGCTCTGACACTGCCAAACATGAAATCAAGAAGGGAGACAGCCATTCACACTTGTGAGGCTCGTGCTTCTTAAATTCTTACATCTTAAAATAAACTAGTAGTTATTTTCAACAAAATAATCCTTGATGCAAATAATGTAGATGCTCCAAGGCTTTAAAATGAACGAGTAACAACACAACTACACATTTTCCACAGCCTCAGCACAGCACCAACAGCCAGAGAGGCTTATGCTGAGTACATTTGGATGTGCTGTCCCTTTTGCTGCCCTTATCTTCAGTGCCTACAGTGATTTGGAGAAGAACTGGGCTGGGAAAGTTATGGAAGGTTTTGCTAACTGAACAGTCAGTAACTCTCGTGTTGGGATATTTTGCCAGGCATTTCACATCTTCCTCAAACCCTCAACCCCTCTGAGAATTTATATGCCAGCACCATGGGCAACTACTACTGGGGCATCACTAGCAGATCCCAGAGGGAGCTTGCCTTAATTGTGGTTTTATACAGTCCTGTCATTTTCAGCTACAATCCCTTTCTGCTTCCCTGCTTCTGGAAACCTTCTGGTGTTGCTCACGTCCCACGTGAGTGATCACCAGGCTCTGTACTACCCTCCTGTGGGCTTTGCTTCAGTGGTTTCGCAAAACATGATGTCTTGAAATCATCAGGTGTTGTGGGCTGCGTTTCCCACTCTCCCAGATCCTTGGTAGCAAAATCTTCCTCCTTTCCCTGCCAGAGAAATTACTTCCTGCTTCTTGGCATATATTTGCTCACTCTGAGGATCATATGGTTTCAAAAGTAAACAAATAAAGGCAGGAATAAGAGGAGAGTCTGCTTGGAAAACTTAGAGGTTGGTTTGGTGTTGCTGCATTCAAAATGCTCTTGAATTTTGCAGGTAGAATGTGCCACCTGTACTTGCAAGGGAGGAATCAGGTGGCAGACTCCACTAGCATTCAGACATCCTGGGCTTACTGCTGTCTTCATCATCTACACACTTGTGTGAGACTGGCCAAAAAACATCTCCCTTTTCTGTCTTATTTGATTCTGGGCCTTTGAAGAGGTGTTTTCTCTTAGTCCATGCATATTATGCCTAAGTGAGGCAAGGTCTGCAGGGGCAGTCAAACTTTTTTATCACTTTAGCTATTATCTATCCATTGTAGCTGGATGAACACCAAAATCCTTTGGGCAAAAACCCCGTTTACAGTGTTGGGGAACCTGTTTCTGGCTGGACCTATCAAGTGTGACACTTCAGGCAAGGGAATTCACTTTTGTTTGAGAAATTATGAAAGGTGCAGTCAAAACATGAATCACTTGTCTTCTGACTTAAGTCCCTGATCAACTGTCCCATTAGCCAGAGTTCAAGGAGAGCACTCCACAGCAACTTGTACCTACTTTTTGTGACGACGCCTTCCAGGTGGATGATGTTGGGGTGGTCAAACTGCCCCATGATGCTTGCTTCTCCCAAGAAATCTCTTCTCTGTTTCTCTGTGTAGCCCACCTTCAGGGTTTTGATAGCCACTGGAAACTCACGCTTTCCCTGCAGCTTCAGCCGTCCACTGCAGACTTCCCCAAATTCACCTTGAGAGAAAAATCAGGAAGGATGGGATCACAGCATGTCAAGTGAACACACAATGCACATCTGTCTACAGGATGCAGCTCAGCCTCAGCTGATCAAAAGCACACAGGGCTGTCCTGCACTCTTGGATGTGGATTGCTGAACATGACAGTGATCACCATCTCAAATAGCCAGCACAACGCAAGTCAAGTAAGTTATAAGCACAAGAAAACTAGGAATAAAAATTTATTTTTCTTACATTTAAAGAACTATGCTTTATATGCTACTGGGATTTTTTCTCACTTCATACTTTTGTCTACTAGATGAAAAAGCCCTGTCACATCCTATACCATCACTCTGTGTGGATAGTGTAAAACAAAAACCATTTGCTTCTTAACCTTCCTTTGGTAAATTACATAGATAGAATGCTGTTAGCCTTTCACAGTAACATATATTTTCATAGAGTACAAACTCTTTACAATTTTATGACTATCTTTTTTAAGAAGCAACCAAAATGGATTATTCTTTCTGGTGAACAGTAAATTACTCCAAACCCATAATTTCAGAGGATAGAAAGCACTCCTAAGGTTGGATGCAAGTCTAAACAAACTGCTTAACTGGAAAGAAAATGGAGTTTCTTCTTTTAACCAAGGAAGCTTAGAGCTTTGGACTTTGGTTTATGCTTTTTAATTCTTCCAGATGACTTCATATTTTTAAATTTTGCTTCAAGACTGACCTTAATGAGGGAGGAGAAAAAAAGGTTAAAATTGTAAAAATAATGTGAAAATTAAGTGACTCATTTCCCTTAGCATCCACTGAAATAACTCAGCTTGGTCCAAATGTAACTATTTTCTGACACTTTCAGTTCAGTTCCTGAATTTCAAAACTGCAGACAAGGAGAAGTTTGTCCCAAACTTCAGTTGGAACATGCTCACCATCACTTGAGGGGTACCTAACAGCTCAAATATTTCATGGCCCTTCCCAGATGTCTTATCTTAAGAAACCCAACCCTTCACGTTGCTAAGTGTCATGAAATGCATTTCCATACCAGCTCCGATAACTCTTTCAATAGTTATGCATGAAGCTTCAATTTCCTTAGCAAACTCATGGACAGCTTGATTAGGGTCCTCATAGGTGTGTGGATCAATGTAGGTCCTTACTCCAGGCAGCTTAACTGCAGACACAAATTAAAAACATTAATGGCACATGACAATATGGAAGACACGCATTACACCCTCCTGTCCCTTGAATTCTGCTTTGATGGAAAACATTGCAGAAAGGAAGTCTATTTCTATGGTGAAAATGAATATTATTCTTGGAAAATGATACTTGGTTTATATGTGACATATGTGCAACTTCATTGTATTTAGAAAAGCATATGATAGTGCTCAGCAGGAGCGATGTGCAGCTAAAAATCCGTTTTGGTGTTATGTAATGGGCTGGCCTGGGGTCTGGTGCAAAAGGATCCCTTTCTGGAACTGGAGAGAGCACACTGGGAGGAAAAGTACAAGACACAAAATGTTACAGGAGCAACTTGCAAAGCAAGTTGGATGGATAGGGATTGATGGAGAGCTGAAATAAATTATGCCCTATCAGTCACATATTAGCTAATCAATTGGACACATTATTTTAATGGAGTTACTGAGATTTAAATGAACTGCATATTTGCAGTATAAAGTCTGTGGGTTGTACCAGTATATAGTAGGCTTTTTTTCTGGGACTTGAGAGGGGGAAAAGTATTTTCATTATCCATATTATAAGTTTGTTTTGACAATCATTAAGGCTACTCACATGAAGAATTGCTCATCAGTCTAATGAGACAGCTACATTACACTGTGGCTCTTAATTGATTTGCTTCCTGCTGCCTTCATTACATAGCACTAATGGAAATTTGACTTTCACTCAAGATGTATTTGTCTTTTCCACCCCAAAAGGCACCTCACTGTTACCCATCCCCAAATCCCACAGCACTTGACAAACGAAGGTTCTTCAAACGCTGGCTTTGGATGAATGGAAGAACTGATAGCAACCATGAGATTTACTTTCTAGCATCACCACAGAGGGTTATTGTATACCAGGGCATTGACACAGCACTTCTGAAAGCTTCCTAGGAGCAAGAAGTAGGTGTTATTCCTCACACCTCTGCAGAGGCATAAAGACAAAGAGTAGCAGTGGACTTGGTCCTCATGGTTGGTTTGGATGAAGCAAGGGTTTTCAAACAGATATTTTGGACTGATGCATCCAGACCACAAAAATGTAGAGTTCTTATGTGCCAACCAGGCAAAATTAAAAGCACCTTGGGTCAAACAGCAAAGACAGAGGAACAAACCAATTTGGCTCACTAGAGAGATATGCTGCAAATGGTGTACAGGGGTGAATAGCTTGGCACATATAAGGGCTGTTCAAATGTTTAGTTCTCCATGGAGCTTAGAGCAGGGGCAGATGGGGACCTACTGAACAAACAATTCTGTTGTGAATTATCAGCAAAAATACATGGGTTTTTTTTTCAGAAAACCAAGTCTCAGTTGTATTTCTCATTTCCACAGAAAGCCAAACCCACATATATAAAGATAAAGTGAAAGTGAAGGTGAATTGAAAGTGAAAGTGAAAGAGAATTCTTGAAAGTGAAAGTGGATTGAAAGTGAAAGTGGATTGAAAGTGAAAGTGGATTGAAAGTGAGAGTGGGAGAGAATTCTTGAAAGTGAAAGTGAAAGAATTGGAACTGAAAGTGAATTGAAAGTGAAAGCGAAAGAGAATTTTTGAACGTGAAAGTGAATTGAAAGCGAAAGTGAATTGAAAGCGAATTGGTGAAAGTGAAAGTGGATTGAAAGTGAAAGAGAATTCGCGAATGTGAAAGAATTAATGAAAGTGAAAGTGAAAGTGAATAGAAAGTGAACGTGAAAGAATTCTTGAAAGCGAAAGTGAATTGAAAGTGAAAGCGGATTGAAAGAAGGCTGATTGAAAGTGAAAGCGAATTCGTGAAAGTGAAATCATGAAAGTGGATTGAAAGTGAAAGTGAAAGTGTATTGAAAGTGAGAGTGAAAGAGATTTTTGAAAGTGAAAGTGGACTGAAAGTGAAAGCGGATTGAAAGTGAAAGCAAAAGAGAATTCGTGAATGTGAATTGAAAGTGAAAGTGAATTCATGAAAGTGAAAGTGAATTCATGAAAGTGAAAGAGAATTTGTGAAAGTGAAAGTGAATTTGTGAAAGTGAAAGTGGAGTGAAAGTGAAAGAGAATTTGTGAGAGTGACAGTGAAAGTGGATTGAAAGTGAAAGAGAACTCTTGAAAGTGAAAGTGGATTGAAAGTGAAAGATAATTTTTGAAAGTGAAAGTGAATTGAAAGTGAAAGTGAATTATTGAAAGTGAATTCGTGAAAGTGAAAATTATATGTAAAGTTTGCTCTTTACTCACTGTGGCCATTATGAAAATGCATCTTTTCTTCTTCTGGATCTTGTTTAGCCTTGCTATAGCCACATCGCCTGGGAGAAAAAAAAAGCACAACAGAAGGGTATTTTGGCTCTGGTATAGCAGAACGCCACTCTTTACTTCAAATCACACAAAACACAAAAACCCAGAGCAGTGAAAAACCCAACCTCTCTAGCGGCTATATTGCTGCTGTCCCAGTTTTAGCTCATCAAAACTACTTGCAATTACCCTAATGGGATTCAGGGCACGAGACCCATGGATTTTCAATTGGAGTTGTGTTTCCAAATCCCCGAGATGCTTCCTAACAATTCTACTCTACCTTACAACTAACGCAGCTATTATTAAGAAAGAAAAAAAAAGCCAGAACAGGGAGGACAATGGAGGAAACATTAGAATTGCAGAAACAAGATCTCCTGGACTGCAGTGCTTTTGCAGTCACTGTGTTGTATGTCTTGCATACTCCCTTTCATCCTCTGAGCATTTGCACAGAACTTTAAACTTTGATACTTTAAAAAAAATGCCTTGCGTGAACATTAACACCCCAATACACATGCAACATAATAGCTTAAACCAAATCAAAACCTGTTGCCTGACTGCTTTCCAGGGTCTCTTACATACTTCTGGCTCTGCATAGCATTTCCTGCACATCTTCTGTCTTTTGGCAGGAGAACTGCCATTCATACAATCCCCTCTGCCCAGCAGAATAAAGGTGGAAGAAAACATGCAGCCATTGCCTGACCTATCTTAGCACCAGACAGTGCAAGGATGCTGCTGAATCCTACCACAGAGCTGCAACCACAGTCATATGGGAGTTGCATCTCCCCCAGGGCATCCTACTATTAGTATTTTTTTGCCCTTCCATGACTCTGCCCTCATTCTTCTTGTTGGCTTTCTAGGCAATGATTTTGCATTGAAACATTACATGTCTCCTTTGGTGGCATTTCTGAGATCTGCTTCACTTAGACAACCACATAGGAAGGCACAGGATAACTACAAAGGCAAGAAGAATTGCTATACACACACATACATTTAAAAATATGAGATGATGTATGTAGGATGCACATATATATGCCAGTCTTTCTAAGAACCTGATATGATAACAGGATATGGGAACTGAGTTATCCTTACGGAAAACTGTATGGACATGAGACTGAAGGACACTGCTTGGTAGAGTGAAAAACGTGGAACAGACACCAGCAAGCCAGTCAGCACACAGTGGGATTGCTGGCTGGCACACCTCAAATAAAGCATCAGGTTACTAAGAAGCCATTTAAAGCTGAGAAACTTGGAGACTTCTGTTCCATTGCCCGTGATTTTTGAGCTAGGGCCATGTGAGCACTCCAGCATCACTCACAGCAAGGAGGAACATACGATTAGCAGAAACAAAACTGCAATTAGGAGGAGGCAGTAATAGGCATCTGCATGAAACATGCCCTCAGCGTGAAGTCCTATTACAGGGAACTGCTGTCTGCCTGGATGCAAGGGGTCCAGCAGCCTTTCGGCTATAGGATTTTGGCACTAGGTTTGTGAAATGATCACAATGACAAACAAAAGCCCAAACATGACAAGACACCGTTGCTGAGCTGGACCCAGCAAAGCTGGGCGCCAGGGGATTGAGGACGGGAAAAGCAACATGAGCTTCTGGGGCTACTCCAGGGAAGAAGAAGCTTACCTTGGGGTGAAAGGGAGACCTGTGTCATGGGGAGAGGAAGGAAAAACAGACTGCAAAGGTTGTGCAAGCGCAAGGGAATGGATCAAGTTAAAGTGCAGAAGACAAGGGGAAAGCTGACAGGCAGCCTGGGGAGACAAGCAGGTAGATAAACAAGTTGCACTTGATAAACAGCCAGGCTATCCATGCAAGGCATGATTTCAGCAGCAGCAACCAAGCTGATACATCACACTCTGAATGCAAAAGCCACGAGAAGGGCAATGAGGTGCCCGGACACACAGCTCAGTTGTCTGCACGTGGGCGCTCGTTGCCTTGCTCTAGTAGCAGCAGTGCCATTTCCTGAGATGGGGTCCTGCACAATTAACTCAAAACCTAAGCACTGGGTGTACACAGAGACCCAGGGAGTAAGGCTCATCTCAAAGTACATTATGGTGTTCACAGACCCTCAGTGAGAATGGAGTCTTCTCCTTCTTCAGCATACTACCTCCCCCTTTAACTGAATAAACTAGAGATTGGATTCTCAGTATCAAGTCCCACTTCTGGCAATCCCAATTTTTTCTGCTCCAAGTTGCCAAAAGTTACAGCAGTTTTCTGCAGAAGCAATTTTTCTGGGTGAAGGTATATAACTCAATTTTCCTTTAAAAAATACACGAATATTTCAATTCATCCTTCTACCAAATGCACATATCAAAGATTTCTTCTGTTTGCCTTTTGAAGCAAATGGCCTCATCTCTTCTTCAGGTTTGGAGTCCTTCACCTATGAAGATGCTTTTCTACAATCATTCTTTTTATGACCTGCATCTCCCAATTCTTCGACCATGAAGACAGAGGAGGCAGAAATGGGGAACGTGCTATCCCTTGCATCCAGTGATCCAAGTACACCTTGATGCACAACAGTCCATGTTTTACTACCCAGGGACACACTGAAAGGGCCAATGTAAACCAGTTGGCTCCAGCTGTACCCTTCTCTTGAGCCTGGTAAAACATACAGCAATGCATCATATTAACATATGAAATCAGGCTCTGGGATGCCCAAAGCATCGTTAAAACAAGCCTTGACAAGACATATCAAAGTGAAATGGCAGCTAGTGGACTGTGACTGTCAAGCAACAGTTGGGTGTCACTAATAAAGCTTGCTGCAAAACCTGCCTGTTGCAATCACTTGTGCCCTTCACGCACTCACTTTCTAAAACTACCCACAGAAACATGCCATATATACGCTGACTAAACTGCACTTTTCCCCTTCTTGACCTTCAGGTGCTTTAAATAACACACACAAGCAGTTTTCCCTCCTTCTTTCCCCAACTAAATCCCATAAAAATCTGCAATTTCAGGTTAACAGTCCTGATTCACTTTGTGACTCTTACTGGCAGATCAAAGAATCTAAATATTGTGGCTTTGCAGTATATTTTGGGAGAAGAAAAAGATCCCAATTGTTTGTGAAATAATCCATTTCTGCATGTACGTTTGCTCTTAATATTTATTGGCAAAACTGTGAGTCAAAAGCCTTGATGGAAGACTCATTCTGTATCTTATTATCATTGTACAAACCATAGATTTCCTATAGCCTTTCAATACCATGCACAGCAAAAACATAAAGATCCTGACACTCGTTTCATCTCCCACTGAGCTGGAGACACTCAGCCAAAAAGGTAACGTAATTCAGCAGCATGCCTAAATCTCAATTCATTTACTCCTGTTGTGGATTTGTCCCAGTTTCTCTGTCTAGAAAGCAGATGTCTTCCTTGCACAGCTCTGTGTTTTTCAATAAAGGTGTAAGAGGAAAAAAAAGCAAGACTTTAAATATTTTTAAGGCATCATGTCTTATTTAAAAAACTACTTGCAGATTGACAGGCAGCTTGTAAAATATTTATGGAGCAGATTATAAAAGTGAAGTTGTAAAATGAATCCTATATAGGTTTATAAAATATAAAATGGGCAGGTAGAAAGACGAAGAATCCAGCTGGGAAACCAATGCCCACTACCTTGCATGGCAGATGCCAATTCATGGAGAAAAATCCTTCAAGAAGCAAGGCAGGAAGATACTTGCTCTCCATGAACCGATGGCTATTCTTCGTGTCTGCCCTGTGCTTCAGAGTGCCCTTGCTGGGTTGTATGTGGCCCCTTGGCCACTTGAGGTATCCCCCTGAAAACCACAGAATGCCCAAGCAACAGAATTTTCATCTGCCTAGCTGAGGCTACCACTCTGGTCACAACCCAGGCAAGACACAATCAGGAGACTGTGAATGTGGACCTCGGACATCCAAGCCCTTAGTGGTGATGTGGAAGAATCTTTACATACTTGTTTTACAGGCCTGCACCAAGACATTTCAGCACACAGCTAAGGCATTACTGGAAATGCATATGGGGACAGCATTTAGACATCCTCAATGAGGAAAGGGACTTCACCTTGCTAGGTGCAGTCAGTCCAATGAAACAGCATGCAATCTCCTATCCCAGTCCTGCAGAGATTTATGCATGTATTTAAACTCTTAAATATGAGATAAACAAAGCATGTATAGTTCTCTGAAACATGGACAAAACATCACTTGCTTTTCAGAGGTGAGACCTTCACTAAGAAGTATATCTTTTACAATAAATCAACTTTGAGGAATGCATCCAACCTATCTCAAGCTGTCATTTTACAGGAGGTTTGCAAGGACTGTAAGGTTGTTGTTTACAAGAGGTTAGTGCTCATCTCAGACTATTTGTTCCAAGATGGTAAAGCAATAAAGCTGCATACGTGTTGCAGGGCAGGACCATGTTCCATGCAGAGGAACAAACAAACATGGATCAGTCCATCTGGCCAAGATCCTGTTGCCTCAGTTCACATCTGGAGACAATAACTTGTTCAGTAAATAGCTTTATCCTTGATAAACAATACCAGTATGAGAGCCAGAAGCAAAAGCCTACCACTAGCGATGTTGGTCCATGTTCAGCGTTTCTGCTTGCAATCCTAGAATAAATTCAGTATCACAAAGTCAGGGAATACTCAAGGGACTGGTGTAAAATGACCAGTTTTTATACTGGAAGTTGCTTCCCATTTTTCTGTTCACTCTTCTCCTGCAGGAGATCAAAAGAGCAGCAAAAGGTCTGGTGATGACAAGCTAAGACCCTCAGCTCAGTGCAAAGATACACTAGATAGCTGGCTTGAGAGGAACCATGGCAGATGTCCTTCCTAAGGGCTGCAGGCTTACAATCTTCTTAGCTGCTTTCCCAGCACTGCTGTCCACCTCTACACAGTGTGACCCTGTCATTGACCTCTGATTAACTTGGATGACTTACAAAGGAAGTTTCACAAATCCAACAGTGGTATTTTTAGCCTTTAGTCCTTCCCTGCCTTTGCACTGAATGACTCCCTGCTTTCCTAAATCACTGCCAGAACAATTAAAAATAATTTAAACAAGATACCGTTTTCCCTTCTTGCAGGAAGCTCCCTCTGAAGTGATGTCCATAAATCTCTCTAAAGAGGTTGTTGTGCCTTCCCATAGCACAGCCAATGGCATCTGTGCCTTGAAGTAACTTTTCCCATTTCCCCCTCCCAGTTTGTGGCCACATTAGTCTCTTTGCTGCTTAGGAGGAAACCTGCAGAGGGTGTTTTGCAGGTCAGCCAAGTTTTCCTTATGTGTCTCTCTTCTTCGTAGGCATCCAGTGCATTCCTGGTCTCCTCTGAGAAGTATTTTCCATTGCTGTCATGGTCTGGTTGGGAGCCTTGCTGAGGACATGTGAAGCATGACTTGCCACGAGGGACTGCCCGTGCACTGGTGGCACAGGCATGATAGACAACACAAGTACCAGGAAGTTTTCTTTCATCACAATCATTGCCAAAATGGTGGCTCACATACCAGAACAAAATCTTGCAGGTACGCACTTTGAGTTGAGCATCCTTGCTTGTTAATTCTGCTCTTAAGAACTGAAAAGTCACAAAACCCAACTAAACAATGCTCCATCAGGGAAAAAAACCACAAACCTCCTTCTGTTTTAGGGCCTTTAGGATTTGCCTTCACAAATTCATCCCTGGTTCAGGCCTCTGTCAAAGCAAAAATACAGCACCAGAGGACTCAAAAAATGGTCCACCTTAGAGACTGCTGTGCCCCTCACAGCAAGGACTGCACCATGACCCAGCTACCACCATGCAAAGCCTCAGCATCCCCCAGAAAACACAGTAGAAGAGTTTCACACGTCTCACCAGCTGTGCTGAAAAGCCTTCCCAGTTTAACAACACATGTGGGATGTCTCAGAGCTTCTATGGTGTCAAGCAGCTACTTCATGGGGATGGTGATTTCATGAGTCTCTTAGGAGGTTTAGGAAGATCTCTGCACAGATTACAGTCAGTTCAGTGGCCTAAAACACATTCCCTTTGGGAATCAACTCAACCTGCATCCAGTCAAACCAACAAAAATTAAAATCACCCCTCCCTTGATTAGTTAGAAAAGAGGGGAGAATATAAGAGAGCAGAAACTGGTGAGGCAGCCCAGGTGGCAGAACAGGACAGCATGCAGTATGGACACGCACCTCTCGATGCCCGCAGAGATATGTCCAGTACTGCTGGAGCATATCGTTGGCAAACAGCACCATGTCATTGCTGTGTATGTCATACATTGACACGTATGTCGATGACATACAGTTCATTCCACTGACATGCATGTTACATGCCACTAAACACCTCTGCAGTCCCGCCTAGCCCGCGCCTCCTCTCTGGGGGCAAATTACCTCCCCCATCCCCTTTGGATGACAAGAAGCAGAACTTGATGAGTGTCCAGCATATGTTCTGTTATATTAGACACTTGGTGTGGTGTCTAGATTGATCATGGCACAACACATTGAATTTTTTTCCCCTTGGACCCTTGTTCTTGCTGGAGACACACTCTGCTTCAGGTCACGCTATTTCCAGTTGTTGAGATAGACAAGCTGAGTACAGAGATCAGATGAGAAAGTGATTTCCAGGCCAGTACAAGAAAGGAAGGGAGAGGCAGACTGTGCACAGAAAACATGGACGGAGGACACGAAGTAGGAGCCAGTACAGGTGGGAACACTGACCATGTTAGGCTCGGATAGGCAACAGCACGAAGAGAAGAAGCCCACCCACAGCCATGATCGCAGCAACTGAAAAGCAAACAAAAAGGCCCAGGATAAGGAATAATCTCACTGCCCTGGCAAGGTGCAAATACATTCGCAACATTTTTATATGCACTTCTTTCTTCTTATTGCAACTATTATTTGGACCTTAACAACCTGGGCTGCAAGAATTTCATGGCACATTGCTATCGTTGGGGAAAAATGCCTTGGGGAGAGTGTATAGATCCTGGTCCTGTAAAGCAATTAACCATGTGCTTCCTGTACTTGAATATCACTGTTAGGACTAATGGGGCCACCCATGTGCTTAAACTTAAGCACCTGCCTTCAAGCAGGCGAAGTGACTTTTTTTACACAAGCGTGCATGTGGTACAATTACAATTCCCTTTGAAAAAAGAAAAGCACTGGATGAATACAAGCCCTGCTTTTGCAGACCCTTATGCACACAGTCAACTCACAGAACCCTGCATCTCCTTCTATCAGTGAAGCTTTGGATGCACATTAGGTATCTACAGAAGCAGGACCTTGTGAGTCATGTGAGAACATTCAGCCTAAATAAACTCAAATACGGTGAGCTGAAAGGCACTGCATGCATCCACAGCTTGCCTTTGAAGGCTGCTCAGCCATTACTGTAGTCTAATCAGACTACGGGTTCACCTGGCATCAGTTTGTAACCCAAGGCTGGCTGCACCACAGTAACTGCCCTTTATCCTTGTCAGAGAATATGCACAGACAGTTTTTCTGTTATCAAAGATAATTCACCCTGGAAAAGAACATAGTGCAGAAGAAACAAGAGGAAGAACTTCAGTACCAGCAGGAGCCCAATGGTGCAGACAATACTTCAGTTAGAGTCAGCTGAAGATCTCACTCATAATTTCTCCTCAGTCATCGTAACACGGTGTTCTTGAAACAAATTCTGTGCACATCAGATTTTTATACAGTATAACTTACAACGCCTAAATACATTAAAATAGCTTCTTTAGACAGAATTAACATTCTGCAACTGCACTGCTTTAAATTATGATGCAAAATAACTTCAGGCATGCCATGATTTACAGAATTATATACTGGATTATGTGCTTACTTAAATTAGAACTGGTGAAGAATGTCTTCTAAGCTCCTTTTGCATCAGCAAAACAACTTGCTAACATTTTCTAAACAGCAATGCCAATATTTCTTACTATAATTGACAATATTTTCTATTTTCATAATGCTCCAGAGTGCGCAGTCATAGCAATATAGAAACAGATCAGCCTTCTCTAAACCACTCCACTGATCCAAATTAACACCAAGTTAACACCAGAGGTTCAAAACCCAAAAGCATACAAAGGGAACCCAAGCACTATGTATTTTGAGTCAATTTCCTAATTTTATCCTTCTAACCTTGCAGGATTTGAGTGCAGGGAACTGGTGCATCTCCATAAGATCACTTTGGCTGTGACACTTTAGCTTATGTTTTAGATAGGAGGCGGTTTCCCCCAGGCATTTTCTCATGGTTGCTGCCACCAGACCTTACCACACTCCCACACCACTTAGCATTCAAAGTAAAAGTTTTTGAAACAACACTCAAATTAACCTGAAAAGCCACCAATTCCTTAAAATGAAAAGAGCTCGCTGTTTTCTTAAACAAAGAAAACTCTTTGAGCACTTCATCAGCAACTGGGCTGCTCTGAGACAAAATCAGTTCCCTGCACTGAATGCAGAACACTTCAGATCTCGCTTACTCTCTTTTATATGGAGGAAAAAAATGCTGAAGTACAAGGGAAATGTGCCTCAATACAGCCTTGCTCCTGCACACCCATCAGCTATGCACTTGTGGTCAAAATACTCTGAGTTTTAACAACTAGGGGAAATCTAAAGCACTTAGAAACAAACTAGACTGTATCAGCAGACAACAAATTTCACTTTTCAATCCAAGGAGTGTTAGGAAAGGTAACTGAACCTACCAATTGGTCTGAACAGTTAGGACAAAGGAAGACTTATTACTGCTCATGTTAAAAGAATGGCTTGACTTGGGAGATAAACTTCAGAATATAAAAATCTTGAGAAAAATAAAACTGATGCTAAACTCCAGCAAACCCATCATGCACCTTGTGGCCATCGCATGTGGGTGCTGATGGCTCCAAGGTGGGGCCAAGTTTCCCATCACCCCACTTCATGCATGCAGGGCTTTCTTAGTCTAGAGACTGAGGAGCTGAAAGCAAAAGTTTTCCAGACAAGATCAAATGCTGTGGATAAGAGATTGCTGTTTAAGGAAATACACCCATACCTCTCGAGAGTTTTAAGATCTTTAGCCAGCAAGCCGACCTATATCAAGGAGCAGTCAGAATGGAACTGAGCACTGTATACATCAAATTTATCTGTAAAGTCTCCTCCAAGCTCACTGAATCAACAAGCAAACTATGAGGAGAGCTTGTGGGGGATGCTTCTGGTCAGGAGTCCCTCTGATCTGCTGCAGGGTAACAGATGACATGCCTGTGTAACAGTGAAAGTTATCAAGAAAACACCTGCAGTGTTAAATCCCCTTTGCTGGGAAAGATCGAGGTGCTGAGGTGACACCAGCTCCAAATGTCTTGGAACAAGATGTGACACCTGCTTTGAGCCCTGGCTTCAAGGAAAGGGCTGCAGATGAGCAGGGAAAATGTAGAGGAGCCATGAGCTGCGGTGACACCTCCAAGACCTCCACAGCCTGCTGGCACTGCCCTGCTCCTTGTCTAGACCATCTCTACTCCTCCCAGTTACCTCAGGCACACAAAGACACCACTCCTCCAGTTCTAGCTAAGATGACCCCTGCAATGCCTATGTGGTTTGCAAACCCAGCTGTCCACAGAGCAGACTTTAACAAACATGTGCTAGGAGGACTTATCAACAAACTCGTCATTGTTTCAAATGCTGGGCTACAAGCTTTATTAATATATATATATATATAACATGGGCCCAAACAACTGTGCCTGCAATTAATGTAATTAATTTGCCACAAGTCTGCAGATGATCTGGAGAGTATTTGGAATTAAACTACATTTTCAGTTGCTAGATAGAATTCAGAGAAGCTCTACCATATATAGCTGTGGCTTTTAAGGGCTGTAAGTTGAAGTCTTAGAATCACGATAAATGAAAGACTCGTTTGTTGCTTTTAATAAGCTGTTCTAATAGGATATTCTTCAGAAGTTTGCAATTAGAGACAGAAATACTTGAGGGTGGCTGGCAAGATTTTTGTAATCCTTCATGCAGCCTTGAGTGATGGCAATGATTGCTTCCAGCATCTCTCGATCAGAAGGCCAGCACTACACCTAGCAAAAATGAATCAACAGGCTCACTCTATACATCAGAGAAGCAGCATTACACACTGTGACCTGCTAGGAATATATTCCCATTTTGTCCAGAACTATACGAATTTTTAAGGAGTCACCTGGTCTTCCTGCTGTGCTATCCTAGTTCACATGTTAAAGCACGTCTCTGCCCTGCTCAAGAATGCAGAAGCCCAAGCAGATGATATCTATGCAATCGCTATGGGGAAGGAAAACAATGTTTTCAGGGAAAGGAACTGCACTTGGAAAGACCTCTGGCATTATACTTTTCTGTGTCTAAGACATAAAAAAGTACAGATAAACTTTCTCCTAGGTAAGAGGCCAAGTGCCACAACATGGTGAGCCCCCAGGAGAGGTCACGTTTCTTATTTCTAGCACTCAAAGCAAGGTGAAACATCCACATATTCAGAAGTACAGAAGGACAAGAGTCTGATTTTCTTCTTCATTCTCTACCCGTTCCACAACCAAGAGAAGACACTGTAAACCGCCACTTTTCAACACCACATACACATGGGGCACTCAGCAGGAGCCTCAAGCTGCTACCACTTTCAGCTTGAAGGCAGCTCAGTTCCCTTCTCCAATGGAAAGAGGATTTGCACAATGCCATCAAATACATCACCTGTGTGAAGGTGAGGAGATTTCGTCACTTACTGCTGTGCTATCCCATATTTTCCCTCCTCAGACAAAGCTTAAGCGAGCCACTTATTTGTGACCGTCCTCCTACCCTGTTCCCTTGGCTGCTGCCAGAGTAACTCAGAAATAATGATTTCAAGTGCAATGCATCATGGGCTTGCAGCTTAATTACAGATTTGTTCAACTCTCACCTCCTGCCTGGACTGAAGACATCTAAAGGCAGATTAGCCAGGGCCCCTAAACCTGCCTCAAAACTGCAGAGCATAGAGCAGCTTGCAGAGCCTGGTGAGTTTGTACTAAGCTAAAAAGTATTTAGAATAAAAGAGGAATAAGGTGTTGGAGTAGACAAATTTGGCAAGCTGATCTTTTCAGAATGTTAGAGATGGGTACTATGAGCAGCAGATTTCCACACCAGCCCTAGGAAGGCATCACACTGTGCAGAAGGGTGCACTGGAGCACTCTACTTTCAGAGAGCAGCACTGTACATCAGTGCTGTGAACGCTCCTGGCTGGGAAAATGTACCAGCAAACAGACCATTAACGTGACAGAGGTAGTAAAAACTTTGACCCGAACAGAAGCAGGACTAGACCCTGCCTGGTCTTGGTGGATGGGAATTTTGACTTGGCAGAGCAATAGCTTCCTCAACAAAATCCTTCCTCTTGTCAGGTGAATCGTGGGGAATATTTGGCAGCAGGCGGCATCATAAAGTGGCTATAAATCACAGGAGACAATGTCCTGCAGGAAGAAGGAAGAGCAGGCAAGAATGTAGAGATAAAAATCCTTTAAAAAGTCCCAACTAACAAAAATTGTGACTCATGCTGGAAAAATTCTCTATGAAAAACATTATCTATAGACTGTTGCCTGTTTCCTACGGAAATATTGAAAAAGCAAACTATTTTAAGCCCTGAGACAACCTGGAAAATAGGATGGGGGAAGGTTGTGGCAAAATTCATCCATTTTGACCTTCCACATCACAGAAGGTTGTAAACACTGTCTCAGGACCAAGGATATACATCACAATCTTTCATCCTCTCTACTCCCTGAAAGTCACTTTTTAACAAGATGCACATATTTGTGTCCCGAAAGTAGCCCTCTGCCACCACAGGCACTGATATTTAAAAGTCTAAATCAGCTAAGGTCAAGGATGGATATTCTGGTGCAGAAACCTCTAATTGCCAATACCCAGGCAGCAAGATTTGCCTTTGCTTTGTCTTTCAAAGGCTAGTTCCTTGCCAGAAAGGGACTTTCTATATATGCATGATACAGGGAGAGGGGCAGCTTTTGTTGCTTCAAATTTATTTTTTTTCTTAAGCTGTATGAAAGGCTCCCTCTGGTTCTTTGGAAGATCACATGAGATGAAAAGGTCATCCATAATGGATAGCAGACTATAAATGCAGATTCACAGTACACTTCTTAGCTATTTTGAGTAACTTTTGCAAACATGCACAGCATTGACCTAATACCATCCCCACATTACTCTATAAAAGCCCTTGCTTTTGTTTAGTGATACAAAGTTCAAAAGCTTGGGAGACTGGAGGGACCAGAAGTCTCTTAACACTCACCCTAAGACCCTGTCAGTTTTGCAAACAGAGCTTGGTTTGAAGGACAAAAGAGGGGGAGTTGGTCTCCTTCCTACAGTGCTGAAAACCTGGCTCCCCACCTCACTCTGTAGGGAGAAAGAGACTGATGCCACAAAACAACTGAGGCACATCATTGTTCCTGAAAGATGGAGAACAAAGATCTTTGTGACTGGATTGTCTGACACAGACTGTAAAATACAAGTCAGTAACAATTTTAGATTAATATATTCTTTAATCAAAAGCAATAATGGCAACTGACATCTAATTCAAGCAAAATTTATAGCCCTGCTCTATCTGTAAAATGCACTGTGCTTTTGAGAACACATAATCCTAACAAAACAAAGACAGTAACAACTCCGTGTTCTTGAATTCAATACTTGTAGCTGGTTTAATAATAGATTTTCAATCCACTTCTCTTTTTTTGCTGAGACAGTCTGACTTAGTGAATCTCTTTGATTTGTAATCCCAATTGTTATATTATTAATATGCCCTTGATGCAAGGAGGGGGATAACTTAAAAAAGTGATCAGCTATTTCATTTGGCATTTATGACCTTGGTCAGAGGACATGTTATTTACAGGAAGAGTTTTCTGAAGCATCTGCAAGTAAATCAGCTCTGAAACGCAGCTTAATTGTTCAGAGCAAAGCATATTTAGTTTCAAATTCCCAGGAACCTCCAGCTTCAGACCACAAAGTGCATTTTCACAGATGGACGCTGGCATGTGGAAATGCCACCACGACTACTGTTCATCTGACCTTTGGTTTAGGGCCAGCTGCCAATGGAAAATGCCAAGCTGTTACTTATATTCATTCAGAAGTGAGAAAACTACAGATACTTCAAAGCAAAAAAGGGGAAGAGGTGTGGTTCTGCCTTTGGGAACCCAGCAGAAAATAAAAAGCCTGCAGATCCCAGAAAACACCTGAGCCCTATGACTGGAAACTACTTTCAGAGCTGCCAAGAGCAGGATGACATTCACTTTGCACTGCAGAAGTGCTCTCAAGCCTCTCAAGACTCTCCTCCTTGCCACACAGGACTTGGGAGAATAGCTGCAAAGAGATGTCATACAGCATCCTAGGGAGGAATATCCTAATTCTGAGGTGTTCAGGGCCTCCCAGGGAGCCTGGGAGCAGCGTGAAGTCAGCAAAGAGTAGCCTACTTGCAGGAGCTGGCCAAGTTACATCCTCAGTGCTGCAGAGCAAAAGGGTTTTTCTCCTTAGCTCTGCTGCTGAGCAGTGGCTGCTCTTACACTGGAAGAAAAGACAGAGCCTGGGCTTTGCTTGGTATGGCAAGCAGTGATGACTCCATCTAGAGTTTAAAATGGTTGTTTTTTCTAAAAGCAAATACAGGAAAGAATTAGGAAAGAAAATCTACCCCCTGGGAAGCAGGCACTGGAACAACATAACCACTCCAGAGATACAGGAAGCATCTTCGAGAAACAGGTTAACGGATTTAGAAAGGGATTATCCCGTGACTTGGAATGTGTTTATTGTCCCTGCAGTGTCACAGCAGGAGAGTCACTCCACAAATTGTCTCAACTCCATATCCACGGCAAAGCAGCATGACTGACACATCTCAGTGGCATCTCTACTTCTTCCAAACTGGACCAATTTCTTTGTTTTGCTTTGTTGAATTTCAAATTGTCTGTCAGCTTTCTGGGTTTCTGGGGTTTATTTTTCTGTTTTCTCCCAAGTCACTCAACATACTAGATGGGCTTTAAAATTCACGGAAACTCAAATTGGCTGAGAAGCTGTGTGGTTTTGAAGTCAGTTTTCTAATGGACCAAACCTTGGTGCTAGAGTCTTCTCTATGATCTCCAGCTGAGGGGCTGCGCTCTTCTCAGTTTATGGGAAGGGTTCAAAAGATAAAAATGGACAAAGACCTCAGCTCCCTGTGTCTGTCCCTTCCCACACATCCAGTGTGGCACCATGGAGAAGCTCCCAGGACCCTGCAGCTGCCCAGGGGGCCACAGAGAGGAGTGTGAGTACGAGGTAGGAGGATTATGGCAGCAGCAGAGGTGGTAATAAAACTCTAGCCAAAGGAGACAAGAGCTTTTATAAGCATGCCAAGAGATAAAGAGCTAAGAGGAAGAACATCCTGGAAAGACCATTAGGCAAAAGGACAGAAAGACATAACTAACAAGGACTGCTGACAAATGTCTCAGGATTTGCAACTGCTTGCTTGGATCAGAGGGTAGCAGTAAAGAGGAGACCTACAAGGGTACATCCTCCCTAGAAGCATCCTGAGCGCTTGCCAGTGACTGTGAGAAGAGCAAGAGCTACTAGTAGCCACACAGTAGCAATACCCTGTGGCCACAGAGGGACATACATCCCTCCATCTGTGATTCACTCCCCAGACTCCTCCCTGCAGAGGTGCCAGCTTACATCATCCACAGCTTCCCTAGGTCACATGTGCATTATCCTGTTTGTACCAACACAAGCACACATCCAGGCTGGAGGAAGTCAAAGTTCACATCCACCTGCTCTTTTTGAGGAGGAATTTGAATCAAAACCTCTAGCCTTTAAAGAGAGACTTGAACTCCTGCCTACTGTGTTCAGAGCCAAGTCTTTTGACTACAGCTTTCCTGTAGCCTCTGGTGTGAACCACCTCTAGCCATTCACCCTTTCCCAACTCCTCTGTGCTGCTGCATGCTTCTCAAGCAGATGGGAGCATTTACTTTTCCACTTTTAAGCCCAACAAGTCACTCAAAGCAGACGACAGGAGCTCTAATGGCTGAGTTGGAAGAGACTGTCAGTCTCTGACCTTGAGTGGAGATGAGCCTGGCAGCACACTTACCTTTCAAGACAGGAAATAACTGTGTCTGTGTCCTTCCACAGATGCCTTATGCCTGGGGACCAAGTTGCTCAGCCTGGCTGGATTTCACTGCTCTGTATTCACAGACTGATACCCTACCTCCTGTGGTAAATAAGACCCTCAACCAACATATTCAGCACAGTTCCTCTGTGAGTATCTGTAACATCTCTTGACACTTAAAGTATCCTGTAATTTACAGCCACCTTGACAGACCTGAGCTTAAGACAGACCTGTATCATGAATGCAGCTGAGGGCTGACTGGTACCTCAGAAGCATAAATGTTTACTTTGCGCTTCACATTTCTTTGCATGAATGATGTTGTACTGTTTGACTACTGCCACTAAAAAAATGTACTAATATACATGTAGAATAAGAAAAAAGTGCCTTGTATGCTGGCTGCCACACAAATTTAGTGTTTCAGTACAAACTGATCCCCATACAAGCCAGATTTTGCCCCAGTACCACAATCTCTTGTTCTTCAACAAATTCCATCAGCTTCCATTAGAGTTGTCAAAGATAGTATAGCCCAGGCTTTCATCACTTGCCTATGTTTAAGCACATGAGAAGTCAGTGGGATCATCTGATGGTTAGAAGCTGAGTCTATCCCTCCATGGGGGAAGTTCTCTGTATAATTTACTAACACTTGGGGAACCCATTAGTATCCTACATATGAAAAATGAAATCCAGATCTGACCAAAATGTGAGGCATTTGGCCACTCTGGTGGATTTCTTCCCATTTTCTTTACAAGTGTTTTCCTGAAGTCAAGTTTTCTCCACGAGCAAAGTCCATTGCAAGCTCTGAGTGCAAACATATGGCATTGAGGATATTTCACCTGTGATATGTTCTGCTTATTTTTAAAGGAATGTGAAAACAGTCCTGCAATAATCAAAGTCAAATAATCAGGGTCAGTCTATACACAGATGAAAATCATTGGGAAGTGAACTACATCTGTGAGTGAGCCTTTGCCATTCCTGCTTGTCCAAACAGATCAATCAGCCCTCCTCGTGCTGTTTTACAATGCTACTGCTTGACAGCTTCGTTCACATGCTGGTTTTGCCTAAATTGCACTAATCAGCTGGACAGATAAAAGTTATTACAAAAGTTGGAGAAGTATAAATACACAGCTTCTTCTCTTACCTTCCGCTGAGAAGGAAACCGATAACAACAGCCAGCAGAATGACTCCCACTGTTACAGACACAACAATTATAGGAATCTGGCTCTGGTCGCTGGATGCAGCTACTGCTGAGATGAGAAACAGAAAATGGAGATTAAGGTTAAAATGACAGTCACCATTCATATGAGTCTTTCTAGTGAGGCTGCCAGTGAGGTTTCAAGTCTTACCAGGTCGTTTCTTCTTTTATAGTTTGTGTTTTTCCCCTTTGCTGTCTGTTTCTAGTTCGGAAAGGATATGAGCGGAAAGAAAACAAAACCACATGCAACACTAAGCCAAAAACCCAGCAGATCACATCTCATTGCTGAATTCAGAAACCAAAGTGCTGCAGAATGCAACCTTTGAGTTTGGAAACTCAAGTTTTTCTCCCTGAGTTAGCTGCATTAGAAACCATAGACCTAAAAGATGAAAACCCAACAGGTTCCCATTTGCAGAGAGAACATGTATAGAATGTTATTGTTAAGACACATAAGCAAGATCTCCAAGATAAAAAGAATTACCTGCACTTCAAGAATCTATAAACAATTATAAACTAACTCATTGTGGCATCTATATTACATGACCAGAAGGTGCCCTCTCTAACACAGGAACTTGGTAAGAGACACTGGTTAGTCTTTTCATCAGCCAAAGGAAGCAAAACTCTTCCAGTCCATGCCTTCTCAAGAGCCCTTCTGCCAAATGGCAGGAGACCAATCCTGCCAACAGAAAGGTCAATAAATCTGTTCAAGAACTGAGTTTTGACACAAGTTAAGTAAGAGCAGGTGAGCAAGTTCGTCAAGCCTGTAAAATGTAAATGCCAATACCACCTGTATATTGTTTATCTGCCCTATCCTGCAGGGGAAGGAGCACCTCCTGAGGGGTTTGTATGTGGGGTTCCCCAAGTAGAAACCAAAGCCTCCTCACCTTGCCCTCTTCACTGCCAGCTCATTTAGTGACATATATTTAGCCATCCCAGGGCACAAATTTCACATCCTCCCCACAAAATCAGGACCCTGGCACAGGCACTGCTGCTGGGCAGGGAGAAATCTCATTATAGCTCCTACCCTCATGCCAGCCTGGGATGAAGCTTCACCCACTCGGGGGAGCAGCAGGAATCGATTACATACTGAAGAAGTCTTTAACTAAATGACTGAACTAGAAAAGGGTCCCTAGCACCGGATTAATGTTATGAAGGCTATAAAATAACTGAATATAGCCCCATATTAATTGTTAAAAGACAAGAAAGACGAAAAGGTATGGCATTAAACATTGATCTGCAATGAGCTTCAAGCAGTTCTTCATATGGGAGCTCTTCGGTGCTTAACTGAGAGTAGGGTGGACCTGCTACAGCAATGTAAATGATTTCAGAAGGATGGGTGCTAATACATTAAATATTTAATGTTAACTGCTCTAAACCCCTGCCACGATCTGGAGATTTTATTAGCTTCATAAACTTATGGGGGTCCTTAAGATGATGCTTCATGGCTTTTTTAAACAAAATAATCAAAAAGAAAAACATTTAAAGGAGAACATTGGTCAATGACTGGTGGTTTTTTTGCACAGCTCAAGAGATGGGGAAATGAGATAAATCCTGCTGTAATCTATGGCAGCTAAAAAGCCTGAATTCATAAGCTGAGCTGGGACCTTGTTGCCATTCAAAGTTGTATACACACACAAACACCTGCATTACCCCTTCTCAACTTGGTGACATGTTCCTACTCCTGCCCAGCAGACCCAGCAGATGAGCTGGATTAGCTCATCAATCCAGCCAAAACCCAGCTTTTGGCAAGGCTAGTTTTACCAGGGCTCAACACACTCAGACACATTTGGAAAGGAGGACAGCAACAAGTGGATACATCCAGCAACAGCTTCCACTCAAATTAAAAAAAAAAAAAAATCACTGAAAAATGAAGCCCTGGCTGCCTCATAGTGTTTTGCAGAATTGCACATGCAGGCAGCAGCACGTAAAAATTCCCAAAATCTGGAAGGAAAGTCCTAAAGAGGTTATAGCTTCCCCTGCACTGCATTTCTCTGGCTGTTGTTGTATACTTCCTCCACATGCGTTAAAGATAACTATAGAAATCCTGTGAACAGGAAACAAAACCTGTTGTCTGGTCCAAATGATTTAGAGACTGATTTTGATTCTCAGAACAGTCACTGTAAGGTTCTCATCTGTGCTTAAATCAAAATCATTTGCTTTGGCTCTAACAAGAAGTTCAGATCTGAACTCTGATGTAGCAGTGAGACTTGGATCTGTTCTTGCTATCAGATTCTACAGGACATGCTGGAAAGCAGTGGGAGTCTGGCCACTCCTGGCACTAATACTAACTTTATATAGGGCCTTGGGAAAAAAAAAAATTGCTTTTTATAAGGTTTTAAATGGAAAACAGAGCTGCATTTTGCAAGATACTGAGGCTTACGTTGTATTTCAATTCTATCAAGAGTTTAAACATCTTGTTAAGTCTGGTCTCAGGCAGAACTTGAGTCCAAGAGAGGAACAGTTCCCAGCTCCCAAACTGGGGACCATGCAGTAGATATTCCTCTGACTTTACTAGCAACTCCTTAAGGTCAGACAAGTACTTTAAAATGCTAAAAAGACTAGGATGTAGGTGTGACAAAATGACTCAAGACATTTCTAGGGTTTAAGGATATTTTCACGTGATGTCCTCAAAAAATCCTGATTAACACACATACTTACATGACAGGATTTATGGAAATGCCATTATTTTTGGATCAGGATTGTAGGTAATAGATCAAATATATATTTCATATATTTCACATATTACTCCCTAATAGTCTGGAACACTCTCACTCAAATGACTAAGCTAGAAACTTTTCAACTGAGAGCAAAACTATATATAATAATTTTTGGCATAACATGATTTTGTTGCTACTTATAGGGCACGATTAATCGTTAGTACAATAAGTTATACATTAAATAGACCATTCTTACTGCATTAATGTTTTCATCGTGATGCAATTTTCGCTGTATTAGCTCAATCACTGGCTCCACAGCTACATCTGCACATGTATAATGATTCCTTTAAAATCTGTTACTGTTTCAAAGGTAGCATGCATTGAAAAGACAACTTGGCATCTTCTTCTCAATGATGATGAATTTTAAATGAACTGGAATAACAGTAATCAAAGTATTGATGAATTTAAATTTCCAAGGAAAACACAGAAAATAGCCTTTCCCACAGGAATGGACAGAGTATTTCCACCACAAAATTTCTCTTCCATGCAAACAGTATAAAAAATTAATAAATGTCAGCTGTATAAACTAGAACAGATAAGACATATTTTCTGGTGGAGAAAATTATATTTGACACCTTGGCAAAATTTTTGTATTTGGGACAAAAAGAATTTCCCCACAACTGTGCCTGAACACAGAAGAAAGAGTAGTTGAGCCTCTGCATGCCTCAGGAGTTCACCCTGCCACAGAATCTGTTCCAGAATTCAGACCTGGATAATCAGATTTGTTAGAAAAAAAATTAAAAGAAAATTTTAAATCCCACAAATCTGTACCAGGCCAAACAGAAGTCCTGCACATGCAGTGCACATTTTTTTCCAATTCTGATCACATGTCAAATTCCTTTCCTTGAGGCTGTGGCATTGGCAGCCAACAGAAACCATCTTTTAATTTGACAGGAACTTGTACCAAAAGACACTAATGCTGGTTCAACTTCTCCCCTTGCAGAGAGGCACCATTTCAGGGTGTTTTTTTCCCCCAAATGCAGATATTTAAGAAAGCTCAGCATCCTCTGCAGATGGCCATTGAGAAGTGTGAAGGAGGAGGTCCTATCCTCTCTGTCCCTCCTCAGAGGAGAGCCCTTGTCCTCTCTTGCATCATATAAATACATAAATCCCCTAAATACAGGAGTTTTCTAAACAGGGAATGCCATGAATTTCTGAAGCCCGAAGATGTCCTGCTCACCATGTGGGCTGAGAAAGCAAAGGACAGATATGTCTAGTGCATAGTCATGATGTGTCTAATGTTTCCAAAGTCAAGGGATGAAGCCAGTACAAGGAAGAGCTCTCTGCAAAGATATCGATCCCCTGACTTGCTTCTGGTAACTCTTCCAGAGACACAGGCTGACAGTAATTAAAGAGACTTACACACTGGGCTGGTTTCAAACTCAAATCTTCGGCTGAAGCCACCGTAGCCAGCAGCTGTCCGGGCTCGGATCTGGAAGACGTATGCTGAACCTGGTTTCAAGCCATCTGCTGTAATCGTTGTCTCTTTGGATTTGATGATGGTGTAGCTCGTCTCCTGGTCCTTTTCCCAACACCCCCCCAAAAACCACAAAGTTCAAATACACAAATAGTGGCTCTCAGAGCAGACAGACTTAAAGACCGACAGAGCAACATTATAAAGGGTGACTGAAACATGCATTTTTGAGGAGTTCTTCCTCAAAACCCCCTCTCCAAGGTCCTTTCTGCAGTACAAAATGTGAGATCTCATTTTCTACTTAATATCAATGATTGTAGGAGGCATGCAACTGGCATCTGTAGTAGAAGCAGCATCACTCGGGATGTACATGGCCTGGGGCAAGGGAAAGGTTTATCATAAAAAGATCAATCCCAAGACACAGGGAAGATAAAAAATGCCCTATCGTCTTAGAAAGGCATTTTAAATTTATACCAAAACAGCTTCTCAGTAATGTAACTAGGCCTAAAAGAGAATAATATATTATGCATTGTACAACTTTATGCTGGCATTTCTAGAACCACGAATTAGACCTTAGGAAGAGAATAATAAACTAAAACTCCAGGAAAATACCTAATTTTTGCATTGTTCTTCTGCAGAAATGAGCTAAAAGAAAAATTGCTGAAATAAATCTTCATCTGCATCAGTTTCTAATGTGAAACAGTTTTAGTTCTTTGATTAAAATTTTGCTCAAATGCTTGGTAATTACTCTTAGAATTATTTACTGTAACACATAATCTAGACAAGAGCTCATAAATTAAGGTCTACAAATGTGGAAACTGCTTTTTATTCACCATATCCTCTCAGATCCCAATTATTATGAGTTAAACCAGAGTTCTTAGTAATTCCCTACCAAGATTTCTCCACAGCTTTTAGGATCTGAGCTGATTTTTTTTTCTTTATTCTTCTTAATTTAATGGTCAACTTCCCACAGACAGCAATATGCCTGACTGAGGTGATGGGAATCTCTAAATGTCAGATTACAGAATTTCTAATTTGAAACCTGTTTTGGAGAAATGTGTACACACACACACACACACACATACATGTGTGCCTTTTTTTTATCTTATTAAAGAGTGATTGCTTTTACTGGAATGCAATCTGACAAAACTCAATTTTCCCAAACATTTAATATAGACCATTCTTGTCCCTTGGAAATAAATGTTGTGAATTTACCCTTTTGAAGGGCTGAAACCCCAGAGAATATAAATTATACGAGCAACAAAAAAAAAAGGATTAGGGACAACATCCCAAATCTAACTCAGCAACTGGTTAATATGCAATAAATGAATTTTAGGCCACACCTTTGCTTTTACGTCAGCCAATTAGGTTTTCAATACACTCTTGGCTTCTGCAAATACTTAGATTCTTGGGTTTTAAAAACACTAAATGTCACTATCAGCCTGAACGAAATAAATCAAAACAGCATAACAGACTGGCTGGAGCTACGCCCCCATGAAGGACTTGCACTTGAAAAACTATTTACTGAAGCTACTTGAGACTAGTTCTGAATCACAAATACAGCATTTTAAGCCCTCTACCCTGCCAATTTTTTTGAAAACAAACTAAGCAAAATGAAGGAATATAAGGAGGTTTTTTTGGCTTCAATTATTTGCTCATTAGCAAGGTTTCTAGAAGCTAATCTTCCCAAGCCACTCCATGGGAAGGATTCAATATGTCACAACAGTCATTGAAACAAATTAATAAAACAATTAATAGTGGATTATTTCCAGCAACAGAATATCCTGATTCTTGCTTTGTGCTTTAATCTTGAAAACCTCAGCTCTGTTTAAGCTACTCACACATCTATTGCTCATTTGCAAGCTCCCTCATCTGCAAAAACAATGTTGATTTTATCTTGATGGAGAAGATTTATGAAACTCTTTCCCCTTTTTACATGGACTGCTTAAGCAGTTCCTCCCATGGTCAGAGAAAGAATAGAGAAGGAGTAGGGACCTAGTCCTCGCCCATGTTCAATGATTTCAACTGGGTCATAGAAAGAGCTAATGAAATATCTTCCTTAAAATAGAAATTCATTTCTCCCCCCCAAAAAAAGTGAATTGTGACTCAATTTCATTATTTTTCTCTTGTTTTAATGTAGAAAGCCTGGATGTTTCAGAAGAGAAAAGAATACCTTACAATTCCAGCTAAGGTAAAAAAAAATGTTATTCAGTCAACTCCTGCAAAGCTGATTCAAGGAGATTTAAGATTTCCAAAGACTTAAGGCTGTATCACTCAAAACGTACTATTTTGATAAAGGGCATTTGTAAACTTTTTATTTTAAACCACATTCATTTTGCAGGAAGAGAACAAACTGACAATTGAAATGAAGAGTAGGAGAGGCAAGTTTTATAGGGAGAATGCTTTCTATTAGATTGAGAGTAAGGGCTGGAAAACCCAGGCAAGCCTTTAAGCCAGGATACACTTCTTCATATCAGAGCATATACAATCTCTCCACAAAACCTTTCTCCTCTCCTTACACCATGGATGGAAAATCAAGTAGAAATGGAAATATCTAAGCAAGGGATTGCCTGATGTTTCTGGGAGGAAACAGATGCTCAGTCCCCAACCCCTCCTATTTTTAACAAATGAGCAGGCTCAATCTTAATGTGATAAGGCCAGAGAGGAATCTGACACACAGATTTAATGTATTTGTTCAAGAGAAGTGCCACACTAATGGAAAACAACACCCTCATTTCAAGTCTTCCTAATCATTTACTGCAAAATCAATCTGACATTGATTTATGCATAAAACCACTCCAGTCCCTTCCATGACTCAAATAATTATAACTAAAAGAAGAAAACAGTAAAGAGAAGGTACTTGGGATGTTCAGCAATCAGTCCATCACACCTTTTCAAAATATTTGATTTCATATTCCAGGATGATGCCGTTGGGTCGATCTGGCTCCTGCCAGGAAAGGGAGATGCTATTTTTAGTTATCTTCCCTTTTTTCACGCTACTGACTGGAGAAGGTGCTGCAAGACAGGAGAAAAACAGAACAGACAAAAAACATTGTTAGCAAGATGGTCTGCCCCAGCCAAAGTCAAACTCAGTGCATCCTCAAACACAAGGCAATCCTTAGCTACTGCAGATCAGCAGGGTCTGATTTTACCTTGGTGGTATTTGCCCATCTTTAACAACTGGACTTGTGCAGACTTTCAGCAGCTGACCAGCACTGCCCAGCCAAGCAAAGTAACAACATGAACTACCATCAGCAGCTTACACATCAACCCTGTCTTTTCAAGCACTTTTCAAACACATCAACTGCACATCTTGCCTTTTCAAATGTGTCAAGGGCCTACATTATCAGAATTACTTATTGATTATGTTTTGCTTTATTTTGGCTGCTTTCAAGGTATGTATTTTTCAGAAGACCTTAGATTACATGCGCTCCTTAACTATCTTTTGGATTGCAAGTAGTTTAAGCCTAGGCATTTTTTAGCCTCTTCCTTCTAGAATCGAGGAATACTAAGACCTTTATAATTCAATTGCTCTCCATAAATATCGCTGGGGTGTTACGGTTCACATAGTGATGCTAATTCCTTGCAAATGGCAAAAGATTTTAATGGCAATCACAGTTTGGAAGTTCATGGTGTGCTTGGGAAAGCCACAGCATGAAAGCAGCTATACCAGCTCTGCTTATTATTTTAAGATGCAGCTCTTAAAGGTTATCTGCCCTTTGCAGCACACATGTGCATCAGAAACAGGCTTGATCCTTTGTCCTCAGACTGATGTCTGCAGAGACATTTTAAGTTGTGGTTGCTACTACCCCTGCTAGCTCTCTAGCAAAATTTGCTATGGGAAATGCAACACCCCAAGTATTTCATGCCAGAAACTGGGAAACAACACTGAGTGTAAAGAAAAGGGGACAGAAGAAATTCAGTTTCTCATTTGCAGGGCCAAGAGCAGCTTCTCCAGAGATAAACACAGCCCACACCTAGCTGAGGGACTTTGACTCACCCTCCACACAGGCCAGCTCCTGGCAACTATGACAGTGGGGCTGAGGAAACTCATGGCAAAGATTTTTGTGGCCATATGGGGAATGGAGTGCAAAGAGCAGTAGCAAATGACTGCATTTTATCTTCCAAAATGTACTTGGAACTATATAGAAAAAAATTTCTTCTATACATGCAGGACTAGTTAGATATCTTAACAATAAACTCCTCCCCACCCCACACCCAGTAAGTAAAATAAAGACAACAACAAAAAGAAAGTTTTCCAGGTCTGATTTTAAGCCAAAGAGCAAGGAAAGAGCTCCAGATAATTATTCCTGGACTGAAGGTTAGCAACAAGGCTTCTCTGTTAAAGCAAGTTCCTACATCCCAATCTTGCTTCAGCCCCAGTTTTTCTCACTCCTGTTTACTAATCCTTCCCCAACTTGGCTCTTGGAGGATCCTGAAAGCTGTTGGCCATTTCCATACTAATTTCTGCTGGAGAGCTGGCATCAAGCTGCAGAGACAACATTCGTCTTTTAGTTTTGCATCCAATACTTTGCTCGCAACTGCTCCACTGAGTGAGTAAAAACCATCTTGATTTGAATGATGATCATATTATTTATGCAGGCACTGCATGGGGATCACCAACAATTTTTCCTCTGCAGAAGTCACCTTACCCCTGGTTGACATCCTCTACAAATTTTTGGGCTATGTGAAGGCAAGTAACAACCTAAATAAAAACTGCTAATCTGACGTAGGACTTTCCTTAATTAGTCCAGGTGCCTAAATATGCATTGTGCATTCATGTGCACAACAAGCTGAGTTGTGCGTGTGAGATACATGGTCCGTGCACATGTATATGGTCGGACGTATTAATTCAGTGAAGATACAGTGAGTAGTGAGATCCATTAAAACTGAATGAAGATCCCTTCTAATGCAAGAGAGCTACATGATTTTTAGAGGCATTGGAAAACAAGTCTCACTGTGTGGTGATGGTGCCAAATAACAGGCGATTCTACAAGTCTAGTTAAAGAGACCATGATGATCATTTATCATGACCCACTCAGATGCTATATATAGGGGGTGGAGCCAACAAAGTACTCAGAGGAAGGGACCTGTGCCCTCTGGGACTGTTCCCCAACGCCCCCAAATCCCCACAACACCTATTCCATGCCTATAGAGCCAGAAGCAGAGATGTGGCAGGATAGAAAAAGTCAGTGTCGAGCATTAAACTTCTTTAAACTCTTATTAGTAAAAGCAAACTTGAGAAGTGCAGTGAGGGGAGACCTCAGCCTTCCCTGGTATTGAGTGCCTCTCAGGAAGGTGAAAACCATGCAACTCCCAGGAACAAAATTGCCTGACCAGAAAACAGCCTTTTGGTCCACTCTGTTGAGGTTTCCTGAAGTGTTCGTAGGACTGAAGCTCTCACAAGTGTTTTAAAACTAAGAAAACAATGCAAGTCCTGTATGTATAGAAGAATTTTTTTTCTATATAGTTCCAAGTATATTTTGGAAGATAAAATACGGTCATTTGCTGCAAAAATCTTTCCCTCAGAGGTTCAGGGCAGTTTAGCTCTCCTTCACATGCACCAGCACAGTACAAGACAAAATAGACCCCAGCCATCCAAAAGCACCCATCAAACTTTCTACACCCCTTAAACAGAGCATTCTCTTTAAAAAGCAGTGTGCAAAAAGCTTGGCTAGCTAACAACTTCATGAACTTAAATCTGTTGGTGTGCAAGTCTCTAACACGTTCAATTGTGGCTCTACAGAATGCTCTGCTCTACCGGGAAATGGATGGAAGATAAGAAAATGAGTAACCCAAATCTCAAAGTAAATTAGAAAAGGAGTAACCCTATCCTTTTTGAATCTCCTTCAAAAGAAGCGTTAAAGTGTAACCATGAGATAAAGGCCAATTAAGTAAATTCAATAAATCCCAGTGGTGCTGGCATGATACAGCAACTACTCTGCCTCCTCAATGCACAGAGATTACAATGCTCTGAAGTGAAGGAAGGAAGGTATAAGTATTTTAGAGTTTTCTTTGTCAAACAAAAGGTAATCCAATCCAGGCAAGTGGACAAAGTCTGCAATCATTCCATCTTAAAAGCCTGCAACTGGATACTGTGCTATATGATCTCAGAAAAATAAAAGGATTACTTGAGACTTGCTTTTCAAAGGTCACTGCATCTGCAAGGGCAGCATCCTCTTAATAGAAAGAACTCAAGCCACAGAGCCCTTCCATTTAGAGTACAACATAAAAAAAATAAATTCACGTAAGAGTCAAGATATATAAAGCTGTAATTTCTCAAGTTTCTTATGTAAGCAGGCAGAAGTCTTGTTCAAATTCCTGCCTTGACACTACAAAAGGTGAATGTACATTGTGAATCGTTCACATTGCTTTACAAGTAATCTGCACATATGCATTAATTTCTCAGCCACACACTGAAGATCAAAGAGGGATATTACATCACTTATGTTTATGTTTGCCATTTATGAAAACAGTGATGCATGTGATGAAAGCAAACAGAAGATGTAGCAAGGTGTGAAATTGCTAATGTACATTTTTGCTTTCCTGAGAGCAAAAATTAATCAGGAAGCAAAGAAAAGCATAGAAAACTGATTCTATTTTTTTTTTCTTTTTTTGTTCTGTTTCCATCATTTCCTAAAAAGAATAAAGGGACATACCAAATAAATAAATTAAAGTTTCTCCAGAAGATACATCATTCATCACATCTGAATAACTACAGTAGATTAGTTCAGGAGGAACAGACATTTTAGGACATTGTTCCTCTGCAACCTTTAATAATGACATTAGCACTGAATGTATCGAGCCACCAAACCCCTTATTTGCAACATACTGTGCTGTGTCCCACTAATATCTAACATATAATAATGCTTAGTGGAGTAAAATGCTAATTATATTTTAAGAGAAACTAATGTTATCAGGTGAATAACCACTGTACCAAGAAAAAACAAATAATCCAGTTTCTACATTTCATGCTCTATCTAATGCTCTCTCCACCCCAATTATTTTTGCCTTGGTATTTTTCACTCTGGCAAAACCAACAGCTAATGGCTCCCCATCTCACACCGCTCCACACCCAGTGAAGTTTTCCACTTTTGATAAAAAAAGTTCAAACCCAAACTAGCTCCCTTCACCCCCAGTGCCCTGCTACAGAGAAGTGCTCATGGGTTCAAAGGCACAAACTAGAAAAAAACCCTTCATATTCACATTACAGAGAAAACAGAAGTAATCTGCATGCAATTTGCATTAACACAGAGATAATGGCTCATCTCTTACTTCTGATCTGTGTAAAAGCTCAGAAGATACGCCTGACTATGTACCAGTGCTGCCTAAGACTTCAAGACTTACTGTGCCCCAATACCCTGTTCTTGAAGTAATGCCACTGTGTTTGGGGGAAGGAGGAGAGTGTGCAGGCTAAATTCATGTAATTCAAGGCCACTTTTTCTCTGAGTATCTCCTGGAGGAGGTTGCAAGCCAAACAGCACAGTGATTAACTAACACAACTGACCCACTCACAAGGACCTACTACTTCTTGCAGGGAATCTTTTGATGAACACTCCATGATATTTAGGTATCCCTGTAAAATGGTATTAAAAGAACAAATAGCAAGAGAGCAGCCTTATTACATATAAAAATCACTACTCTAATCCTATTGCAATACGTTGTGTTATAAAAATGTTTCTATAAAATACCTTTTGTTTTTAAGACCAATTACTGATTATTGATGCATAAAATATGAAAGCAATAAAATGCATAACTTTAAATATTTGTATGCAGTCTTTTCCACTTAATTAAAATAGTGTGTTAATTGTAAGAAAGGAGGGCTCAACACATACTCCTCGAAGGACAGTGCTTGCAACCAAAGCAAGCTTTACCACTCTCAAAATATTTTGTCTTAACAAAATAATGCTAAGACTCACTGAAGTGTCTACCTTTGCAGAGGCAACCCAGGAAGCTGCAGTGACATCTCACCTCTGGCACTCCTTTCTGTATGCCCTGTTGCTGACTGCATGAATGTTTCCAAAAACCATGTACAAAGTAAGCAAATAGTTTCTAAAAAAACCTAGCATAATGAAATAACCCTGTGTCAGGGCCATCATATGTTACAACTGCAACAGGATTAAAAGCAGAGTTTAAAGATACTACAAAATCTAGGCACTGAACTATAGAACCTTTGGGGTAATACTGCCTTGTCATGTCTCATGTGTGCACCACCCCATGTACAACAGAGCCAGGATATTTAATGAAACACACCATATATTGCTGCCATCTCAAAAAAAACACATCATCTTTGGCAAGACTCTTAAAAGCACGTGATTTCAAAAAATAAATTGGATTCTTGCTATTTGCCTTGTGTTTACAGAGTTGTACAGACCCTCTTTTGACTCCTGCCAATCACAAATGAGAGACATCTACTCTTAAGGAATGGAAGCTGCCTGCAGATTCACATGACTTGCAGGCATGAGGCTTGAGGAAAACATGATCGGATGTCACAAGAGAAAATTGCAGGTGATAAAAATCCCCTCCATTGCCCAGCAACCTCAAAAGCTGTAAATGCAAATAATGGCATTAGCAGTAGTTTATCCCAGATACCATGAACTAACACAGTCAGTATTGGAAATGCCCACTGTTGGGATGCAGAGAAATGTCCTGGTATTACAGTTGTTGAAAAATCCTTTTTACTCTGGTTTCTTTTTTGTTTTGTTTTTTTTTTTTTCTTTGTGATTTCTAAGAAGACTTATCATAAGAAACTATATAATATTGAGCCCACTCATCTCAAGGGAGAGGAAATATTACCTCCAGCTTGTTCATCAACAAATGCATTCAGTGCCTTATTAGGAACATTGGTGTATGAGAATTTTAAAGAATTTTAAGGACTTTCTATATAATGAGGGCTACAAAGGGCACTGTGCTCTGTAACACCAATTAAAGTAATTTTTTTCCCTTGAAACCTGAAGGCCTGCAAACACTCACCTGTATTTGCAGGGTCCAAAATCCCCTTCATAAAGCTACAGCCTGTTTGAAAAAAATTATTTAAAAAACTGGCCTGGCAAGACTGGCCATGGCCATAGCTCACTGTTTGGGGAATTTCTTTCCAATTGCCAGGCCTAACATACATTCACTTGTATTTACAGCAGCATCAGCCGTGCATCCTGCACAGTCAGTTCCTATTAAACTTCAATTTATGCTGATCCTCAGAAGGGAGAGGGAGACATTAGGGCATCACAGTTTGCCTGGGCTCAAGAAAAAAAGGCCTCCCTGATGTCCCAAGCAGGTGTTTGCACCTAAGGCAAGTGGGTATCTGAGACGAAGAGCTGCTGGAGCAAGGAGGTGAGGCATGAATAAGTATCTTCTTTTAGGGTGGAGATCCACAAGGAATTCCAATACCTGATTTTGTTTTTCTAGGGCCTCTGGAAATCAAGACAGTAACTTTTTCTCAAAGCTGGGGAACAGTTTGTGGTTAAGACCAGAGCCAGATTCCTTCACACCACAGAAAAGCTGTAATTTCCCTATATTCCATTAGTGGTTTAGTTGTGAAGCCTAAGAATAAATACTATTGACTCACAACACTCTTATAAATTCACTTCTAGCAAGGTGATAAGCACTCTAGCTCTGATCCATCACAGCACTTTGGGAAAATGCTTAATTTTAAGTGCATGGAGTACTACCACTGCTGTCAGCATTTGACTGGATCATAGCCACAGGGCTCAGCATTTTGCTGTAGAATTCTCATTATTGAGTATATTTATCAGACTGGCTTCCAGCACACTTACCAGTGCCTCTCCTATCATTCATAATCTAATATCTTATTTGCATTTAAGCAAAAACTTCCTTTTAAAATCACATGCCATTAAGAATAAAACAAACCCAAAACACAGATACTGAATAAAACACATGAAACATGCATGTTCCTATTCCCTACCATAACTCACCTTCTTAACTCCTAAATTGGCTCCTTTCTTCATACAAAATTTGCTGCATCCTTCTTCCAGCTGCTATCAAGCTCTAAACCTAGCAAATTCATGGACCATTTTTAAATTGCAGGGCAAATTTCCATCTCTGCCAAGCCTGCCACTCTGTATGATACAGCAATCAGTCTTGCTGATGAATTCTAACGTTAAAGCCAAATTACTAAACACTCTAGTGAAATCAGAGGCAGAGAAATAAATTCCTTATGTTTCCACTTGAAGAACAGCTACTGAAAAGCAGGTCAGAGGGAAGAATAGGTAAACTCCTTAAGTCCCATTGAAGCTTGTTTTGGATTTTCTATGGTATTTGGCCCCTCTAAATACCACCACTGTTCTTTTCACACCTCTCATTCAGAAATGGGAGAAAAGCATGAGCCCACCACCTTTGACAGGACACTGAGCTGGCCACAGCTTTGCAGAACCACAGTTGAGACCTTTTCCATAAGTCAGTGAAGACCAGAAGGCTTGAACCAAAAATCTTAAAAACAAATAAAAATATATCAAAAAGATAATATTAGAACAAAAACCTAGAATAGTAAAATCTCAAAATGACTAGAGCTAAAATGGAAAGGTTTATATAGCTGTGGTCATATATATGTGTGAGCCATAAACCCACTCCTACCCTGTCCTTGATTTTAGACTGACAGTGGCTTTTTTGGATCAGGGCAAACTCTGACCAGGCTTTTACTGTTTTTAAGGGAAATGGCAGATAAGTAGAGACAAATTCTAACAGATCTCATCCTTGCTGCCAACTCTGGTATCCTGTCCAGTCTTTTGGCACTTAAATGTGACCACGGGCACTGTTAGCCCTAAAATCTCACATTCCAAGCAATGAGATGAAGCTAACTAGCAAAGTCAGCACAGATCAAAGTTTACTACACATGCTTGGGAAAACACCTCTTGATAGTACCAATGGAAATTTGTGTACCTTCAGCTTCCAAAGGATAACCTTTGCAGTGTGAAACATAGAAGCATGCAATGCCCCTTCGGAAGGAAGGAAGAAGAAATGCAGCTTCACAGAATTGTAAAATGGTCTGGGTTAGAAGGAAACTTGAAGACCATCTAGTTCCAACCTCCCTGCCACGGGCAGGGATGCTTTCCACTGGACCAGGTTACTCAGAGCCTCATCCAGCCTGACCTTGAACGGTTCCAGGGATGGGGCAGTCACAATTTCTCTGGGCATTCTGTTCCAGTGCTGCACCACCCTCATCATAAAAAAATTTCTTCCTTATATCTAGTCTAAATCTACCCTTTTTCCTTCTAGAGCTGTTATTCCTAGTCCTATTCTTACAGGCTTTTCTAAAAAGTCCCTCTTCAGCTTTCTTGTAGGCCCCATTTAGGTACTGTGAGGCTGCTGTAAGGTCTTCTCAGAGCCTTCTCTTCCCCAGGCTGAACAAACCCAACTCTCTCAGTCTGTTCTCAGAGGTGAGGTGCTCTAGCCCCCTAATCATCTTCACGACCCTACTCTGGACTCACTCTAACAGGTCTACGTCCTTATGTTGGGGGTCCCAGAGCTGGATGCAGTACTACAGGTACCAGAGTGGAATAGAGGAGCAGAATCACCTCCTCCAACCTGCTGGCCATGCTGCTTTTGATACAGCTCATCACTGATCTCCCTTTGGACATCGAACTGTTGACTGCAACTCTTTGAGTGTGACCATCCATCCATTTTCTTATCTGTTCAGTGGTTCATCTGTCAAATTCATGCCTTTCTAGTTTAGAGACAAGGATGTCACTCATGACTGTGTCAAATACCTTGCACAAGTTTAGGTAGATGACATCAGTCACTCTTCCCTTATCCACCGAAACGGTAAAGGTGTTGTAGGAACCCACCAAATTTGTCAGGCACAATTTTCCCTCAGTGAAGCCATACTGGCTGTCACCAATGACCTCCTTATTTTCCATGCCTTAGAACAGTTTCCATGAAGATCTACCCCATGATCTTGCTGGGCACCAAGGTGAGACTAACCAGCCTTGTAGTTACCCAAGTCTTCCTTATTTCACTTTTTAAAAATCGACATTATGTAACCCCTTTTCAGTCAGTGGGTACTTCACTGGACCCCCATGACTCCTCAAAAATGACGTATAGTGGCTTAGCCCCTTCCTCCATGAATGCCCTTAGGATGCATGGATGCGTCTCATCAGGTCTCATGGACTTGTGCTCCTTCAAGTTCCTTAGATGATTTTGAACCTGATCTCCTACAGTGGTTCTTAACTCATACAGTCCCTGCCTTTGCCTTCTGTGACTTGGGCAGTGGAGCTGGAGCACTTGCTGGTGAAGACTGAGGCAAAAAAGTCATTGAGCATCTTGGCTTTCTCCATATCCCAAGTAACCAGGTCTCCTGTTTCCTACTGGAGAGGATCCCCATTTTCCTAGTTTTCCTTTTATCACCAATGTACCTACACAAGCTTTTCTTGTTGCCCTTGGTGTCCTTGGCCAGTTTTAATTCTATGAGGGCTTTAGAGTTCCTAACCTGATCTCTGGTTGCTCAGACAATCTCTCTGGATTCCTCCCAGACTACCTGTTCTTGCTTCCACCCTCTGTAGCCTTCCTTTTTTGTGTTTGATTTTATCCAGGAGCTTATTTGTTCATCTGTGCCTGGCATTTTTGCCCTGACTTTCACTTTGCTGGGATGCATAATTTCTGAGCTGGAGGGAGATGATCCTTGAATATTAACCAGCTTTCTTGGGCCTTGCTTCTCCTTGGAGGCTTTATCTCATGGTAGTCTACCAAGAAGATCAGGAGAGCAAACTCTGGTCTCTTCAGGGAAGTCCAGGATAGCTAGCTTGCTGTGCACTCTCCTCACTCCCCTGAGGATCTCCAACTCCACCATTCCATGGTCACTGCAACCCAGGCTGCCCTTGAGCTTCACGTTTCCCACCAGCCCCTCCTTGTCGGTGAGAACATGGCATAGCACAGCACCTCTCCTTGTTGTCTCCTCTGTCACTTGGAGAAGGGAGTTATCACAAGCACATTCCAGGAACCTCCTGGATTGCTTATGCCTTCCTGTGTTGGCTCTCCAACATATCAGGGGTTCAAGATATCAGGGTGGTTGAAGTCTCCTGTGAGGACCAGGGCTTGTGAATGTGAGGCACTTCCTATTTTTCTATTGAGGGTCTCATTTGATTGGTCTTCCTGGTTGGCTGGCCTGTAGCAGATCCCTGCTATAAAGTCACCTGTGCTTGCTCTCCCTTTAATGCTGATTTATAAGCTCTTGGTAACGCCCCTCTTTCATCCCCAGGCAGAGCTCCATGTACTCCAGCTGGTCACTGACATAGAGGGCAACATGCCCTGCCTCGTCTCTCCTGTGTCTCCTTCTTAAAGAGCCTGTAGCCTTCCATTCCAACTCTCCAGTCACAGAAGTCATCCCACCACATCTCTGTCATGCCAATAAGGGCACAGGCATACCCACGTCTCTTAACTCCTCTTGTTTATTCCCCAGACATGTGATTGCCTAGAGGCATTTAAGTTGGGTCATTGACAAAGCCAATTTATTGGCTGGAGTTGCTGGAATTCCTTTGTGCTGCTCTTCAGGTGATCTGATGAGTTTTGATCCCTCTCCAGGCTCTGGGCATCTCCTGCTGGCTCTGACATCAAACTGGTAGGAATGGGATGAATTGAGATTATTCTCCCCTTCAAGTCAGCGGACTGTGACTTCCCTGTGCATCCTCCCACACAAACTGCTGCACCATGCCCTGTTTGCCCACCCTCGTTGCTCACAGTGCCCCCTGGGGCTGCTCTTTTTGGCAGTGGGTATGCCTGGCTCTTCCCCCTTATCAGTCACTCTCATACAAGTTGTGGGCTTCTAGTAGGTCTTGGCACTCTTCTGGGGTTTCTCTGGCTTAGCAACCCTCCTGTATGTCTTGTTGCCCTGCTCTGCTATGGAATGCACCTTTTTGGGAGCTGTTTGCATCGCTAAGTCTTCGACCCCTTCGGAGTCCTTGGGAAGAAGGGGAAAGTTCTTGAAGGAGCTGGTGGCTTTACACTGTGACCCATTTTGAATGTCAGGAAAAAACATAGTGCATTTTGAGGAAATTCAAGAGGGAATTGGAGAAAAAACACAAGCTGAGAAAGCTATGAACAGGGACTGTTGTGTCCTGGGGTAAAAAACACTGAAAAAGAACAGGAGTCTTCAAATAAGTAAAAGGCTGCTGTCTCTGGAGCAAGATAAGCAGAGTATTAAATTTAGGAACAGCTTTATAAGCACAAAAAAAAAAAAAAAAGAAGCACTGAAAAAAAAATCACCCAGTGGACCTGTGGCATCTGTACTTATGGAGGTTTTAAAGCAGGTTAGATGAGCACATCCTGAGATCCTTCCAGACACAAGGCTCTAGAAAGGCAACTGGGTATCATGAGGTGAGTGATAAAAATAAAAAGGATCTTGAAAAGCAGAGATCCAGGAGACATACACTTAGTGCCATTTACCAGCTAGCACATTTGTGCCAGGAGTCGTGGAAAAATCTAAATTGTTGAAAGTGGCTGGTCACACAAAAGGATGGCACTGGGATAAAAACACCAGACCAGAGGAAATAATACTTTGCTTTTCAGCTCTACCAGATACTCAGCAAGACCACAGGCAAGTCACTTCATCTTTCCCTACTGTTATCTGTGCAATGAAGATAATAATAATTCCTTTATCTGTATAGACTTGAGGGGGAGGAACTAACTACTCAGATGCTGCCAGCACAATCTTTGCTTTGGCCTGAAGGCACTGCTGTAAGGCAAATAAAGAAAACAAGGAATACCTGCAAGCATTAGTCCTGGCAGCTGGCTTCTTCTATTTAAATCACAAGCAACTTCGTGATATCACGCTGAACTCAAACATGGAACAAAAACCCTATGTGAGTGACAAAAAGGAAAATTACAGGGAAATTTGTGGCAAAGGCTTATTTTCATAATTTGTAACTCTCTCCAACTTATGTTTCCAAGTAGAAGCCCTAGCTGTGTGCTTAAAGACAAGTGCTGGGCAAAATGGCTTTGCTGAGGCAAAACTGCAGAGATCATGACCGAGCAACACAAAGCTCAGGATGAACATCGACCTTTAGAATAGGATAAATGTAGCTACATATGAAAGCAGAGTTTTTGACTCTCCCACCCTGCAGAAGCATCACTTTCCTGCAGAAAGCAAATACAGACTCTCTTCTGACGGAATACAGCAGGCTTTTTCAGTCCATTTAGTTTCTGAAGGTGTTGGAAAAGGATTTAGAGACAAACTCAACAGTACGCCAGAACATTTCTGACACGAAAACCTGATTTACAGACTGTACAGGGACTCTCTAGTCCAATTTTTTCCCTTACTGCTGACAGGATATGTTCTAAGCCTTTGCCTACTCAACTGGGTCACCACAGGCTCTGGAGGCTGGGTAACAGGAAAGCAGTCTGGGCATCTAAGGTTGGGATTGCCATTCAGAAGCTAAATGGTCCCAACAGAGATTTCAGCTGTTTCAAATGGCAGCTGCACATGCAATGCATAAATGCACAACTTTAGCTTTTTCACGTCATCAGAACTGTGGCCAAACAGATTGCTTTATGCAACATCATGCTTAATGTGATCTATATTCATTGGTGGCTGGCCCTTCCACGATAATATTTTTCACTGTTTTGTGGGTATGACTGATCAAAAACTAGGCAAGACAAATGCCCACAGGATAGCAGAGTGGGAATTTTCTGCCTTTCTGCCTTTCATTTCTGATAGTGCCACTCTCTGAAGCACCCAGGGGAAAAAATGTGCCACAAATACATGTTTTAGACCCACCCACCTCCTGGCTGTGAAACAAAAGCTTCACTATTCCTAGCTATGGCTAGGAAGAGGCTTATACGAATCAAGCAACTTACTGCTTCAAAGTAAGCTCTGGTTCAGCTGCACTCTCAAATGTATCTTGAGGCTTTGGTGATATTGTCTCATTCAGCATTCCCATGACATTATAGAAAGATGGAGGCAAGGTAAGTCTCACTGCATTCATATTCACAACCACTGTAATAGGACTACAGAACTGGTTTTGGCAAGTTCTCCTTATACTGATCATTCACTTCCTCTCTTCCTCTCAGTGTTGTAACTGCTAGAAGAGAAAAGGGGATTACAACATCAGTCACTGTGGGTTCCTCCTTCAGAGAAGTTTCTTAGCTCTCTTCTCCAACTAGGATCAGGGAATGACTTGAAGAGACCTAAGGAAGTGCCCTAGTTCTTCTAATTCTCTCATTTTCATCTTTATTCAGTGTGGACTAGAACACCAAAAACTTCAGTGAGGAATTAAAATGCACATATGCGTGTCTTCATACACAATACATAAAACACTCTTCTGTTTGGTATCACACTGCACATTTATGACTCTTCTTTTACCAACCTTCATGCTGCAAATGCTCATTGCACCTAGGGGTTGGCTGAAATTTTGCCTTTAAGATGTCTAAAAGTAGTCCAAATGAAGCAAATGACAGGATGGGGTGGCTAGGTGGCTTACTAGAGCACAAATACCAGGTGCTCACAGGCATTTGCCTTTATTCTTCACAGGTGTGTGATGACATTATTTCCCACTGGCTCTTGTTAAAAAAAGCAGCTTACAGCACCACTGAGAACTACCCACTCAGTACAGATGGAAGGTCATCAAGGTTTTCCTTCAGAAGATGACTTGAGTCATCCATGATCAGACATGTGCAACAGTTTGCAGGGGTCCAGGGCTTTGGCTATTTAGACTGAAGAGCCAAAAATCGAACAGTATATGTTATCCACTATTCTATTCCCTAGTACATTGCCTATCAGGATGACTTTCTCTCTTTAAATGTTCCCAGCATAAATGGGAGATGATAACAGTAAGTGGTATTAAAAACGTGAATGATGAATGCTATGCATCAGGCAGGATGATTAAATAACTACGTGTAGATTCTGGGGCATATTAGCTTCTCTGCCTTCTGACATGATAATTGATCATTCCTAATCTAAAGCAGAAACAAAACAGAGATTACCTCCTCTCAAACAATTCAGTTTCTATTCTCCTTTGTTCATTGCCCCTGCCCCTCCCTTATATGAGGGGAAAGCCCATAACTAGCTCTGGTTTTAATTCAGTGGTATTGAATATGAGATCCTAGCAATGCATGTAATTGATCCTGTTTTCACAGACTGCCTTCCAAGGAGCAGCAAAGGTGAGGCATTCACATTATCAAGGTCACTGAAGTGAATGCAAGAATAACAAAGACTTGGATTTGCATCAGGGTTCAATTACAGTGAAGTATACAAATGTTGCTAGACTAGCTCCCCCAAAAATGAGAAGTACTCTAAGAAAACTATACATAGTTAAGGAGAATTAATAAAAAGAGTAATATTTAAAATGGCTTAGTTAAAACGCTGTAGAAATACACTGGACTCAACTACAATGCATTTTATGTTCATTTAACTTGAATTTGCAAATTTATAGGCAGCAGGTAAACCAAGATAATTTTAAATCAATATACCTAGGTTTTAAGGCCAGAAGAGATCATTTAGCCCTCCCACAAAACACCACTGACTTTTCATCTTCCTTTAAATCAATAACAACTCACTCCTGAGGGCAGATTACCAAACTTCACTATGTAGTGACTTGCTGGAATACTGCCCATGTTACCACTTGGCTAAAAAAATAGAATATTTTTAGAGATAACTGAACTTCATTCTAGAAATTAGTACTGAAGACAACAAGTATATTTAAAAAAAAAATAAAAATCAATAAAACAGTTACTTGATGTGATCCTGAAAACCAAAACAGAAAAGGACACTTTTAACTACAGATATACACATATGCACACTTCGATGAGCCACCCAGGAAAAAAAAAATCAAGAAAAGCCTTAAGTAAGGTTTTATGCCTCAAGTGTACTTTTAAAAGTTGAACGTCCCTTGAAGACTGTCGGTGAATTTCCAAGCAATTTGGCAACACTTATTAGTCTACAAGAATTTTAAAACCAGCCTGATTTTAAAAAGCCTGCAGATACTGAACTATCACATCTGATCAGTGGGAACTGTCCACATGGATTTTTATGCTATCTAGCACTACAGTGCGCAGGACTCCATGGACTACCCTCCCACAGGCCTGTTTCTACCAGTGAAGAATGTTTTTGAGAAAAGTGGAAATACATTTTTCCTCA
Source organism: Margarornis squamiger (assembly GCA_035222235.1). Taxonomy (NCBI): domain Eukaryota; kingdom Metazoa; phylum Chordata; class Aves; order Passeriformes; family Furnariidae; genus Margarornis; species Margarornis squamiger. The sequence goes on along the minus strand of JAWWTY010000123.1, from coordinate 28,158,473 downwards.
GTATTATCATCCACTCAAACTACTACACAGCTAAGAAAAGAGAAAAAAATCCCATCCAGTCTTACAGCTGCCAAGCAACTGCTTGCAGAGACATATTACTTCATGTGGTATTCAATCACTTCATTTACTGTACCCCAACCAGAATTACTCAAGCCTTTAATGCCTGTCTAACTTCTTGTGCATCATTCTGATAAGAACTTCACATTACTTCCTTCTGCTGCTCAAGGAAAGGAATGCTGACCATGTAGGTACATCTTACCTTGTATGTCAAGAAAGACACTGCCATCAACCTTGCACGGTTTCCAGTGGCTGCTTAGTCTTGTATCTCCTGCATAAATAGGGACCACAGGTTCCCACTGGATCACTGAATTGCTGCTCATTTTAAAGCTGCTTGAGTTAGCTGTGTTCTCTTTTGTTTATTCTCAGACTATGGCCTTTAAACTCTGGATGTGACATTTAAAAGGGACAGTAAATGCCATATCCTCTCTCAACCATGAATCTTGTCCAACACAGTATATTATAATCTCAGTGATCTAATTCTCAAGATCATCTCTTTACTGACAAGACCCAGGATGGCCACTATGATAAAGCTCTGGGAACTCAAAAAATATCTGTCATTGACCCAATAATAAATCTGGTGTTCTCTGCTTCATCTTTTCCTCAGTAAGGCATGTCAAATCATATGCTATGACTACATACTGAATGACCTGGGCAAAGGGATGTTCAGAATGCGGGGGAAAAAAGCAGTTTTGCAAGACACTGCACTGGTTAAAATAGCAAAAACAAAAATTATTATATGTTCATGCACCAGAGTACTTCATCAGAAGTAACTTACATACAACTAAGACAAGAATTCAATCCATCAAGGGAAGGTGAAACATAATATAACCCTCCAGGTTATAACCAAAGCAATGAATGAAACAAAAGACCACTTGGACCTATGGTCAGCTGAAAGTTAACACAGAAAAAATTTACTCTTTCATTTTGGAAGAGAACTTATCTATGGTCTTGTACTGCTCACCAGTTACCATCAGGAAGGACTCGTACGACACCAAGCTTCAGTCCCTAACCCTGTATTCTGGCACAGAGCTCTAAAAAGTAGCCAAGAAACATGGGGGAAAAGGGAAGGACACAAATGAACTAAGTTAACTTTATGGCTCCACCTTGACTCCAGCAGAGAACAACGCCACTAGACCCTGGTGAGCCTTTTGGTCTCTTCCTGGCCCTGCTTGTGACCTGTTGGGTGACCTCAGTTAAAATCACTTCATTCTCTCTTGCAGCCTATAAAATGTGCAGGAGGGACATTCATGTTGCTCGCGAAGCACTGCAAGGTTCACAGTTAACATTTTCTACTTCAGCCTCATCTTTGGTGGTTGCTTTAGGCCTGTGGCTGAAATAATCTCTCCTCTCAGATCTTCATTGTCCATCCCTTCCCAAACACATTTAATTAAAAAGCCCTAACTGTTGAATTTCTAGCTATGATCTTTCACTGAAAATCCTCTTCCCTTGACAAGTTGTTCCTATCTTATTCCTAGACATGACTTCCAGACTCGCTTATTTCTGCAATATGCTGCATCTGCCTATACTTTCTTTGATGGGCTGACAAGAGAACATGTTTAATCCCCAGCAACAACTTTTTCATTTAAGGCAGCAGAGCCCTGCACCTGTGATGTGTGTCTGGAGTTATTTCATAGGCAAGCCTCTTCTCAGCATCTCCAAGAGCCCAGGTTTCTTTCCTCCAATGCTGACATGCAGAAATACCCTGCACAACAGAGCACAAATGGAACAGTACTCCCTCCTGGACCTGACCACATTTGTTTTTTTGGGTTTTTTTTCCAGATGGGTAAATAAAACATGCAGAAGTGAATATTGCAGCCAGCAACACAGAAACCTCTGGAAATGCAAGAATGTCGGGGACAATATTATTGCAGCAGGGCTGTGGAAACCATCTGGTGCCTCTCCAAGTGCTCTCATACCACCTGATGGTCCAAATGCTTGGATGACAGGAGCAGCTCTGACAGGCTCTTAAGTCTCCTAAACTAGACTTAATCTACGTGCAGCATACAGCAAAGCTATAGATACTTATTGATGGTATGAAGTGCCAACTTCCATGATAAATATATGCATTCTATATGCAATTATGCCTGTTTCTTAATAGCATTGAGATAGCTGCAAGATGCTAATTACCAAATAAGAATTTGGCAATTATACTTTCATCATACCTTTCTCCTGATATAGCTACTTTTAAACAAACAAGAATTTTGGTTTTGACAACACCAAAAAAAGGGAGTTTTCTACTTTGATCTGTTCTAGCTTTCCAATTGTTATTATGGAATTAAAAAAGAGGAGAAAAAACTTCCATTTGCTGCAGCACTGCAACTGCTTCAGTGAAGCCATGTCACCACTATTAAGAAACATTGTTAACCCTCGTAATAATCAGTGGGAGGAATGATGTGACCTGAAATGAAAGCGATCTCACTAGCTAATTCCTGCTGTTCTACAGGCAGAATTTCAGTGTTTGTCATGAACTGTTTGCGGACTTACCTTTACTTTAATTACAATACCACAAGATCCAAATTATTCCCAGTGTCTAATGCTGATCTTACCTGCATCGTCTGCAGAGATACTGGCAAACAGCTTACACCACAAGTAAAGAGAACAGAAAAGCTTCTTTCTGAAGCACATGAGAGGGATGTAATGAGACAGTTGTGTTAAAGCCATTCAGACATGGAGGTACCATCCTTGCAGTGAAGTAAACGGCAAAGTCCCTGGTTGACTACAGCGGGAATGGAATTAAGCCATTGCTGAGCAATTTATACAACTCCCCTTCCAGTGTTACCTCCTGACATTAAAATAAATGGATATCAATGGTTATCTGGGTAAGAAGTTGGTTAGGTGAGATTTTAACAAGGATAATGCAAACCCAATTCAAACCATATTATGATTCCAAATCTGGGAACCCACAGCAATGTGAAAGAATGCACTAATGACAGCAATATTTTTCCACTGTTCACACAAGCATGGAGACAAATGTGGTGATTTGTCTCTGCCTTTTCTGGAATGCTGTTTTATGACACATTTAGTGACTTAGAAAAAAAAAAAAGTGGCAACTGCTCAGTATCACAGCAATCGCAAATGATCTTTGCCTTCCATCTTGGAAGATGAGGAACGGAGGCCTGTCTTTGACCCCTTTATGAGCATTTTTCTTGTGATCGGGGGGTGGAGGGAAGTTTGAATTAGCACCTAAAAAATAAGTGTGCAAATGATACCATGATGTACAGCTACCTCGTTTACCATTATCCTTAGCCATACATTTATCACGATGCTCTTAACACATACTGTCTTTACTTTTGCCTCCCCACCCCCACTTTCCTTTCTAATTGGAACTCAGCCTGTGATCCGTAATTAAAGATCTCATAAATACTGCCAGCAAGCGCACCTTTTTTCTTCCAAGTAACTACTAACATCTTCGAGAAGACCTCATCAACCTGTGATAGAATATAGCCTAATGTATCTTCTCACACACTCCCCTCAGGACGGGGAAGTCTATCTTCCCACCTTCCACATAATTAAAGATATCCACATTATGTACTTGTCCTTCACCACTCCCACCCCTTCTCTGACACATGTATCACCCTGTCATCAGCTCCTTTCCTTTCATCTGATTTATTCTGTTTCTAATCACTGAGCAAAATCCAGTGCTTTCGAGAAGAGCTGTGGCAGTTCTAGGCACAGCTCAGCACCAGGTTTCTTATATTAAAAGACAGCACTTTCAACTCTCCTTTAAGAGGGATTATTTCTTACAATTTAGAGAGCTTACTCATGCCTGCGAGTGAAAAAAAATACGCTTTTCCATTCACGGTAAATGACTGAGACATTAACAATGAAATTCAATGGTACTTCAAAGACTCCTTCGGGCCCTAAAGGTTGTGCAAAGCTGCCCGGGGACTGAATAAAGCCCAGTTAACCCAACAGGTGGCTTCATTTGCTCTGTGAAAAATAGCTGCTGCTTCTTTCAGAGAGGAAAACACTCCTAGACTCAGCCAAACGGCAGCTGTAAAATCGTCTGACTTGCGGCAACTCTGAAGTTTTCAGGCACTCTTGTGTCAAAGGGAGAAGGTGGCTGCTGTGCGTGCCAGCGCACCTCCTGAGAGGGCAAAGTGCTTATAATGTCTATGGTCCAATGAGTTACTAGCCGTGTGTGTGCCTCGTTCCCAAAAGTACATCATTACTTCTGTGAGACAGAATAGCTGGTGCCGAACACAGGGAGGCGGGAGACCTGATAGCCCCATACTTCAGATATTTGGATATTCTTCCACAAACCCCTGGCACAGCTCCTCAGGCACCTGCCTGAGGCTCAGCCAAGGGGACAGGCTGCATGACCCCAGAGAACAGCTTGACACAGCCCTGTGCGGTGATGCCCCTGGCTGGGAGGCAGCCCCCTCAGTAGTCCCTGGCAGATGGGCTCATGATCCAGGTTGAAAAGAGAGGAAGAGAAAGGAGGAGGAGTCACTGAAATCTTTGCTAATTTCACAAGCGGATAAACAAAGAGTCGGTGTCTTTAGCGCTTCATTACCGCTATCGCTTGATTTCGCTAAGTGCTTTTTTTGGATCCTCATCAGGGAAGAGTCGCCAAGCCACTCTAAATACTTACTGCCAAAGGCCAAATAAAACTCAACTGTATTTACTGAACAGGTATCAATTGCTCTCTTGCCAGATACCAAGTCAAAATGATCGGGATTTTAGTTACATTTAATCACCTGGGTACTGGAATTTGCATTCGCTTGGAATGGCCACTGTCACATTAGTAACAGATTTCTTTTTAGCAGATAAAGCACAGTTCACCAACCAGATGTATGTTAGGCAACATCTTGCACTGAGCTGGACTTGGATCAAAGACTGCCTTTCCCGACAGAAGGTGCAAAAAAGGAAAGGAGGCAACTTTTGCTATTGCAATTGAGATTTGGGAGCAAACAGACCCCATGTCACACTTTTCCCCAAGCTATTCAGCACACTTTAGCTCACAAAATGCTTTAGATAAATACACTGCTGACTGACATTTCTATCTTTCATGCGCAGTGAAAGTGAAACCACAGTAATACTGCAACCAATTCAGAAAAAACAACCCCAAACCCAACAGCCCATCTCCTGTGACCCCTTATCTGACTCTCTTATCTGCTCTTAAGTTAGTTTGGCAAACAGGTTAGGAAACATCTCCAATGTATCTTAGGGCTGCGAGCCTACGGGAAGGGTTCAGCAGGGGCAGAGAAGCAGCAAGAGTCCCAGCCCTGGCGTGTGCCCTCTAGCCCCTCACACCACACCCCCATGCCTCAGTTTCCCCATCAACAAACCAGGTAACAGAACACCACCACCCCCCCCCGCCCCCCCCGATGAAGGCACTGCATAAGTTTTAGGAAATGAAACAGCAATTTACTGACATGAGGCACCCCTTCCAATTATGCTGTATCCATCAGGTCTGGATACAAGAAAGCTGAGCCAACTTGCATTTATTTACTGCATTCATTTGCATAATGACCATGCATTTACCGTCCACATTTTGTCCTAAATGAAAAACTGGACACTGTACAAACTGAATTTAAAATAGCAGTTCTCATTCACTGACTGTTATCAGAAGATACAGAAACACTGTGAGGCCACAACAGATGCACAATTGTTATTAGAGCACAAGCAATATTATCAACTGCCTGACTACTTTACGAGATTTGTTTTGTTTTATAGAGATGTTCTGCAAGGGCTGCAAAGAGCCCTCGGGGCTATCTGACTCTGGCAGAAGTTCCCTTTGAAGCTTCAGCCAACATTTAGCAGAGGGTGCATCACCTCTGCAAAAAGCACTGGGCATTTTGTCCTTCATGCACACCCAGCTTTGCTAGTTACTGTCTGCAATTTTGAAAAAGATGGAGATGGGTCTGTGCCCTCATGTGCATCCTTGTTCAGTCATCCTCCAGCTCCTTTCCATCTCCCTGGAGGGACAAGAAGCACGTAGTACAGAGTGATGTACAATAAATTAAATAACCCAGTCATTTCTGCAGTGATAGTCTTCCAGTTTACTGAACTGGGTGAGAGCACCTCTCTGTGGAAACTGTCCTTGCATGGCCAGGTGTTTAAAGGCTCATGCTGTAAGTCTCCAGCAAGGTCAGTGAGCAATTTCATGCTTTTGGTGCCACCCTTCAGGAAAACAAGGCAGAACCACAGACTTGCGTGGTTTAATGATCCAAGGCAGGAACAAGGGAAGTGAGGAAGTCAGAGCCCTGGAGATGACAGGATAACGGTGCGGTGCAGATCAGGCCCCCATAATAAGCCACACTAATGCTGAACTGTGTGAAAGGCAACTCAGGAAATGGAACAATTAATAATCTACTTGGCTGAGCTGCACTTTCCTCGCATTGAGGCAGATTAGAGAAAGCAGGAGAGAAGCTGTGAAGAAACGGCACACAGGGTTCCAGAAACTCTTGCAAACTGAAGGAGGGAGGGCAAGCCCAGTTTTTTGCTTTTACCTGATTCAGCTTTGCTTCCTTTCATCTCATTTAGGGGTACAGAGCAAAGATACACAAGTTTTGCACAGCAGGATGCAGAAGCACGGTGGGCAATTGTGCTTTGTATTCCCGGGAAGGCAGTAAACAGTGCTAGTGCCCTCCACTGGCATTTCCACCCCATTCTCTAAATTTGCTTTTGAGGCATCCTTGTCTCTCCCTGCCAAAAGCCCTGCAGAGCTAAGGGTCCAGGAGCAAAAGGACCCTTTTACCACTTGACACACCCACCGACCCATGTCAAAACCCACAGGGCAGATTTTGTCAAATGCATAGAAGAATTTGCAAATTTTTCCATCCACATCCATGGAGCAGTGCTCTCTCAAAGGCTTGCCTGTGCCGAAGCACTTAAAGGATCAGTCCAGCATGCTCAGCACCTCTCAGCAAAGAGCTATGAATTGCCCCAGCTTGCTGCATTGCAGCAGAAAAACCTCACCCAGCACCACCATAGCCAGTGGGTGTTCTGCATTGATTCATAGAGGGCCTTTTGATCAGAGCCTATATTCTTAAAAATTATCAAGCCTGAAGAAGCAGGAAAATAAATAAATAATGCTTTCCTTCCGGTTGTTTCTATTGCACTCATCTAGCTGGAAATCCCATTGCTTAGTTGCTTTGATCAGGACTGTTCCTCCAGGACCAGGAGATGCAGAAAGCATTCCATCATGCCAGCAAATGAGCACATCTGAAGTGCATTTTAATTAAAACCTTCCAACTCTTGAGCTTTTTGTAGTATTTGCATGTAGTTGAACTTTGGCCCAGCTGCTGTGGAAGAAATACGGTTTATTGCTGGGTTGTCTGTCACCTTGGTGCTGCTCTTGGCTCTTCAGGTAGAGCTCTCCCCTCCCTCTTGTGTGTCCCCATATCCCACCCTCAGCAGGGAAAGGAGGGGCAGTAAGCTGGGATAAAGTACTAGCCAGCCCTACTACTCCTATTACATTAACCCTTTGCAAGAAATACAAGTGCCAGAAATAGCAATTCAGACATCTTTCAAGGAATGAGCAAGGGGTTTGCTTTTGAAGTGTATGGTAATAGCAACCACATTAGAAGATGTGGAAAAACCTTCCAAGCTGAAACTCACCTCTCCAAGGATAAGCAATCCAGGGGAGAACAGCATTTCAGCCTGATACTGTAAAATCCTAATTGGGAACCTGTAATTCATGCACATTGTGAGTTGGAGCTTGGTTTTGATACAGCAAAATCTTTCCTGGAATGCAGAAACCAGCCTGCTTTGTGGATGCAGACACCAGGTGCAACAGCAACCAAGGGGAAAAAAAATCTGGTCAAATGAATAAATAAATAGATAAATTACAAACTGCATATTAAGGAGGGTTCAGGCTCAAGGCAAAAGAAAACAGAAGGAAAATAGGGAGAGGGAATTGCCTGGGCCCAGTTAGGAAGCAATTTGGCACAAGGACAGAAAGAGTGAAAGGCATCTGAACTGTCTGAGCATTACCAAGCTGTCACAGATACCCACGTAAAACAAGGCTGGGTAACCTTTGTCTTCCATCTATCATGTGTTCTGCATGTTCATACACACACAAATGCGTACACACTGCCATGCATGTACCTCCACCTTCACGCTCATTCAAATTCATATTATCAGCTGCATGAGAAAGATGAAGTGCCCTGGGAAGTTACCATACCCTGAGCGGTGTTTCTATAGCACAGCTCATTCAATGCACAACTACTGAAATACAAATGTTCAAAGCACTCTGGTTTCTCCACTGTTATATTTAACTTTTGATGATTACTATAAAGAGCTTACTTGGTGCAGTAAAGAAACCACAGCCAGAGAACAAGTGGGATGTTTATTAAATGCCTACAAGTCCACTGCTATTTCTCTAACAGCACTGAAATTATTTTTACATTCTTTTTTGGCTATTTTGGAGTCCTGGCTTCTTAAGAGTACTTTCAGAAGTATCATCTATGCAGACTGTTAAAAATGTAAAACTACTTTCAATGCTAAAATCAGAGAAATAACATATCAGACATAGGAATTATCAGCTTGCAGACTGAGACTAAAGAGCTAAATAGGATTTTATTAGCAGTGAAATTTAAAAGCAACATTCATGGGGGAAAAAGAAAATCTATAAATTGATGTCATCTGAGCAGTGAAATCATTTCAGATGCTTTATTCAGATGCTTTACTTTTGTTCTCTGCCAAGTACTGTGCTCAGCACAATACAAAGAGAACTCTTTGGCCCTGAAGGCTGTGTTTTAAGGTGATTAGAATTAGATTAATATAAGATTACTTGGAAATCCTTTAAAAATATACCAGCAAAATGGGAATTTTAAACCAGCACTATCACTCTTGTAATGTAACATGAGTAGTGCTCTGTACAAGTTTCTTACAGCTCTAACCTTGTGAAGCTCTTACTACATCTGATTGCAGCATGGCCTGCTCTATGCTTTTTGGAAAATATTTGTATTTGCTACTCATACACTTCTAAACATCTGGACTCAGACTGCTCAATATTTGCTACTTTACCCCAAGACTGAGGCTACATTGCTAGCGGTGATTCCAGTGGCTCTGGGATATTACAGAGCAATCAGTGTCAATCCTGCTAGTTGCAGCCCCTCAAGCAGAATATTTTGGGCAGCTTCTGCTCCCCCACACCTAGTTGTACAGCACCATCCAGGTGCAGTCAATAGATTAATTTTTGCCAGGTGTAACCAGGCATTTACTTTTTGTAGCTCATGTGACTGCCTCACAAATAGCATGTTTTGAAGGAGACTAATTGCTTCACCATAAAGATATTTGTCTCACTGCCACTGAGAGATGGTAAAACCTGCACCCTACTGCACAACACACAATAGATGTCATCAGTCGAATCCCATCATGAAAGCTTCAGCATGTTTCTTTTTCACTTTTTCAGGAGGAGGGACAACTACTTCTTATTATTCTTATTTTCATCTATAGATAAGATGTTTTAATTTCATGTCAAAATTGAAAGCTCTGCCTCTAGATGCAGGAAAATTGTTTTTATTTCATCTTTTATTGTCCTCATATATCAACAACGGGGCTGTCGCACATACTTCAAGAATAAAAATGACCTCTAAGTAAGTCATATTGTAATTTAGGGAATTTTTTTTCATATTTCAAAGACTTCTTTCAATATTCAAGTATGTATTTCTAATATGCAAAGTATAACAAAAAGACTTATAACAAACTATGAGAAAGTAGCAATTACTGATTGGGGAGTTATAAATAAAACTCTAAAATATTCATCTGATCCATAATTCATTTGGTAGCAGACACCCAGCCATCTGGGCTGGGGTGAACTCATGACTCTGGAATAGGATGCTGGATGAAGATTTTGCATTCAGAATAAATGCAGTCATCACAAAAAAAAAAAAAAAAAAAAAGAAAAGAGAAAAAGAAAAAAAGGGAGAGGGAGAGAAGTCAAACAATAAGCCTTTTGTATAACACTGGCTTTCAGGTTTTACTTTGTTCTGCCAGTGTGTTTGCTTTTTAACAACCTGTGATTGCATGCTCTGATTGCATGTGACCACGCTTCAAACATATACCAAAATATTTTTTGATGCTGGTTTCCAGCATATGCGTGGAACTTCACAAATAAAATTATTCTCTCTTTGTGCCTGAACCATCACTAACAGCTCAATACTCATTTTCACATCTCCCTGGACATGAAGGGTGTTCATAGCCTGCAGAAAGATCCCGCTGCAAGGGGCAGTGCAGAGTGCACACAGCTTTAAACAGAGACTAAGTCTTTGAAGCAGTACTAGTTTACCTCTGCATATTAAAATACCCCTGTATTCACCCATCCTGGTATGAAAGAATACTTCTGCTTTTAAAAGTACATCTTTCTATGTTAAATGCTGCAATATCTGTGTCAAAACACTGGAAGCTAATATGGAATCTCTAAACAGCAGTGCTTTCCAAATAGGTGGGCAATTGCAAACCTTAAACTTTCTATTTATGCCACTAATAGCTCCTTTCTGGCCAATGTGAACCTAAAGCACAGTCTAAACTACCAGACATACCAAATTCATAAAGGATTGCCTGCAGCCATTAAAATCTTCTCAGAGTTCATAGAAAGATTAGACAAATTCATGCGAGTAGAATACATTAAGGGCTAAAATAGCACAAAGAGGTGGTCTCCGGAGGTCGGAGAGTGCTCTAAGAAAGCATTGGTACATGTCTTCCTCGTGCTCATACCCTTTCTATGGCATCCACTGTTGACCATTGCTGGGAAGATGATGCAGCTCAGTGGATCAAGTACAGTTACAATGGGTGTTTAAAGGGAAGCCCAGTTCACCACACTGGTTGTGGAAAGGGAGTTTTCCAAAAGTAAGCATCTGCTTAAGCTTTTGCAGGCGCTAGGCCTAGGTCAGCAGCTCTGGCTGAAAAGTAGAGCTACAAGACCAATCTTGCTCCTTGTGTGAGATGATGCAATATACTGGAACATGCTGCATCTACTGGAGCACCCTCTTGGAAATTTTCTGTTATTCCTGAAGAAAATAAGTGGACTGCTTCCTTCCCCAAGTCAAACCAAACAAACTTGTGAAATTGTAAAGTTGGAAGAATCAGGTTCTGAATGTTATAGGACTTGAACCCATCCATTTCCAAAGGCAATCTCTGAAAACCTGATTTCCAGTACAGCCGTCTCTTGCCTCATTTTCTGATGTTTTCTTCCCAGACTATGCAGGGCTGCAGTCTACTGGTTTCAAGAGCACACAGGTGGTGATGTAAGATTGCAACAAGCTCTGCTTTGCAGGTTTGCCTTTCTGAATCACCCTTGGTTGCTTTTCGAAGACTACGCACATCCTGACTGCTAAGAAAAACACCTTCTCCCTTGCCCTCCTCCACTGCAGCATCTCAGCCTGCACAGTCAGAGTGAGGATCATGGTTCTCAGCACACTTCCCTCTCCAAAAGCCTTCCAGTTGCTCCAAACATCTACTGGGTTTTTTGGTCAAGCAAGAACCCAGCCATGCTTTCCAGGCAGCAGTACAGGTTGCCAGGTCCTGTCCTCCAACACCTTTGCTTAAATAGCATTGCTGCAGCACAGGATTCAACTTGTATCTCCCGTTTGGCCTCAGGCATGTAGACTCCTTGAGGCATTAGACACATTAACTCCTCCTCTGCTAGCAAGCACATCTGTATCTTCTCCTTGCCCAGAAGGCTCAAAAATATACAGGTCACAGAAGGGGACTGAACACTGGCTTCTGACTTTTAAAATAGAAATCAGGCAGGGGGTTTATCTGAAACCACACACAGAGAAGGTCTTTAAGTGTAAAGGAGTCTGTGGCATTTGGGATGCCAGCAGGAGAACTGTCCCACTCTCATACCCCCCACCTCCAGTCCAGTTCCATGCCTGAAGCCATACCCAGCATGGGAGTTGCTGACATCAAAAGCAAAGAAAATTGCTCAGCTGTTTAGGCTGGATTAAAGTGAATACTCTTGGCAGGTTTTAAGCCTATAAAGGTTTTAAACATTGCATCTTTCCAGTGTGCTCCTGTGATGATACAATGGGTGTGCAGGCAACCATGAATCACAACTGCATGTTCCCTATGGACCCATTACAAGACACACGTCTCTGACCAAGACGTCATGGTAGGTGCTTTCTGTATACAGGGCAGATAAGACAAAAGACCTCAAGGGAGATGCACATCTCTGTCTAGAGTGACAGCATACCTTAATCATCCAGCTTGGTGAAATTGCTGAGAAAAAAATGTCACACAGCTGCCACTTGAAAAGCAAACTTCAATATTAGCAGTACACATAGACTGTTCTCTGAAAACCATTTAAATAGGTGAAAGTTTCAAAAATATGAAAACTTAAGCAAAACCATGGTCAAGACAAGGATGGCTAACTCAATTCTATCACTGGCACTTATGAATTATTCACTGTACTCCAGCCCACGTGCATGAGGCACACTTTTTAACATGCTGTGAGACTGCATTACAGATGGCTCCTTGCCATCTGTGCTGAGCAGTCCCTTGGACATGTATTTTGCAGCAATCCCTTAGGGGAAAACCACGCTTGGGTCAACTCATGCACCTACAAAGGGAACAAGGTCCTCTGTCTGCCTGCTGGAGCTCTAGAATAGTCACAATGGAGGCCAGAGCAATTTCTGTCTCTCCTGGCTTGTGACATTGTTCACCCTTTCTAGACACATACTTTCTAGAAGAAAAACATCTGCAAAATCCCACAGAAACAACAGAGGTTTGGGGATTGCAAGAGGGTGACAGGGAAACTAGTCCTCTATTCAAGGCCCAAGGCCACTGTGTCCTGCATGGATCAGTGCTATGCCAAGTACTGCCAGGTCCACAAGTACTGGGGGAGCAGAAGCATGCGGGGGTTACCAACGGATAGTAGCTATCCACCTCTTTTTGTGAGGAAAACTTTACTGATTCGTTGCCATACTTCCAAATCTTTGTTTCCTTGCTGTATTTCCAAATTTAAATTCAAAAGCTCAGAGGAAAATTACATCAGTGTGAAAATGCCAGACTGATTGCCAGTACCAATTCTTTTACTCACTATTTAAAATAGTGTAGAGAGGAAGTAGGACAAATTATTTTGGAGAAAAAAATATTTTATTTCAGGAAGTAATCCCTTTAAGAGTCCAAAACAGAGGTAGCTTCTGCTGCCAAAAGCTCCCATGCCACAAGATGTGGTGTACCCAGCATCCTGCTGCCTGCACATTCTTTGCAGTCCTGAAATGAGCATGTCTTTTAGGGACAGACAAAAGCCAAACCAACAAAACAGACCCTGGCATTTCTCTGCAGCCAGTGGGACTCCAGCAGCCAAAACTATCCCATGGCATGCATTTTTTCAATTATCTGCAGCCAGCAGATCTTGTAGCAGGATTTGTCCTACTGCTGCAGTTGGCTTTGTGTCACTGACTCAACTTCATTAACCAGTTTTCATGAAAATATAATCAGACCATCAGAAAACCTGTGCAAGGGAAAAGATGAGACACCAGAGCTGCACCTCTTGGTGGTAATTTCAGGAGGAAAATGGGTGGGCTGAGACTCCCCAAAGCCCCGTGTGCCCTGCCTACTCTTACTTGAGAAAGGACTGCTGAAGGTGAGTCTTTTTCAGAGACATCTAGAATTGTTGGTGCAGCCAGGCATGTATCACTCCACCTGCACACCTCCATTACTTGCCTCAAAGGATATTTTTTGGAGGCTCCTTAAAAAGACAGATACCCACTTTCCATGCTTGGCAGTTTGTCTGATTTGCAAAGTCCCTCCTTACATCTGCTTTATTTCTGGCATGGACAAACCGATGATCACCCCAGGGAGTGCTGAAAGAGCACATCACCAGGAAGCACATTTGATACTACAACTCCAGCAAACAGCCCTAGCTCTCCTACTGAAAGAGTGCTGGGACCAGCCAGAGAAACAACAAAATGCAGTCATCACTGCTTTCTTTAGACAGTGGTTTGATCAAACCTCCTGTTGAAACAAATACAAGAGCATACAAATGCAATTTCAACACCACACAGTGAATTAAACACCTATGACTCGATCCATTAGTATCTCCCTTGATTGCAGCTCCACCAGGGTAAACAATGAAACTTAACCAGAAGCTCCACTTACCAACTTGTCCTTGGCATTTGTCACAGGTTTGCCAATTCCTATAATAGACCTTCCAATACAAGGCTGGAGGTGATAACTGTGCAAGGGGGTTATTCTTGGCCTGATGCACAGGAAGGCAGCTATGTGGATGAATTCTGCTGCAGCTATAGAGAATTTTGGATGTAACTCACAAACCAGGACTGTTTCCTCACAGGCTACACTGATCAGCAATGTATCACCTCCTCTTGCGCAGCTACATTTGATGAGGTCTGTGTGGATTTAATGCCACACAGAGAAAATCCAATGCCAGCAATGAAATACCAAGCAAAACCACTAACAGGAAAATATACCTTTTTCAACAACAGTGTTTCTGGCAGAAGTCTTCACAAGAGGAAAATAGCAAACACCATCAGGACTGTGACACCCACTGATCTGCATTAAAGAGGTGCCTTCTATGGGTGTCATACTACCATCCTCTAATATTCCTCCAGCAGATTTCATGCCAAATCTATCAGCAGCATACCTGGTATGCTTTTATTTTCTGTCCTTGAGATATATCTGAATGATTTCTCCAACACTTCAACAATCCACTTTAATTGCCAGGACAGGCATCTGACAAAGTGCAATGCAATTGCACTTTCTTGCTGCTGGCTGCCAAGCCTGTGCATAGACACCTGGGTAGCAGGAATGAAACGCAGCCCCGCTCCAGCCAGCATCTTCCTGGCTGCAGTGAGGATCTGCCAATCTACATCGAGCTGTTACACTGAATTGCCCACTGGGTTTCTAAGTTTTACCTTGTCTGGAGAAGGCAGGGGGTGGCTCCGGTGATTTGGCAGCACAGTCTTCACAGTCCCAAATGCGACCAGTTCACATTCCTGAAAGGGGTCCACAGTGGATAAATGCCACTGGGGAGCCCTGAATTAAATGCCAGGAAGCAAGCCAGGTAGGCAGAGACCCTAAGACACAGAGCATGAGGGACAAGAGAAGGATAGGTGGGTCTCTGGAGCTTTAGAGAAGTTGTGTGATACGTTTGGTGTGCTGATGTGCCAGGAAGGAGATGCAATTATGTTTTTGCCTCCCATCACACCTCCAGGTGACAGAGAAAAATGGCAACTCCCTGTCTGTGTCCAAAGTGACAGCTCTTTTCAACTGTTGGGCAAAGGAAGGGCAGACAGATCAGAGTCCTGGACAATGGAATAAACCAGTCTACATGATCTCTGCCTGTACAGTGCAAACCCAAGAACACAGTATGCATTGACATCTTAGCCCTACCTTGCTGGAGAAGCAGTGACGACGTACCACACCTCACCAGCCTGAGTTCAGTCACTTCAGCAGATATTGTAAAAGAGGGATAAATTTCCTAAAGTCACTCAAAACAAATTCCTTAGGGTAACTGTTTGCAAAGTTAGGATGTTTTAGCCATTGGCGTTTTTAATCAAAATGAACTCTCATAAATTCTTCATTTCAACAAGATAGGCAGCTGTTTTCTTTCTGGTTTAGTGGATGGATACACAAAAATGCAGAGAAGTGGAGATATCTCCAAGTAGCTTAATGTAAAAGAAAAAAGTCACAAATCCTAAAACTGTGTCTTGCTGAAAGGGAACATACTGAAGACTGCAGTAATTATAACCTATGAAACACAAGCACTCCTTAAATCCCAGTCCCCATATTTGAAGGGGCCATAGTCCAGCCCTCCATGCTGAAGACTTCCACCCATTGCAAAGGGAGGTCCACACTGGGTCTGACTGGCTCAGGCTCCCACCCCAGACATTCCCCATGTTGAAGATCCACTTACCTGCCTGGTTTGTGGTTACATTTACAGACACAAACTGCCGGGCTCCGGGGTTCTGGTCGGACACTCCATTCACTGCCTCAATTTCAAAGGTATAGTTTGTATGAGCAAGCAGATCCACCATCATGACAGAGGTGTTTTTCAGGCCGGTTTGCTGGGGAAGGTACCTGACATGACCGCCACACGCCTCACACAGACCCGAGTGTGAGCTGCACTTCTTGCATGCAATATAATAAGACACATCTTTCCTTCCACCAGTATCAGCAGGGGGAATCCATTCCAGAAAGACACTAGTCTCGTTAACATTTGAGATGGCACTCCGAGGAGCAGAGGGGGGTCCTGGTTTATAAAGTGAGAAAAACACATGGTAAAAACAGTATTATCAGTCATCCTGCTCGCTACTACTCTCTAAGCTGAAAAGAGATGCTCCATTGCTCATGTGTCAGAAAGTACATGGGAATCATTTGCAGCAGCACCTGAGGAACTGGAAAACTAGGGATTTATTTTGAGCACTTCCACCTCACCCCAAGGGGTCTGTGCAGGACAGCACACACAGCAGCCATCTGTGTGGGAGGACAAGACACAGGGCTGGCTCAAACCCAGCAGGAGGAGCACTCCATACTGGGGCATTTTCTCTGGTGCTCTCCTTGCTCTTCCTGCAAAGGGAGCAGCAAATCTTTGCTCTAAGTCACTGTTGGCTTCACCAGGGGAAAGATTTCCCCTCCTCATTCCACTGCCCCTATATTACTAGCCCTAGTCCTAAGAAAAAGACATGCTCTAGGGTTTCCACACTACTTAGATACTCAACTCAAATGCCGAATCTTTCCTCTCTGTCTACCTGCCACTTCCCATCAACTATTTGGCAACAGTGAAATCTAAGCTTGGGCATCCAAATCACACTTGAGTGAGATGCTCAATGTATCCCAAAGCAGATGGTGATCTACACGGACCACTGGAAACATGGACGTATCCAGCTACTCAACAGCAGCCTTCTTGGTCCCCGCCAAGCTGCAGCATGGTTGGTTAGCCACACCACGCTTGCTTATTTTGCCAAGCCTCCCTGCTCAGAATGCCAGTGTGGCACTGGCAAGGCTATCAAAGGAGGAACAGCTGCTGCAGAGATCCCAGACCACCTGCAAAAAGTGAGTTGTTTTTCTTCATCCTGGTGGGAAAGACCATGGCTGAGCAAGCAAAGTCCACCTGGAGACACCTTCAAGACTGCATCCTTGCAAGCTTTCTGTTTTTAATAGGCTTGTGTTGCAGATGAAGGGCAAGCTGCAGATACACCCTGAAGACAATGTGAAAGGACAAGCAGGATTCTCATGCAAGAAATCCACATGTTAGGTACTCAGGGAATGCTAATAAATGAGGAAGAAAGGGTAAATTTATCAATTCAAGCTGGGATGGATTTTAGTGACAGCACCATCAGAAGCTATACAGCAAAGACTGGGACTTTTCTGATGGAAGGCAACACAACACTCTCCCTTTCAGTTTGAATGAAGCTGTCAAAATCCATGAGCAGTTCCTTGAAAAGAGCCCGACAAGCAGCTTCATTAGATAGAGATCCATATGAATCTAACACGCTGTCTTAGGCTGTCATCTTCTTGTTTTGTTGTGATAATTAAACTTGATTTGTTATCTAAAACAGGCAGTGTTGCAAAAATTAAATTACCTTATAAACCAGAAGCATTTTCCTATATTTCCCTTTCCTATTCCCCTTTCTAAAGTCTATAAAATTAGTAACAGTGATAAACTGAAATACTGTCATGATTTTGACTCAAGCTGTTCTGATTCAATGAGAAATTCACTGACAGAGGAAATAAATAATCCTGACAAATTTTTTCTCTTTGGAGGAAGAACATTTGAAGACAAAAGCTGAGGTAGCTTTGGAAATGGTAGGTCATCTTTGTTTTGTTCTATGATCTTTTCAGATCAGTAGGAGCTAGGAGCAAGCCGCTCATGAGCTGTGCCCCGGGGATCCAGCACTATTTAGCTAATGACATCAAGGTACAGCCCAAGTGAGGACTATTTCCTGCAGTGTCATACTCGTACTGATATAATGGAAACTATGAAATTCATCACTGGAGCTGTGTGGAGTTATATATATTGCACTCAAGGGTTTTTTATATGTTTTACTGGTTAAATTGCCCTATTTTTTCTTTCACTGGATGAATGCCCTTTTGCCAATGGCAACACTCTAGGAAAAAAATAAAGAACTCAGGCACAAAAAACACTTACTGGACAATGTGTCTTTAACAGGGGATACATTATTTTTTAAAAAAGTAAACAGGTTTTTACTTGCTTTGTACAGAAAAGTCAGTTGCTCTTCTTGAAGGCTTAAAAACATCAGCTTCAGTGAAAATGCTTTAAAGCTAATGGGACTTCATAGCCTACAAAACTAGCATTCTCACAGGGCCTCAGAGAAAGGTCTTTAGTAGTCTACAGATATCTAACAAAACCTGCTTGAAGAATCTTGAAGCTGTACTTGGATAGAACTTGACTAAATCCCAGCTGGGAGAACAAAAAGGTGTTTTACCCTCAAAAGAAGGGTGCCCTAGATCTGCTAAGGTGGTCTGCTTTAATTTCCAAACTCATTTTGTCAAGGGCAAAGATATTAGTTCACTGATTTTTTAGAATACACAAATAATTTTTGAATTTGCTACTTCGTAGCCTAAGCAGGTAAGATTCACCCCTACTGCACCACAATTTACTGATAAAAGACAAATACTTTCTGAAAGCAAAGATACTGGTATTTTTGTTGATGGACAGCAAACCTGCTGTTTACTGATGTGCATATTCTTAAAAAATAGCCTAAGAGACAAACTACCTTCAAGATACAAACACATATATGTATACACTTAAAGTTAATTGTAAACTTGTTGCAAGTAGAATATTACACTAAATACTATAAAATCATCAATATGCCCCATATATCATAATATTACAAATATTTCCCCAACATACTCTGAACAGCAATAGGGCTACTTATCAGAGATGTGAGGGGAAAAAAAAAGGGCATAATTATGTTTTGGTTTTAAAGAGATGTTATGCAAGGAACTGAAGCTAGGATTATTTAGTTAAGAAGAAATAAAACACAATCACTTCCTGGAAGATACATAATAATATTAAGAGAATTCTCAAATATCCATCAGGTCCAAAATTTTTTTTTTTGTCTGAGGGCAGTAATTATTTCAGACTGCATCACAGCACTGTTAATTTCAAAATTACCAATCATTACTTATAAAACATACTTAAGGAACTGGGAAAATTAAACAAAAATTAATTCCTCCCCTGCCCTGTACTTAACTGAGCAGTTGACAGTGGTGTAGCAGCTAGGTTTTTTTAGTGATGCTAGAGGGGAGGGGGGAGACTCATGCAGCTTGGGACTGAAAAGCATTCACTTTGAATTAGGAAAACGTGATTTTATAGCTATACCGATTGGTAAGGGTACTTTGCAGGTGTAGACCTGAAAGCAGACATTGATGTATTCTCTAAAATTAACTACACTTCAAGTTGAGGGAATCCTATGGATATTATTAACTTCTGCAGGAATAAATAATAAAAACATTAAAACCCCCTTGCAATATTTTACAGCCAGTCATGACTCGTCTGTCTTGCTTTTGTTTTAGTTCATGATGAGATGTTACCCTCCAGATCTAATTGGACTGGTTTAAAATGTTAGTGTTGCTACCTACTCTTTATTGACCCTGTCAAAATTTTCTACCCCTCCCACTGAGCTGACATAGCACATGCCTTCCTCATCACCTTCAGCACAAATACAGCAAGATTAGGACAAAATCCTGTGAAAAGATGCATGGAGAAAGTGAGGGTGACTGAAGCACATGGAGAAGGCTCAGATAATCCACCCTGCTTTTGGGATGGTAAGCATGAATGCCAGCAGAGATGCTGCAATGTCCTCAACTGCTGCACTGGGGTTTGTAGTGGGCAACAGATGCTGAGCAGTGCCTTGATCAGCATTAAACCTCATATCTGCCCTAGAAGCACTCAGTACCCTGCCAGGCCATATCCTAACACAGCTTTAGGCATGATGCCTGTGCTTTAAACTAGCTTATAGTAAGCTTTCAAAACAGAAATAAAACCCACTCTGAAACAAAACCACCCAGACATTAACACCCAACAAATGTAGCCAATCATCACCTCTAAATAAGCATAAAACCCATAAAAAGCATAAAAAGAAAACCCCATGGCATTTGCAGAATCGGAAATCACAGACTTTATGTACAGGGTTCAAACTGCACCAGAAACCTAAAGGGGAAAGGCACTTGAACTTCATTTCTTTTTAACATGAGTTGCTCACCAAGCTTGCTTTCACCTCTCTGAGCATCCTGCCCTATGCTCATGCCATAGGCATGCATAAACTGCTTTCTCAGGGATGACAGCTCCTTCCCTGTGCTAATTCAACAGCAGGACAGACTGGATGTGTACCCTTACATCCTGAGAAGGGGCAGAACACAGCACCACTGATGATGGGCAGAAGACATAGTGGACACCAGAGTATGGCATGATTCTCTGTCAGTTCCTGGCTTTGGTTCTGCCTGCACAGAAAAGCTGATTTTATGAGTGTTTCCAGAGCTCAGTGGGGTTTCCCAAAACAAAGCTGGACCACATCATCGCTCATTTATTGGTGGCTTTGAAGTCAGGCCAAGGGGCAAAATGAACATCAAGAAGCCCTGAAGTTTTTCATGCTGTAACCCACCCTAGCTATTGCTCCAAAAGACACTGGCACACCTATTTAATAAACTGAGGAGTGCTTGTATGAGTCACCTTCCCCAGACCACTTTGATCTGACAGCACCAGCGACTGCAATGATGCCTAAGGCTGTCTTCTCCTTCCCTGCAGCACACCTTCCAACAGCCACAGGTTTCATGCTCCTTTGCCTGGTGAAAATCAAAGGCAGAGTTCAAGGGGCCCAATTCTACTCCAAGTGTCTCCTTCAGGCAAGCAGAGAGCTGCCGAGGGCAAGTTCTTTTGCAAGAGTGTCTCTCCAACAGGAACAGACCTTCTCTTTCTCTTTTTGAAGTGCAAACTTAGGAAGCTAGGAAGGACAACTGTATTTACTGGGAAAGGCAGCGAAAGCCTCTACCATGCCTACATGATGCAAGGAAACAGTATAGAAGTCACCTCTGCACCATTGCCCAGTGGCTCTGAGCATGCATGGACTCATAAACCTACTCTTCCCTCCATTACTTAAGTTCCTTGGAAACTCTAACTGCAGTATTTAGAATAGTAGCACCAGTAGTTTGCTCCTTTTTGGTCCTTTGCAACCCCTTTTGCACCATAAAAATTACATTTGGAGCATGACAGACCCAGTTCAGGTCTGTGCTACACTCAGCAAGACAAGCTGGGGGCATGGAAATTATAGCCCTTAGTATCTGAAACATACACTGAACACGAGACTTTCAAGGTACAGCTGACAGGATAGCTCACAGATAGCAAGGGAAGGGTGAAATTAGTGATTCTGATTCCACCTTGGACTCCCGGTACGCCAGTGTGATTGTTATACTGACCTCTCCCTACATGAAGTGGGTAGATTCTACATTTTTGCTGCAGGTTTGGAAAAGCAGTTTCTATCACTGAGTTTTGAGGCTACCCTGAAGAGTGAACATCTCCAGGCAGATTGGAAAGATAGGGTTCTCTTTCTGCTTGTTCACTGAAAATGAGCTAAGACATAATACTAAGCATGACCGTGTAGATTCCACCCATGCCTACTGCTGACAAGTGCTACCCATTGTTTCTTCTGCGTGTGTGCCCCACGCTGGTACTCATGTCTGAATGCTGTGCTGCTGGCTGAGTCTGCTCAGGAGCCTCTGGTGAGAGATGGAGCATTTGTTCATTACAAAAATGCTTTCTGGGTTTGATGCCAGCTTTTGAAGCAAAAAGCTTTGAAAAGTCTCCTCTCATGTAACCAGGATTATGATGGACAAAGCCAGTGACATTACAAGTGTGTCAAGACTAGTTCAGACTCCAGCCCAGAGCCTGAAAAAACACGTCAATTAGTATCATAATATCTATCCACAGTACAGGAACAGCTGGAAAGGATTAAAAACAACCCTATAAGCACATGCTTACTTGTACAGGCCATTGTAGGTGGGTCTGATTCCTTCCTAAAATAGTGTTCTTCACACAGGCAAGATGTGGATGCTTCATCAAGCGTGTAGCTGTGAGGGGGACATTTGCTGCAGGATGGACTGTGGGGTGAAGCTTTGAAGAACCCAGGTCTGCATACTGTGAAAAGAAGAACCACAGGCTAAGCTCTCCCATCATAAAATCGGTCTCTTCACATTTCCTCTTAAAAAACCCCCATATCTTCAGCTATAAAACAAACACTCATGAGATATTTGGTTTGCATATTTTAAAACAGTCTAACACTAACAGATAGCACGTACTTAAATAGCTGCATGAAAAGAGAATTAGAATTTGTCGATTATTCTTTTCCCCTAGCATCTGCCATTGCTGGGTATTTATTTTCCTTGTTGAATGCATTAGACGTAACATCTTCTGGGCTCTGCTTCAGAAAACATTACTGTGATTTTATTTTTTTTTCATTTAGTCTTAGAAAAACAGGTAAAATACATCTCATGGTTTTCGTTTAAGATGTTCTACACCCAGAAATCAATGTCTCAGCAAACAAATAGCAACATGGTGGCAGAGGGGATCTCAAGATTGACAGCTTTAAGACATTGTGATAAGGCTACTTCCCTAGGGTCTTTTCCCCTGCAAACCTGTGATGAATTTTAAAGTGCTCCACATAAGAGACATTGTTCAGCATATAGCCTGAACCAGGCATGCTCACTGTAGAAGATATTCCTTCCAGCTCCAATATATATGCATGACGAGGCACAAAGACTTGATCTGAGAGCTATTTTTCTTCTTACAAATATATTGTTAAGAGTAGCTTGGGATTTTATTTTTTTAAAATAATTTGAAGTGAATACAGTAATATCTTGTTTCCAGCCTCCTGAAACAAGTGCTCTTTCACTTATGCAAAGCTCTCTGTACTTCACCCATGTGCGCACACTCAGTCAGAAGCACTGACAGACACAGGTTTGCAAAAAGATTTTTAGGAAAAAAACCAGCTGGCCTTGTAGTTATACCATTATATGCAGCACTATAAATGCACTGTTAGCAAACTGAGGAAACCTCGATTTTCTGTTTGTCTCACAAAGCAGAGACATGGAGACATGTTAATGCAGCTCCAAAGTGATGTTATCTTTTTTCCTTCAGAATTGCTCTTAAGTGTTTCTGCCCACTATGATATCAAGGATGCACAGATCTGCTATCAGATTTACAGAAGTTAGCTGGACATCCCAGAGCCTTTCTATCTGCATTCAAACTTTCCCAGTTGTAATTAGGTTACAAAGAAAATGAGTTCACGGCAAAAGCACTAATATTATTCCATCAGCAATGTTCCAGACAGTCACAGCGTATGCAAAAACTCAGCTAGAGATGGCAGAATTCATCTTCACCATAGATAAAGTACAGGTTTTTACTAGTGATCCCTTTCCTCTGATAGAGCAACTAGGACAACTCCTAAAGTTGGCTCTGCTTCCTTCAGTACCAGAGAAACTCTCTCAGTATCTTTCCTTTACATCGGTAGCTTCTTCACCAAAGGTGAGACACTTGCACATCAATTTGGAACTCCTAGAGCTGACCAATAACTCTTTGATGACTAAAATAACTTATGCATAAAAAGTGGTGTGATCCAAGAGCATCCCATAGATGTCTCCCAGGACCCACCTCTGCAGTCTTGCCTGGACTACAGAACCCTCACACCAAGCACCATGCAGTTCTGAATCAGGTTCCAAGCCCACCACAGGCTGCCAGGTTGCCATGGTGCATCTGCAGCCTCTCTGACATACTCTAGGGGATGCTCATCTCCAGCACCCGTGCTGACCTCCCAAAACTGAGCACCCTCCCACACTATCCCCCAGATCCCTTTTCTTCCCACAAGACAGGCAGAGAACAAATACTTGAACTGGAGGCACTTACATGTTTTAAAACTCCATATTCCAAAACTGCTAATCATCCAACTAGTGCTCCATAGCTAGGCTGTGAGCTCTGCAGGATGCAGTTCTTCTGCTTGGTGTCCATACACCAGCACCAGTGATCAGACCTAGGGCTGAATTTATTCTTGATGGCTTTTAGCAGACTTGCCACGAGCTGCCCTCATGCTTTATAGCAGGTTTTTCAGTTTCTAGCATATAGCTATGGTCTTTTATTTACTTCACGGCTACCTTCAAATGCTGCCCTACCTACAGCAAGGCCTTGTTATACAATCTCTTGAGAGTCTTCTGGGAGAGTAGACCACCAAATGGTTCCTCTCTAGCCTACAATGGTATTTCAAAGCCAAATCAAACTCATTCGCACAAGCAAGACACAGGGAAATGAAAGCACAAAAATGTGCAACATATAATGAGGGCAGCCCACATCTAGTGTGTACTCAATGTAATTAGCCTGCAAAAAAGAACTTGAATTTATCTCATTATGTCCCATCAAGACAGACAGAAAATCACTACAGCACAAAGGTTTACCATGCTTCTATTTTGTGCAAAGCTGCAAATGCAAAATAAGTCAGTTTTCCTCGACACATTTTCAACGAGATGCAGCTTTTTAATGACGGTATGATATAGCTCAGCTCAAAGGGAATGTTTGGTTTTCATGAATAAGTATGGAGCCAAGATATGGACAATATTTTAATGAGAGATGTGAAATAAAACTGAACTGGACCAGTTTTTGTATAATCTGCAGACTCCTGTGGGTCAGGCAAGTCCCTTCTCTATTCAAAAAGTATAAGGAGGAACACTGTAGAGCATAACTTTACACTGAAGGTTTCAACATAAGTCCTTAAAACAGCAGCATGCTGTCAGATATAAGTGAAATACTCTTGTGTCAGTTAGAACATTCAAGGGCAGAAGGTGGGATATGCAAAAAGAAGGAGTATAGAAAATAAAAATAAATGCAATAAGTGCCACAGTGAGTGGTGGTGTGCTGAGTCCACCACCTACAGCAGATGCAGAGGGAGATTTGCAGGGTTCCCCCAGCACAGTCTTCCAGGCTGTCATGACCAGCAGCTTGGGGACGACTTCTGATGCATCCTATGCCTCCATACTGCAGAGCAGGTACAACAGCAGGTGGATAAGCACAGTCTTGGTTGAGTTCAACAGCCAAAAGCAGAAGCTGGTACCATGTCAATTTTCTGCCACTGATGGCAGTGTCTCAGACATTTTGGATATTAGTTTCAGAGAAGAACAGAGCCACAAACAACCTACCTTGCATGTACCTTGGCTTTTGGTTTTATCTTACCATTCCTCTTCTGACAGTCAAGCTTATAATCTCTTCATGAAGTATACATGACTTTATTTAAAATTACATGGGTGTCTGGGGTTTAATTCCTAATTAAATCTTATTTTAGTCTTCTTATATTTTTATCTCAGTATTTCCAATTCAACAGCTCTTGAAAGGATACACAGAACTAGCATAGTACAGTCACACACATAATGGTACTATCTTTCTTTTAAAGGAGATAGGAAAACAGGAGAAAGAAGATGAGCTTATGACTCCCCATAATCTACTGCAAAATAGCTGAAAAGAAATGAAATTAAGTTTTAAGCTGTCGATAAGATCTGATTCTTTCCTTTTAGTATTAAAACTGGTAACTTCTTAGCTGATTAACAGTCACTGATGTGTGAAAAGTCTTTAAATTAAATTGGTTGCTGGAAAAAATATAATTATTTTTAGACACAGCAAATATGCCATAAACAACCTGCTAGTGTCAGGTACAAGTGGGATGTGTTTCTGTTAGTAGCACATCTATTATTAGCAAATTAATTTCACACTTTTTCTTTTTAATAGCAACCACAAAATGTTGCGGGCATGGAGCATTAACATCTGTGCAGCTTCTTGCACAGTTCAAAATGGGCCAGAGAGAGATGGTTGCAACGAAGGATGACAGCAAGAGCATCTCAGGACAGCAATGGCACGAGCTGATCCCTTAAATGGGCAGCAATCAGATTAGAAACTGTCTTTGTACCTTGCAGATGGGAGCCCACAAGAGCAATGCTGAAGGAAACTGGCTCTTGGAACATGGGTGGATGGAAGTACAACCACTGGTCCTCTTACAATTAAAACTGGCCTCTTTGAACAACATACTGAATGTGCTATACCAGTAGTAGAGACAGTGAGTACTAGTGAGGAGACAAAAAAACTCCAGGGAAACAAGCCACTAACATCAACCAGCTGGGACTACTTGGCAGATTATTTTCTGTAAGCCTTAACATCAAATGATTTGCAGCTGTATCCCTATAACCATCCCTTCCCTGAGCTTTGAACAAAGATTGCATCCAATGGGCAGGGATCCTCTCCTCTCCAGCTGCCCCATGCCTTCACTGCACACTGACCCTAGGCAACACATGCTGGATGCAAGGACCACCTCTGAGGCCTTCCATACTCACAGGCACCACCCTATTACCATAAAATCATAGAATTGTTAAGGCTGGAAAAGACCTCCAAGGCCACCAAGTTCAGCCTTTGACTGAACATCCCTGTGTCAACTAGACCATAGCACCAAGTGCCACACCCAGTCGTTTCTTGAACACTTCCGGATATGGTGACTCTGCCATTCCCTGGGCAGTTTTAATGCTTGACAACCCTTTCAGTGAGGAAATTCTTCCTCACATTCAACCTGAACCTCCCTGGGTGCAGCTTGAGACCATTTCCTTTCATTCTGTCAGTAGTTGCCTGGGAGAAGAGGCCAACCCCTACTTCTTTCAGGTAGTTGCACCTCAATGTCTTTCTTGAAGTGAGAGGCCTAAAACTAGATACAGTTCTCAAGCTGTGGCCTCACCAGTGCTGAGTACAGGGGGACATCACTGCCCTGGTCCTGCAGGTCACACTATTTCTGAGAGAAGCCAGAATGCCATTGGCCTTCTTGGCCACCTGGGCACACTGATTGCTCATGTTCACCCAGCTCTCAGCCAACATCCCCAGGTCCTTTTCTGCTGAGTAGCTTTCCAGCCACTCTGCGCCCAGCTTGTAGGAATACCTGGGGTTACTGTGACCCAAGGGCAGGACCTGGCACTTGGCCTTATTGAACTTCTGTACTCAGTTTCTGTGGTCAGGTGTTGGTAGCAGGGGGCTACAGGGATAGCTTCTTTGTGATTCTGCTAGATGCTTCTCCCATGTCTGATAAAGCCAGCCAGCTCCAGGACAGACCCACCATGGCCAAGGCCAAGTCAATGAAGAATGATGGCAATGCCTCTGTAACAACATATATGAAGAAGGTAAAAAAGTTATTGGGCAGATGAAAATTGCAGCCAGAGAAGAGAGGAGTGAGAACATGAGAACAACTCCGTAGACACCAAGGTCAGTGGAGAATAAGGGGGAGGAGGTTCTGCTGGCACCAGAGCTGAGGTTCCACTGCAGCCTGTGGAGGGAGATGGGAGTGCAGAGATCCACCTGCAACCCATGGAGGAGACCTACGCCAGAGCAGCTGGATGCCTGAAGGAGGCCATGACCCCATGAGAGGCCCATGATGGAACAGAGTCCTGGCAGGGACCCGCTTACCCATGAGAGAGGAGCCTACGCTGGAGCAGGTTTCCTGGTAGGACCTGTGGCCCTATGGGGGACCCACAGTGGAGCACCATGTGCCTAAAGGACTGCACCCCATGGAAAAGTCACCCACATTGCAGCATTTTGCAAAGAACTGCTGCCCATGGGATGGACTCATGTTGGACGAGTTCGTGAAGGACCCCACAGGGAGCAGAGGAAGGACTGCTCTCTCTCAGCAGTGGCAGAAACAGTCTGGGATGGACTGACCACAACCCCCACTCCCTGTCTCCCTGTGCCACTGGCAGGGGAGAAGGAAAAGGTCAGGGGGAAGATATTTTTAAGATTTATTCTACTTCTCATTGTACTGTTCTGATTTTGTCAGTAATAAATTTAATTAATATCCCCACTTTGAGTTTGTTTTGCCTGTGATGGTGATCAGTGAGTGATCTCTCCTGGTCCTTATCTCAACTCATGAACCCTTTGTTGTATTTTCTCTCCTCTGTCCAGTTGTAGAGGAGAGTCATGGAGCAACTTTGGTGGGTACCCAGCATCCAGCTAGGGTCAACCCACTACAAACTCATACAATTGGCACTGGCCCATGGATCCAGCCTGTCCAGGTCCCTCTGCAGACCCTGCCACACAGCTTAGTGTTGTCTGCGAACTTACTGAGAGTGCACTTGATCCCCTTGTCCAAATAATCAATGAAGTTATTAAACAGAACTGGCCTCAATACTGAGCCCTGGGGAACTACAGCAGTGACTGGCTGCCAGCTGGATGTAGCACCATTCACCACCACTCTCTGGGCCTGGCCATTCAGTTTATTTTTAACACAGAAAAGAGTGCACTGTCCAAGCCATGGACTGCAAACTTCTTCAAGAGAATGCTGTGAGAGACAGTATCAAAGACTTTACTGAAGTCCAGGCAGACTACAACCATAGCCTTTTTCTCATACACTAGGAGGGTTACCTTGCCATAGAAGGAAATCAGGCAGGTCAAACAGGACTTGCCTTTCCTAAACCCATGCTGGCTGGGCCTGATCCCCTGGTTGTCCTGTATGTGCTACATGATAACACTCCAGAAGATCTGTTCCATAACCTTTCCTGGCATCAAGGTCAGCCTGACAGGCCTGTAGTTCTCCAGATCCCCCTTCCAATCTTTCTTGTAGATGGGCATCACATTGGCCAACCTTCAATCTTCTGGGACCTCTCTGGTTAGCCAGGACTGATGATAAATGATGAAGAGTGGCTCTGTGAGCTCTTCTGCCAGTTCCCTCAACACCCTCAGGTGGACCCCACTGGGCCCCATAGACTTGTGGATGTCTAAGTGGCACAGCAGGTCACTAACTACCTCCTCCTGGATTGCAAGGGGGTCTATTCTGCTCCCTGTCCCTCAGCTCAGGGGGCTGGTTGCCCTGAGAATAACCAGTCTTTCTGTGAAGACTGAGGCAAAGAAGGCATCAAGTACCTCTGCCTTTTTCCTCATCCTCAGTGACAGTGTTTCCTCCCACGTCCAATAAAGGAGAGAGATTTTCCTTGGGCCTCCTTTTATTGTTAATGCATTTATAAAAACACTTTTTATTATTTTTCACAGCAGCGGCCAGATTGAGTTCTATTTGAGCTTTTGCCATTCTAATTTCTTCTCTACTTGACCTAATGACATGCTTGTACTCTTCCTGAGTTGCATGCCCCTTTTTCGCACGGTCATAAACTCTCTATTCCCCTGAGTTCTAGCAAAAGCTCCCTCTTCAGTCTGGCTGGTCTCCTTCCCCTCCAGCTCATCTTTCAGCACATTGGGATTGCCCGGACCTTTAAGATTTCCTTCTGAAAGTATGACCAGCCTTCACAGACTCTTTTGTTATTAAGGACTGTTTCCCAAGAGACTTTTTGAACCAGTGTCTTAAACAGGTAAAAATTCACCCTCTGGAAGTCTAAGGCAGACTTATTGATCTCCTCCCTTACTTCACCAAGAATGAGAAACTTTATCATTTTGTGGTTGCAATGCCTAAGTCAGCCTCTGAGCACTGTATCTCCCACCAGCCCTTCTCTGCTTGTAAACAGCAGGCCTACAAGGGCACTGCCCCTAGTAGGCTTGTTTACCAGCTGTGTCAGGAAGTTAATCTTCCACATACTCCAGGTTCCTCCTAGAATGCCTCCTCTCCACTGTGTTGAGTTTCCAGCAGGCATCTGGCAAGCTAGTGTCCCACAATAACAAGGGCAGATATGAAACATCAGCCAGCTGCCTAGAGAATATTCTATCTGTTTCTTCATTCCATAATTAGTATTAGTAGGAACTCCAGTTTTGTCCCTGAAGAGAGAAAAGGTAGGAAACATGACCCTATAAGCCTTGAAACCCAAGCTGATATGAAAAAGGTCCAACTTATTACTCCCTTCACGCTCTTGTGACGCTAGGAGGATAAGCTCACACTGCTTAGGATCAGGAAAGTGACCTTTCCTATGTCCCAGAAAACAAAGCTCAAACAGGAATTACATCGTCTCCCTTGCAGAGCACCAAATTAGTCTCCACAGTAATGAGAAACCACAAGTATAACTCATAAGGCAAGTGCCACTAATTCACAAATAAAGCTAAAGGACTAAATCTAACAAAAATTAATGAGCATAAGGATGCCTAGTCTAGACGGAGCACAGGTTATCCAGCTGAACCTGAGGTTTCCTCCCCAGCCTGCAAACCCCTTTTGCTTCTCCTTCATATCTTTTAATGCCATTTTACATTTTCAGATGGCAAACTTCTTCAGATAGGGACATGCAGCTCAAATTACTATGGCTTTTAGAACTAACCACAGTGTAAAACTCTCTGCCCCATGGACAGACCCATAGTCCACACTGAGCCAGCTCTCAGCTGAAACACAAGCAGGATGTGGAGTGATGTGTATGAGTGGGGGGGAGGGATGTGTGTGTTTTCAACTCTGTAGCTCATCAACTCTGCTTTCATTAGCACGTTGCTCCAGTACAGTGAATATGCCTTGAGAGCTGAAGGATCTGAGCAAAAACAAGCTGCAAATAAACCAAACCCTGTTCTCATCTCCGGAGCTGCCATGCCTTGAAGCGTTTGCACTGAGAAAAGAGAGTTGCTGCCTCTTAGATATGTCCAAAATCTATAAAAGGGTTTAGCAAGGTACAGTCTTTACAATGTGGAATCAATTAAAATGCTAAGAGGCTCCAAGCGTCAGCTTGTGCTTCTGACATGCTCTTTTACTTACAAGAAGAAAACAAAACAAAAACCACAATGGACTGTCTTCATCTCTCTCAGCCAGTACAAACAGATGATCACCAGGCTCTCCTAAAACGTATTTCAAGAACTACAGCAACCCACCAAAGAGCATCATTCTGCAAAATTTACAAGCAGGCTCCCAAGAGCTAATCCTGCCCTCCCTAACAACTCTCTTGAACTGCAGGCCGACACCAAAATTGCTGCCAAAGCTATAAAGCTACAGAAAAATGTGTAAAATGCCCTGATTATAGTTCCTTTAGGCTTGGTTTCTCGATCTGCAATAGTGCTATGTTGCTTCCTGTAACATGCCTTGGGAATGTGAAGGGAATTAAATAAATATCCACTAATAAAACAGTGTAATTCAAAGCTGCTCAATCCAGTAGAAGTCCAGCACCCAATGCCGCAGTCCAAGACCTGCTAAAGGTCCTTTCAAATGATGTCCTGCAGCATGCTGCATAAGTGGGGCATCTGAGGGCTTTGCACTTTGAAGACAGAGACTCAGCTCCTACCTTGGACGTAAGCCAACTCACGCATCTCAAGTGGGAAATATTCTTTTAAGCTTTTTTTTTTTGTTCTAAGAAAAGATTGTGTCTTTAGATCCTATTCTGTCCAACCCCATACTAACTCATGTTGAATTATATCCACTTCGCATTGAAATCAGCTCTAGCTCTGAATAACAAAACACCCCTGAAAACTACATAAATATATAAATAAATTAGTGCTTTCAGTTCCTCCCTCTGAAATACCACTTTTTTTCTACCACGTGACTCACTAAGGTGTCACACAACAATTTATGACATAACTGTAGTTGCTAGAAAACTAAGAATTAACTGCCACTAATAATGTGTTTCTTTCAAATGGCATTAAACTTTATCACGTCATCACTTCAAGAAAATTTATCAAATTCCCAAGTCAACTACATTTGCAAGCCATAAAAATACCTAGAACACAATACATTTGAAAATGCTCATGCTTACATTAGGATCTTAATGGGCTATATTTCTGCACATTCCAACTTTGCTCTAAATAAGATTTTTAAGCAATCAAAGAGGCAAAACCTGAGTCAAGCCTAAACTCTTGGCAGCATGATGGAGGAGCAGTGAAGGAGATTTATTCCGGCATATATGCAAACCCACACCATCATTTGGGTTTGATTTTGCAAAAGGAAAACAAGCTATGGAAAATAAATGCTCTTAGGGGAAACAGAAGATTTTTCAAAAGCACTCAGGATGGCAGAAGCGTACTCCCATCAGCTGTGTCAACTGCAGGGCTAGCCGGCCATGCTTTGGTTTTATGGGGGTTTTCTTGCCAAACCTTCCTGTCCCAAAACCACTAGAAGAAACTTGTATATTTCTAGAGAAAGCACTGTTTGAGATGAAAGATCATTTCACAGCAAACCCAAAATTTCTGTGACTAGCAGCTGCATGCTCTTGCAACCGTACAAGGGCTCCTTCAGCTCTCAGCCCTGGTAGCACCTCTACTTTTCCTCACTCTCTGGCTACAAGGGACAAATTCAGGTTGATCTCACTAAGCCCCAGCTATCTGGCTTACAATAAAAAAAGGCAGTCCACATCCTGTTGCTACAGCTTCTCTGCCAATCATAGCTATAAAACACATATCTTCATAAATCTCTATGTCTATAAAAATCTGTGTATTTTTACTTTGTTCTCTGAGGTGTGGGACAAAGATGCACTTAAATTATGCTTAAATTACTGTCTTTGTTTTTTTAATGAAGACAAACTGAAACCATTTTACTCCCTTAAACAAAGGAAGCAATGATTTACAATGCTGCACCTAAAGCAAAAACACAATTAAAGACACAGAAGGCAGCAGAGACACATTTATTCCTGCATGCTTGCAGCCGTAACATAAGATGCCCAGCTCTGTACATAATCCAAGAGGTGTAAGAGTCTACTTTGGGGGGTTTTGCACACAAAGACACAGACCCAGGTTATCCTTTGTTACGCAAATGGCAACTTAAACATTCAAGCTGCATTGCTGCTCTAAGGGAGGGGAGGATTGATGGACAAGGCACAGAACTCCCTTGCGTTTGGTAGTGGCATTGACTGAATAGCAATAACAAGCATCATTCCTAACGGCAACAGGGGGACAAGATCAAACTTGAAAATGATGCAGCCAAAACTCCCCTATGCCCATCTGTGTACACCTATTATGGATGGTAATGCAAAGATCAGTCGGCAAAACCCCTGGAAAACAGGGTTCTTCAAAGCTACATGTTTGCTAGCACAATATTACAATAAAAGGGTTTTAGTCTTCTGTTTCAGTCTGCCATAGGGATCTGGAGCCCAGCCAGCAAAGACAGAAAGGTTCTGTAATTATACTGTGGTTTGGACAATTGTAAGCCATTGTGGTTAAGAAATATGACGTTTGGGAGGATTTATTTTGATGATTTATGCCATGTGTGTTTACTCTATGAACATTTTAAGGTTTTAGCTTGAACTAATAAGCTGTACATATGCAGGCAGTAAAGAGAAGTAAAAACGTTTAAAATATTTCCTTCTGATTGGCTCTACCTCGCACAACTTCATTTGCATGAACAGTATTTTTAGATGGTATAAATTCAGCTGTTCCTCTCCTGACTATTTGGCCCAAAATAGGCAGCATCCTACTAACCTAGAGTGATGCTTAATACCTTCTCAAAATGATCCTTTCAAACCCAGACTCAAATGTTTAAGGGCTTGTTTGCTTCTAGCTTTATGATCATCTGTCTCAGGAGGTAAATTTGGCAGGACTGGCTGCAGACAATTTATTTTAAAATTGTTCCTTTGTAATTTATGTCTGAACATATGTCACTCCAGACACATCTATTCAAATTCCATCAGAGGATGATGGAGATGGATCTTTTACAGTCCTGACCAAGAAAAAAGAATGGAAGGATTTAGCCAGAGTTGTCCAGACTAAGTGTGCTAAATGGGTTTATGCATAGAACAATGATTCCGGGAAGTGGTGTGTTTTTTGGGTTTTTTTTTTTTTGCAAATGTCAGGTACAGGTGAGGGTAGCCAATTTCACCATGGGCAGGCAGCCTAGAGGTGCACAGAAGGAAACCTGGATATGCCTCTTGGGGAACATCTCTCTTTAGTCATGCCTCCTTCCACAGAAGCTCATGGGGTTTTGCACTGGAGCACACCAGTTGGAGTTACAGATGGAGGCCTCACTGAGCTAAATTCTGCCCTGATATGCATAATATGAGATGCTCTGTCTTTGGTTAGGAGGCAAAAAATCATGGAGTGTGTGCAAGGAGGACATGGCAAATATTAATACTCTGAGAAATGTAACGAGGAAAGCTGAGCAAGCTTCACACATACAACCAAGTGTAGAAACATCAAGCAGTTATCCCATCACATGCAGATAGAACGCTTCATGGTTTCAGTTTAATTAAACAGACATAAAAATATTGAGATTATTTGTTAAGTTGATTAAGCTACTCATTTGGGTCAGATGAACACTGCAACAGTTCACAGTTATCTGCCTTGCCAAGTAACTCCACCAAACACTTGCCCTTTAAGAAAGAGCTACATAAAAGGCAGCCTCAGGCACTGGTAGCTGTTCCCATGTCAGCCTGACAATATTGGGAGCTTTTCTTCCACATTTCATTACAATCTCTCCAATTTCCGGAGCAAAACTTGCAGCGTATTAAAAAAAAAGGTTCAAATCCAAGATAAATCAATAGAACTTGACACTTTAGAGCTTCTGATTTTGAAGGCAATCCCAATACTATTTGGGCAGTGGGTCCTGCAGCTTTTGTATGCTGGAGTTGGGTCATCCTTGTCATGTACTAGCTAGAACTGCCCTGACTCCCGTCCAGTCAGAAAAGCCCAGAATAAGCAAAAACCCAAACAGTCATATCCCAAGAAGATACTTTCTTTATCAGACTATAGCAGTACTTTTCTGAGACAAAAGCATGCATTGGGAGGGAGACATCCTGCTAGCATCCCTGTCCACTGCCTCTTCTCATGGACTTCATTCTTGCCCCAGAAACAGTTGTATTACATATGCAACTGTTCCAGGAATTCAGACATGAAGCCAAAAGAAAAGCAAGAAAAAGAAAAAGAAAAAGAAAAGCTCCCTTCCCTCTTGCTACATGAAGCCTTGCCAGAACATCCTTCCTGCTAAATCCACTTCCCTGTACTGTAAAGCACTAGCCTGAAGCACACTTTGCAGCAGCAATGCTGTCATTCTCATGGACTTTTATTTAAGGTTTTGAGCTGCAAAGCTTGATTTATGGAGATTTAATTCCCAAGCTATTATAAATTATTGTTCACATGTAGCTTACCTGGCTCTCCAGCTACATCCAAAGAAATAAGTATTGACTGGAAACTTAGCACCATGTTTATTTGTCATTTTTGCTCCATCTCTGCACCCTTGCATTGCATCAACTTGAACAGTCTTTCTAAGGCAGTTTAGGGGAAAAAAAATGCAAACTTTCTGCTTACAGAAACCATTCCTGTTGTATTTGTTCAGGAGTAGACTGGAAGACAACATGAGGGGAGAAAGGAGAAAGCTGGTGTGGGCACAAGGGCATGGCACTCTGGCTTTGGATACCTATGGTTTGTAAGAAAAGATCGTAACCTGCTCCTCTCACATCTCATACACTGCTGTCCCCAACAGCTTGTCACTCCAGAGCTCCTCTTTCACACTTTGTTTTCAAAGCCTTTTGAAGTATTGTGGCATCCATCCTGTGATACCCAGCAGGTGAGGGTGGTATGGGAAGATGCTGCTTGTCCTGTCAGCAGCCCTGAAATGCAGAGACTGCAGTCTTGTCATGAGGAATTAAAAAAATATAGAGGGGAAAGAGGTTACTAGCCTTTTTGAGAAGAAAGCCTGAAAATGCAAACACCACCAGCAAAACGAGCAAATGTAAAATGTCCAGTACTAATTCTTTCATTTGACTAGTACACTTTGCACTGGAAGACCATCTGGGAGTTTCCTGACTCAAGTAGGGACTGCTAATATTTTTCTACCTGTCATCTCTTGGCTTCCCCAATATCCACCATTCATTCCATATGGAAGGTCTTCTGCATGGTGGTTTCTTTTCAGATGGACTAGAGAGCAGCTAGAAACTTCTGATGTATTGACACTTAGCCCCAATACCATTCACAACTTTTTTTTTAAAGTTGTGCAAGTGGCAAAAATACAAGATTAATTATTCTGCACAGAAATTCTCTCATTATCCAGCCAAATTTAAAAATAAATAGTTGCAACTAAATGTGTTACATTATTTATGTAGATGCATTCAATTTGCAGAAAGCTGCTGTAAAAATACTCCCCTTCAATACAAGGGAAATTTACTGCACTTTTATTGTGTATTTTCTTCTCCCTGCTCAAATGTATGTTGCTCCCTGCCTTTCCCCCCTGCCCTGTGTTACTTACCACATCATCTTCCAGCCACTGTTCTCCTACTTTTGTCTTGAAAGAATGAGGGATGTAATTCAAATCTAAATGTTTTTTGATTATTTGAGAACAAGGCTGCTGAATGATTACTAGACAGATAATTCCAGTATTTCTCTTGCAATTGAGGACCACTCCTGTATCTGCATTTGGCTCTTACAGCTGTTGGGTAAATGATATGCACCAAGGCTGCCCAAGGCCTCAGAGTGTGTATTAATTCTGCCAGAAACTCCAGACACTCTAAAGAATTCCTAATTTAACAACAGACTGTGAAATTATTTTTTCTTTCTTTATTAATTGCTGTGCTATTTGAAAGTGACTTCACTGCCCTATCTTTTGGTGTGAAGAACAGGGGGACATTTCATCTTACCAAGAAATAAGTGAAAGCTTTCTTCCCAGTAGTCCCTATATTCATAAGTAAATATAAATATGTGTAACAATTGCTAATAAAAACAGGTTAACTTGATGCAGGTGTTCCTCTGTCAATTTAGCCAGGTGATATTAGCAAAATCTGACAGAGAAGCACAGAGATGTATTTCACTTGTGCCTTGACATTTTGATTCTGTTTGTTAGGGTGTATGTGCAGGGATCTGGCTTTTTCTCCAAGACCTCTATAGCTGTCAGTCTGTGCAAACAGGATTTGACAAGATGTCCATTTAGCAGGATGGGAGGGCAAAGTCAAAAAAGAGAGAGAGAGCTGGAGAGACCAGGTATCTGGGTAAAGCTGCACTGCAGTGCAAAAATGGATGCTTTTCACATACCAAACAACTTGAAAAAAAAGAAAAAGAGCAGCTTGATATGCAGGATCTGAGGCAGTTTGCATCCTTTAATCAATAGCTCCTTCAAGAAACGTGGCCAAGAATAACATAAAAAGAAGTTAGAGGAGAAAGAAGACAAAAGGCCAGAGCTGGAGAAGGCATCAGGATCATGGTACACTTATCCACAGGAAGATTTTTGGCTGGTTTTAATTCTTTTTTAAAAAGAGAGAGAGAGAGAAAAAGGAAGCTTTCATTTGCTCCTGATGAATTAGATTTAAGAAGAAATCTAAATAGGAAGTTTTGCTTTCCAAGGCTGCCTTTTTCTAGTCTGAGGAAAGAAGCAGAAGGTGAGGAAGCTGTCTCTTCCAGGGATAATGTAGGTTCTGCTTATGGAGCCCTGCATTTAGAAGCTTTCAGCTTGTGTCTCCCTGCAAAGAACTTTGGACTAGAAGCAAGTAAATGGTTTACAATGAAGTACAGTAAGAAATAGCTATGAAAATGAAAAAAACAGAAAATGAATATAGCATTTAAATAAGACTGTAACCAGAGTTTAGAGATTTATGGTAACTGGCTGGTGTATAAAGATAAGAAAGGGATTCTGATAGTCTGGGCAATTCCTGCATCTCTGCAAGAGCAGTTTAAAAGCAAAACTGAATACATAACTCAACTTAAAATTTGGAAAAAAAGTATTAATTAGTGGGGTTTAAACCAGATCTTACCTTTCAGCACATGCCAACATCGCTACAGAGTCTCTACACAGCATCAGCCACACCAGTCCTCCCTACAGTCTGCACAACCAGGCAACTGCTTGCGTTTTCTTCCTCTGGGATGCATGACATCTGCTCATGCCCCATTTACACCAGCCTGCAGAGAGGCATCTTCTCCTCACCCTCTCTTTTCAAAGGCTATGCAGCCAAACACGGAGTTTTCATAGTCTGAAACATATCAGAGATCACAGCATCCTGCACACAGCCACTCCCATGTACCACCACTTATGCACAGCAAGCAACCTATAGCTCAGTCTGGGAGGGTACCAAACCACAACACTGAGACTCCAACCTGGTCCCTGCAAATGACCTGCCATCCCCAGAAAAAGGAAAGGCTGGGGAAAAGTCTGTGTCAAAAAGAACCCATGACAGACATCCCCGATCAGTTGTGCACCTTCACAGCATTCCTGTATATCACCCCTGGCCTAAAGTGATGAAAGGATACCGACCTCAGCTGAACAGAGCCAGTTGTGTGCTCCTTACCTTGTTGCTCCACCGAGGTAGAAAATATGTATTACTGAGGCTGTAAAGTGCTTACAATTATGGCTCCAAACCCAGTAATCTCCGCTGATGTAGGTAAATTGCTGACCTCTCTATCACTGTTATTTATGATGCAAAAAAAACCTTGGGGTTTCTCTGCAGCTTAATAAAACCTGTGGGGAATTGGTGCAAGGCTTTCATTCCTTATAGCCAGCCTTTAATGTTGAAGTGTAGATCTCCTGGAGGGGAACTGAATAGTTTAGAATAATTAGTGATTTACATATAGAGTTGTCAACAAAGATACATGGTATTAAGTTACCAAGATGAAGGGTTCCACCTTCTCAGTTGCTACTTTTGATTTTATTTCATTTAAAAATTCTGTATTTTAATTCTGCTCACATTCTGCTATTGCCAGTAAAGTGGCCTGAAGCAGACAGCAAGAGGAGAGCACTAAATCGAAGGCTTAAATCACTTCTTCCTCAGTTCCCCCTGGCAGATTTAAAGAGCAACCTGGCAGTAACGCTTTCAAATAATATACTGTTGGACCTGACACAGCAGAGAAACTCTGCTTCAAATCACACAATGGTCCAGATGACCATGCAATTACAATTAACCTCCTGCCCGCTGTGCCTAATGACAAATGATCATGGGAATGATAGACTCAGGAAAGGACCTGGGTATCAAAAAGAAAATGATTTCTGATTCTTACATATTTAAAAAGTCATTTTCAGTTAGGAAAAAGCCAAGGGACACTAATTTTAGTTTTGCACCTAAAAAAAATTAATAACCCTTGATAATACACATGCAGGCATAAGCCCAGGCTGTCAGCCTTCTAGCAGCAAGAGGGATGCCTGGAATTCTCCTTCCACCACAGTGCTGTAATCGGAAAAGCACTAATATCCTGCAGCACTATAAATCTCAGCCTAGACCAGAGCGCATGAGTTTTGTCCATGATGGATAAAAAAAGGTAATATAACCTCAAAATAGCACGCAATATTTTTTGGCACACTTACTGGGCCCATGGGGTTCGCGTTACAAGGTCAGTAAGTGGGGAGTTATCCTATGTTGTCCTGCCAGGTTTGGTGCTTTTTCTGCTTTATGTCCCTCAGCTCCTACTTACCTCGTGACCTCTCTTTACCAGAGGGCATTGTCCTCTCTCTGCTTTTCACACAGCATCAGAAGTAAGCAGAGCTATTTTCCAGCCTGCTCCCTCGGACAGAACAGGGAAGCACAAAGATCATATCATCCCAGGAACAGCTGAGGGCATCTGTTTCCTTTCCTGTACCCGGCTCTAATGAGGTAAGAGTTTATTTGCCCCAATCACACTCCTAGTCAGAAGTTATTGTCCCTCCAGATCTGCCAGCAGAGCACTTGGAATGATCTCTCCCTCACTTGCTTCAGTGAACCAAGCTTGTTAGTCTAAATAATTTGTTAGGTTTTTGAGAATTCACTCATTCTAATTAGTGTCCAGATGCCTTCAGCTGAGGAGCAGTGGGGAACACCTGTGCATGTATATATATTTTTATAATTATATGTATATATAATAGGTATTTCTATATTATATGCTTATTCAAATTCTATGCCCTGTTCTTCTTAAATCTGGCACTTTCTGCATCTCTCAGGAATGACAGAAGCAATATCGATATGGCCACCCAGATGTCACCACTTGCACCTAGAAGTAACAAATCACTTGCAGGCACCGATGAGACCTCTTCCGATGCAAAAGCAAATCTTTATGTCCTACTTGCTCCAGAGTCAAAGGATGCAGCACCACCAGACATACATGGGCCATACCCCCTGCCAAGGTAAATGGGCAGCGAGCAGCACTGCGTTTGGGCAGGTCCCTCCTGCAGAGCATGTTAGGGCAAGTATTTATGAAGTTCTCTGCCAAGCTGTTTTATAGTAGCTAATCAAAGGCATAACACAATTAGGAGATAAGCCCTGTAATGTGGAACATTATGTATAAAGGTTTCTACATATATTTATAGCACCTGCTTCAGCATGCCTTTAGCCAGAGTCTTTTCATGTAAAAAAATAAATATACTGCATTCTGGCAATTTATTCTGATAGTTGATTAGGGTGATTCAAGGGAAACATTGCTTCATGAATTCTAAGCCATGACATTTCCACTAATCTTTCCATTTCAACAGCAGGGAAAGAAATGGCTTTCATATCTCTGTGCTTATCATTTTCAAGCTGAGTATATTATCTGCTCGTCTCTGGATTTACCTGATAACTCTTAAAAAAACCAGCCACAGACTATGAAACTTATGTGTGGCTTACGGAGAGCTGTATGCCATTCCTAAGATGAACAAATGTAGAAACTAGCTCTCATCTTTTCTAAAGTATGTCAAATAAATAAAATCCAGATTGCTATCTGTTATTTCCCTTCAGTGAGATTGCTGCTTAAAAGGTTACAAGTGATGACGTTTTTGCTTTTGCAGAAGGCTATGCATTAAACTTCTCATATCACCTCGCAGGGATCAAATACGGTCTGTTGTTGTCAGATTTCTTAAGCCTCCTCTTCTGCAATGCCCCACAGTGTAATTACTACCACCTCCCTACACACCTGCCCCTGAGACACCCTACCTTGCAACCCTTGCAGCATCTCTCCTTCTAATCCTCGAGCCCACAGACATTTTAACACCTAAAATGAATAGTCATGAGTTTCTCAGCTGTAGTTTCCAAGTTACAGATTTAATTTTGTGTTAATTTTTGGTTTCTCATGGCACAGGTCCCTAAGCAGTGTGAGCTGTTACTGTGTGCTATGATGTCTTGCCACCTTACAGTCTTACTTGTGGCTGGTCTCCAACCACTGAGCATCAAATGGACATAACCTGGGTGATGCACCAAAATCCTGGTTACCATCACAGAATGGACAATAAATGTCTCTTAAACCCTCCGAAGATGACAGACAGATTTTAGGCTGCTTTCACTGCCTCTCTTCAAAGAGCTTGTATTTTTGTTTGCTAAAGGCCTCTCCTGTTCACTAGCTGAGCCATTCACTCACAACAGGATCTTCTAAATAGTCGCTTAATACTGATGCACATTTCATAAGTGGAGTCAAGTGTCATGGTTTGATGGAGGAAAGACACCCTTGTTTACAGGTGCAGGGTTAGCAAAGGTACTGATCTTACC
This sequence comes from Margarornis squamiger, assembly GCA_035222235.1. NCBI lineage: Eukaryota > Metazoa > Chordata > Aves > Passeriformes > Furnariidae > Margarornis > Margarornis squamiger. The sequence goes on along the minus strand of JAWWTY010000123.1, from coordinate 28,117,238 downwards.
AGATTTTGGTACCAAAATGGACAATTGCAAGTGAGAACAAACTAAATCACCCGCAAACCATATCCATAAGTGCCGCATCTTGAACACCTCCAGAGACAGTGATCCCAACACCTCCCTGGGCAGTTTATTCCATTACCTAACCACTCTTTCAGTGAAACTTTTTTTTTCTAATATCTAATCTGAAGCTCCCCTCGTGCATCTTAAGACTGCTTCCTTGTCCTTTCACTTGCCATGTGGCAGAAGAGACTGACCCCCACCTCACTACAACTTCCTTTCATGCAAATGTACTAACATTAAAAATTTGGTTCAGAAAAGTATTTTTAAAGTGAACTCTCAATTACCCCAATCTGGCATCCCTCACCACATAATATTATCTGTGCAAAATGGACTTGTGGAGGGATAAATCTCAACCTGAAGATGCGTCCTGGGAAGGCAATGTTGCTCACAGTGCATGCTCCAGGGTTTTCCAGGCAGCTAAGCCACAGCCAACACGAAACAGACCCCTTGCAAGATTAACAGCATGCTGCTTCACCTTATAAATCCATCCTAAAAATGTCACCTCACCTGCTAATGTAGACAGAGCCTCTACTATCATTGACTTAAGTAATCCTGCTTTTTATTCTGCCATAATACACACCTACAGCAGCCTTTATGCTGTAATATATACAGACTCAACCTGTCTTTGGAATTTGCTTACCCAATAGGTGTCATGCTCCAACACTTGTCAGTTGTCTCAGATAACCAAATATTACTCTGATATTCACAGCGTAACTTAGAAATTCCCTACACAAACTACAGGGAATTCTGCCAGTTCTGAGACAAATTAACTGCTTATCAAAAGCAAAACTGACAAGGGTTGTTGAGGGTTTTTTTGCATGAATCCATGGTTTATTACTTCCCAGCCCTGTAACGCTACTTGGCTTTTTCATGATCTATGCATGAAGACTTAGATATATCATTTCAGCTTAATAACAACACAATTACAATCACTTAATGTGTTTAAAGGGACAGTCTCAGCTTGATTTCTGGTAGGAGCATGCTTGCTAGCAAGGCAGAAAACATCAGCCTGTACTCAAACCTTCCTTCAATTGCTCAGCCAGAAAATTCCCTGGCCACCAGCACAAAGAGGAGAGCTTAGTCCCCAATTCCAGCTTGTCAGGGCAAAATCCACATGGCTCCTTTCAGTGTTTGACTGCCGCTCTTCCCTTTCCCACACCCAAATCAATACCACCACAGCTCCTTTGCCTAAGGTTATGATAAGCTCTAGCAGTGCATCCTTCTTTTTCCTCATGTAATAAGCCTCCCGTATCACATTTTGGTGGTTATCTCCTAAACTCCCCCAAACTGAGCCTAGCAGCAATTGAGTGCCAAGCCAGAGTTTTCTCAGTACTTAAAATACCAAAGCATTTTGGCTTCCCATGCCCCTGGAAAAGCAACTCACTCCAGAGCCTCATGGGCACATGGATGCCAAGTCCTTTTGGCCTGAAGGAGAAGGCTACCAGAAGGTCACCAAAATCAGCCCTACATGTATGGCAGCCCAGGCTTGAGCTCAGAAGCCTGCCTACTGAGAAGCTGGCACCCCACCACTGAATAACCCATCCCACTCTGCCACACGTGGTCCGTTATCCTTCCTGGGGTGTGTGGGGGAAGGGTATAATGCTTTCCAACATGGAATGGTGGGCATATTTCAGTGCCAGAGCAGAATTGATGCTGCCCACACAACCTGGGGCTTGGAAATAATGTATTTATAGAAGTACATTAAGACCAATTTAGAAAGGGTTGATTAGATAAAGTAATGCTCATTCAGGCAAGCCTAAACAATTTTCTTATTTCATTGAATCAGCAATAATGTACTCCAACAAATGCAATAAATATATATCCAATCACCTCCTCCTTCAGTGACTTCTCCCCTTGTTCCTTTCGGTTGGCAGCATTTGGTTTGGGTTGTTTTCAGCAAGGAAAAAAAAAACCAGTAACTCATTTATGAAACCTTCTCTTCCTGGTAATTTTATTTTATCTCTGTAGCATAAGGCAATCTAGCAGAAGCAAACATTGTTTACTTGTTAATACCAAGCCAGAACTCTTAAAGAGAGTCGATGAGACCACAGAGGAAAACTACTGTTTTCTTTGTTATTCTGCTGGAAGACCTGCGGTGATAAGTCAGACATTGGTAGAGTCTTTTGGGGAAAATACAAATAGTTCCTCTCTCTTCATCCATATGCATGGGAAATTGTGCTGGCCTGCATGCACTGGAAGATTCTGTGTTGCTGCTCCAGCTAGATCTTCTCACATTGTAAGAACACCTGCTCTAAAAAAAATTCACTACAATTCGTAATTCAGAAAGCAAAGTATTTTTAAAATCCTGACTGTTTGACTGTGTTACTAGATCAACTGATTATCGCAAGGTACATCTACAAGAGGTGTCTAGTGGTAACTGCAGAACAGGTTTCTGTGCCTGCAGTCCCCAGCAATGCTCGAGTCCCTGCATCCTCTACTCCCTGGGTGAGCCCCAAAAGCAGGATGCAATCCATTGGCACTCAGCTTAACTGAGAAAATGAGGGGCTGCAGGCAAATGACTGTCCTAGCCAGACATATGCACAGAATATCCTTTTGTTTTTGTTGTGCAGTGACAACATCTGTTATTGGAACACCAGCTGTTTACCAGTGGGTTTCATGGCAGTGAGAGTGCCTTCAGCTCAACACCATATCGTGCCGGTGTTTGGACCTCAGACTCCCTCCTGACCTCTTCCTTCGCTTTGCACCCTCTCCATTACTCACCTCTAGCTTTATGAGCAATTAATATCTCTTAAGAGCAACCTAAGGGGAAGAATTGTATTTGTCACCTCCTTACCATGTAAGCATTTGCTGTTGAGGTATGAAGGTATGTATATGTTCCTGCCATGATTTCAGGAAAGATAGACATGAGGAAGTTTCTGCTGCTGGGTAGAAATTTTGCAGCTGTATCTGTGCCCAAGACAAATTCCAAGCATACGCTCTGTATAAAGCCTCCATCAACCATCATCACAGAGAATTGATTCATAAAGTACACCCCTTATGGAGACATTTTTTATCCCATGCTGCAAATTCAAATTTAATCAAGGATACTGCTTAAGCAGGTTGTTTTTTTGGTTTTGGTTTTTGTTTTGTTTTCCTTTTTGTTCCATAACCAAGTTCATAACTCTGAATTGCTTTGGATACAGTGAGGGGATGTTTCTAAGCTGCTATTACAGCTTGATCCCTCCTAGAGGGAAAATGGCAACATTTGGCCTCCAAAAACAATACAAGGTTCCAATTTAGCAAACACTTGGCACCCTTTGCAGACATTCATTTACAAGATGTTAGGTAAAAACTCTCTTAGCCAGAAGTGGGTTTTCAGAAGTCCTGCATGTCCAAACATAAAAGCCCAATCTTTAATAATTTGGCAACCAACATCCAAATCACTCCCAGTACCACTGACTGTTTAGAAAAGTCCTACACTTAGGCAAGAAATGAGTGCGGATTTTTGTCTTGTGCTGCAAGTGAAAGTCCCTAGACACGCCGAGGCACTTAGTAAATCCCCTCAGAAAACCATGAGTAATCGACGGCTCACCATTAGCTTCAATGGGATAGAGATTTTACTCCACATCTTTCAGTTATATGCCTGGATGCAGCTTTAGAAACCTAAGTTCAGGTTGCTTCTCTTAGAAATCTAACTATAAAAATACAAAACAACCAGCAAGGATTTAGTTAGGAAAACAAAATTAGTCAGACCAGCGTAGCTGCAAAGTAACGCAGAGAGCTGAGAAGCTATTTCTAAGGAGTCAGCATGAAAGCCTGGAAGATTTGCTGGTTTAGGGCTTGCACTATAATTTTGTTTGACTCAGGATTAATTTGGCCCAAAACTGAAGTGAAAACAAATTAATATTTACATTCTTTGCACTACAGACAATACTCAAAGTAAGGACTGCATTCATCCAGATCATCTTGAGTGTGGTACGGATGTAGCTCACAGACTCCATTTGCCATATCTCAGCAACTGGGGACCTGGGAAAGAATCTGTTCTTCAGCTTGTCCAGCAATGAAAGCAGGGAGGCAAACAAAATGCTACTGATAAGAGAAATTCAGTCAGGAAAAGTTTAGCTGACCCTCCAACTCCAGCCCCAAGACAAGTTCCCTTTGGAAAGGTCTGGATGTATTTGTATCATTTTTCTGGACCATCTCTGGTAAGTTTTCTCCACTATGTGCACTTTACATCCTTAGGGGAATACCTTTTCCTCAATGTTTTCCCTTGGAGCAGCACCCCATCCTGAGCAATACTACCCAGTATCCTTGCCCTTCATGTGACCAGGGCAAAAGTCAGCTATGGTACTGTCTCACAGGCAAGTAACCACTGCAGAGAGCAAGAAATCCATAGTGAGAGAGAATTAACGGGATGATGAAAAGGTGTAGGGTATTTTCTGGAGGGAGCCAAAAGAACTTTGCACAGAGAAAACGGGAAAAAAAATCAAGCAGATTAAAAGGAAATGTAGGGCCAGAAACTTGCTGGCCCTACATAACACAGCAATGGTCCTTTCTGGAAGTCTACTGACCTTGCCAGACAAATTAAGATATTTCTGCTTACTACCTAGCTTTTTTCCTGCTTTTTTAGGATTTTATGACAATAATAACCCCACAATACCTAGCAGCACTTGCTCTCACATGCATGCACAGATTAAGTATAATATAATGCACTTCCCATTACTGAGCAAAGGTGCGAGTGCACCTGCTCTGCATTGCTTCAGGCAGACAATTGCCCTGTCATAACCCCTTCTGCAGCCAACATGGCAAGCCATTTATCACCATCATCTAACTTCATTCACTTCCCTGCTGAGTGACAGCCATCAAAAGTCTCATTATTGGCCTGCTACTAGGTGGCAAGGCAATCACATCACCTAACAAGGTCTTAAAGAGGATAGAAACTTCCTAAATCCCATTACCTGAAGGCCCTCCCTCCCTCAAGATGAAGATTTGAGTGCGTTTGTGCCACAGATGTCAAATGCATTTCTGACCCTTTTTAATCTTTCAACTTTGCTTCGAGGTGAATGAAGCAGGGGAGTCCTGCACGGATTTGCCTCATGGAGTTTAAAATGATCAACAGTTGAATTTGGGCATGTTTTCAAGGCAAATCCACTTACCTGACTAATAGGTAAGCCTTCTGGACAGGGACAAATCATGCAGCAATTTATCCTTGGCAACTCCAGCACACTGGTAGGAGTGTATTTCTCTACAATTCAAGAAGGCTATTTTCAAGTATTCAGACCTATCACTGGAAGCAACGCCAAAACCCGTCCAAAACTGGCCACTGTGTAATTTCTGAGGAGTGAAATGAAAAAGGACACTTGTGGCAATGGAAATCACAAAATCTGAAAAAGGATAAATAATGACAACTATGGCAATCAGCAGTCCATAACTCAGTGGCTTAAAATGTTTGGCAAAGCTACCAAGCCTGATAAGGCCATGGCTGCTGTGAACAAGAAGTTAGTTTGGGTTCACTTTATTGTTTTGCTGCAATCATGTCAGGTCTGAAATATCACTTGCAGATTCCTTTTGATTTCTCCATGATAGGGCCTGGAAGGGCTGTGTTTATCAACAGCTGCACATCAGCAAGAGATGAGAGAAGAGACAACAAAACAAAGCTGACAACAATTCAAGATCTCAGTTTTTGGCCAGCTCTAATGAGTGCAATGCAATGAGGGAGGCTGGTTTAATCCTTTGAGCCTATGTAGTTCAGCTCCCAGTTTGAATACCAATATACAGGCCACCTCTGGATCATACATGCATTGAACAGGGTCCTAGTGAGTAGGTCAGACCTCCTGGCCATTAGTGTAGGCTTCCTGACAGGACAACTCTGTCTTTGAGATAAACACACTTACCTTTCAGGAGCAAGCAGACATGCCTGTAGCTCAAGGCAAGCTGCAGTTTGAATTCATCCTGCACATCTCCAAGCATCAGGGCTCAGATTATCATAAACCAGAGGCTCTTTTGATGCTATTTATACATGGGAAGATGTTTGCTACTGTCCCCATGAAGATGAAACAGCAATTGTACTCTGCTGTGGGCTGGAAAACCTGCTTCCTTTAGCACCAGAAATGTGCATCCTGGTATCTTTGGGATCTAAAGGAGAGCTGCTTAAGCATTTACATGCAGAGACTATTTAAAAATACTTTTATTTTCTCTCTGCTTATTTTTTTCTTTGAGTTTAGAATATTGGAGTCTGTTGCACTATGGTGACTCCACAAAGCAAAAACATCACTTTCAGACTTGTGGCCTATAATTTACATTAACTAAGACTCAGCTAGTCCAAGGAAGAGGGGAAAAAAAAAGTTCCATTTTTCTCCAATGTTCATTTTGCATTCAGAATTTTACCCTTTAAAAATCAGAATACCTGCAAAAATGCACAAATGTACATACAGGTATACATGCAGATGTTAAAACATATGCAACAGATACCACTCCTTTCCCATTTAAGATGTTAGCTACAGCCTTCTGTTTCTGGTTGTGCTGGAAGATGAGATGAGTTTGTTTCCTACCTTTTGTTCTTGGCTTTGGTATGACAAGAAATTCAGCCTGACAATTTTTCATGAGGAACCACATGGAAAAAAGGACCTACTTAGTACAGAAGGGCTTTCCATGTGGGAAAAAATGCAGGAATAAATGGTCTCAAACACATCTGTAAAATTGCTAGACTTTTACTAAACAGTTACTAGAACTCATGAGTTTATTTTGCCAAAAGGAGCAATGGACACTGGGGGAACTCAGACACACTCCAGTTGCTCATCATCTGGATTCCGTTACAGCAAAGTACTGAGATGCATCTATAATTATGGTTGTTAAAAAAGTTTCCATTGGAAACTATTTTTTCTAAATGATCTTTCCTCTAGGAATTGCTAGGTAATTAATGTGTTTAAATAATTTCCACTTCTTGTCCAAACCCCAGGTATTTAAATAATTTCCACTTCTTGTCCAAACCCCGGTATTTTCATTCCATAAAAGGTTATCTTAGTCAAAGTTATGAGAAGAATTTCAAAAGTTTCTAAATTAATTCAGAAACATGCATGAAGAACACCTGATAGTCACTGTAATAACAATGTCCACAGCAATCAGCCTCACTGATGATGCACATATTTTATATACCCTCAAAACATTTAGTTGCATTCTTCCCACACAGTGCCATGGCTGTTTATTTAGGTTAATTTATAGCAGCATCTGGGGCTTTTGGTCAAAATTGCCCTGGGGAATGGAGCAGAAGGGAGAATGGGACAAGGACTGAAGCAAAGCCAAATCATAAGAACAGCTTACAAGGCACAAATTAACCTTTTTCACCACAAACAAGACAGAACCCTCCAATTGACTCTGCTACAACTGGACATCAAACTGCAGCAAAGACACCAGGGCAAATTCTTTATTTTTATGCAAGCCTACTAACGTATACCAATGAAGTTCACTGCCTTTGCTAACCCACGTGATCTAAATAGAAACAGGTAGATTTTTCTTTCTTAGTCCAGGGAAGTTTCCTGCCAGCTGGGCTTGCAGAAATGGCCAAGAGAACACAATGTACCCCAGTAAAGGACTCCACTGGGTCTTGACGTCAGGTCTGAAATCCTTGTATTCTACCCATAGAACTAAATCTACACCACCACTGCAGAGCACTGCTGCACAACACCTGTTAATCGACCAGGTATCCATATTTAAATCTTAATCTCCTTGTCTAGTTATGAAACATTATGCAAATATCCTATGTTGGGGTATTTCTGTGGGTTTTGTCTTTTGTTTTGTGGACTGTTTTTTGTTTTGTTTTGTTTGGTTTTTTTGGTTTTTGTTTTGTGGGGTTTTTTTTAAGTATTCAAAGTTCATCTTTTGCCAATTAGGTTTTCTTTTTTCTCCTTTCTTTTTTTTTTTTTTTTTTTAAAAAAAAAATCAAACTGTATTTCAAGTACAGATCATCTCTACAGGAGTCAGTTCTTATTATCAGTGGACTTCTTAATTAATGTTCACCCTGTCTTTTTCTGTTGCTATATTGAATTTGAGTGCATATGGCTTAATAGACACACCAGATGCTGCTTCCCTAGGTTGTTTAGGAGCTAATGCTTCATCATTTGAAGGTTCCTTAGAAAAAGAGAGGCTCATTATTTAGTAGATTAGCCACCAGTTCAGAAGCAGAGACAACCTGGAGGAACTACTTTGCCTGGCTGTAAAACAAAGTCCAGACTTTAGGAGGGATTGTGCTGCTTCTTCATTGGAGAAGGAAGTAAGCACCCTGGGCACCTTCCTTTTTCCAAAGCCTCTATCAGAAAACTGACAATGAAATGATGTCTTTCAGAAATGGCATCATTACTCCCAACCCTTCTCCAGTGTAGGTGAGGGCTGAATCCAATGCACTCTTGACCTCTGCCAAGGCTGGAGCCTCTTCTTGCTCCAGTCATTTAGTCCCCATTTCACCCTCCCTTACAGTTTAGAAGGTGGATAGAGATATAAAAACACAGCCTTTAACAGCTGCCTTGCCACCCACAGAGATACCAGCAGTCAGCCAGCAGTGACATCTCAGACTCAGGCACGTGACAGATTGAATCACTGAATACAGTGATACCCATCCCCAGCACTGCCGCCCCCTGACCCAATAAGGTTAGATAGAAATGTAAGCAATTCTTGCTCTCTATTACTGATAAACCCAGAAATATCTCCCACGTGTCACTTTAAGTGTACGAGGTCACATCTGTTCATTTAGGAAGTAGACAGGCAGAAGTCCAAATAATCTCTGGCTGCAGGAAAGATGGTTGATGCAGGAAAGCATATGAATGAAGGGTTAAAGTTTAAAAATGTCTGATAAACCAGAGTTATGTTGGTAAATACATACTGTGCAATCTAGGCACCAGAAAAAAGCTTGCAGTACATGCTAGTGGATGCGGTTTTAAGTACCCATGCAGAGTATCCTGTATCAGTAGTATCAGAGTATCCGGTTCAGTATCCTTATTCTGAAGCCAAACCCATTGAAACAACAACAGCCTTTCCAGCATCTTTAGACTGAGCCAGCTCAAAACAATGTTTTTGTTTAAGAAGACAAATGTATGTCCACAGTTGTCATAGATTACAACTGCAATACAGCCTGACTGCAAATATCAATTCCCTCGTGTTGTGTTTAAAAAAAAAAAAAAAAAAAAAAAAAGAAAAAAAGAAAAAAGGGAAAAAAAAAAGGAAAGGAAAGAAAAGGAGCAAAACCCCTAAACCATCCCCACACCCAACCCCCAAAAATCCCAGCTGGAGCCCAATGCCTTCCCACATCACGGCTGCTGGCAGCAGGATACTGCTGCTCCAAGCATCAGAATCTGCTCAGGCTGCTTCCCAAAGGGAGATAGCTTTTCTCAGTCTCTTCCAGCCTCTTTACAAATCCTCAGCATATCTGGAGGAGCTGGTAGGGATGGGCTGCAAAGACACACTGTGGGACTGCTTTGATTTGCCCATTTCAAGCAGATAATACGGTCCCCAAAAGCAGAGGCTTAAACTCTGCACATGCGCAACTTCTCTGTAAAAGTATTCTCCTTTTAGCATGCTGGCAGCAGCAACACATGGTTCATAATTCTTCCAAAATGGAGTAGCTGGTGATACAGGGATCTACAGAAAGCACTGAATCAGCATTGCCCTTACTTTTCTTTCATTTCACCAGGAGTCTCCATATGGAGAAAGTCTACACTTCAGCTTTTTGCTTCCAAATGAGGTTAAACCAGACCTCCAGTTTATTTGGAGCAGGTGGTGCAGTAAAGATGTTAAAATGAGTTTATGGGCAGGATTACATGACTTCGTGCTTATGTTAGACAAGGACTAGCACAAGAACAGTGGAAGTCCTCTCTGCTCTTCGATCCTCTGATGCTTTCTAAACTTTCTCCCAAAAACCAAAAGAGAAATATTAACTCATAACCTTTAGGTTAAGCCAGCCAGCTCTGAGCACTTGCTGTCGGGCTGCACAGCCAGAGCAGAAGCCTATGCTGAAGCATTCCTTCACTCCCACCCACTAAGTGAGGGTTTCACCTACCCAAATGCTCCTTGCCTGCATCAGGCAGCCCATGGCACACATGGGTTGTCCTTGAAAGACAAGAGCTTGTTACTCCACATGAGCATGCCGGGCTCCAGTCCTCTGTGCAGAGAGTTAAATATAAGCTGCCTTAGACTTCTGCTTCTGGAAACATGACATGCTGACAACAACATGAGGTGAGAGAATAAATTTGTGCAAAAATAGCTTATTGCAGCCCATCCAACCACCAACACATTTTGCCTCTCTAGTGCCATCACACAGGAATCTTCACTTTTAAAAGGGTTAAAATCAGCTATTACAAAAAAAGACACACAGAACCTCAGGGTTAGAATGGCAGAAATACAGAAGGGAAAAAAATAATGACAGTCTTCACAAAACATATACAGGCCCTGAAGAATTCTCTAGCTGTGCTTCACACAGGCCAGGACAAACTCTTGAATGGCAGATTATAAGTGTGCTTTCAAACAGATAAGGCTTAGCATTCCCACCCCCAACCCAAGAGCAGCTGGGGTAATTTCCCAAGCCTCACTAATGCCAGCTGATTAAGAGCCACAACCTTAACTAACAGTTACCTAAAGCTTGATCCCTGCAGCCTCATTTAGGCACTCAAATGACCTCAGTTGCAAAGATGCTGATACTGGATCAGCCAGAAGGAGGAATCATCTCAGGCCTCCCACATTCACAGAAAGGACTACTGTAATCAGCACTTCTGGGCGTCTACCTAATATTGATGGCAATTTCTTACCCAGAGCCTTTTAGAGAGGGCCTGTCAACCCACAGCACTGCTGCAGCCTGGCCCAAAGGGTCTTTGTTCAAGATTGGGCACACCCTGAAGCCACAGGAGGCGAGAACATCTCATACTGTAGACAACTCTCCTCCCAGACAGGTTTCCCTGAGGGCCATGAGGAGCTCTGCAAAGCCCCTCCAGTCCCAGCAAAGTCTCCTGCTGCTGCAGAGCCAATTCTGCTGGAGTGGGTCTGCCACCACACATGTCCCGCGGACGGTCCCTGTGCATTTGCTGAATAAGATGGCAAGTGCCAACTCTGCTGCCAGAGAAGGGAGGTTTACATCATTTTACAATGGGGATCGGAGCCCTCGCTACATCCAGGCCATGGTATGAGTGATTCACTGTGCTGGGATAGGAAGGCTGGCTGATAATTTATAGAAGACATGCAGTGGCCTTTGGCTGATTTAATATCTGGCTACATAGTAGCCAGCCTTTGTTGTACAAACGCATTCAACAGATTATTTTTCCAAGGTGTCTTACTACCTCTAGTGCTAATCAGTACAGAGATAAGTTCACAAACACGAACATATACTTCCTTTCAATCTGCTCCCTCCACACTTCCCAACCCAGAGTCATGTATGCATAGTGTCTAATGTCTTGCTCCAGGGAGGTATTTTCAGAGAATAAAGCTGTGCACAGGCATAGCTCAAGGAAGGTAAGCATGCACAGGTGCACATGCATGAGAAGCATGGGTGTCTGAGAAGCAAAAGCAGAACAGCATTTAGAACAAGCAAAAATGCATCACCTTTTAAGTGCAGCCACCTAATTCTCCTTCTTTCAGGTCTGTAAGGCACAAGATCACATTGATAACACCATCCTATCAAGCCACCAACCAACAATATGTGGTGCTGTTGCTATTTTTTCTTTTTTTTATTCTCAGAGGAAAAAAAAAAAGTCTCTTTAATGAAGCTGTTCAGCCTTATGTTTGAACAGCAAAAGCAGGAGCCGACCTCATCGGTGTTTAAGAGTTACAGGGGCTGACAGTGTTTTCTCACTGAGCATCAATTTCAGCTCTTTGAACCAATTGCCACAGATTCCAGGAGCTTGGCCACACTACAATTTTCACACTTAGCAACTGTAAAATTGTTAAAGCGATATCTTTCCACATGGTTGCTCTGTTATTAGTGCTTAGTTTGGCATGCCACCTTAGTTACGGGCTTTAAATGCCACTTTCCGGGGTAACCTTGGCCATGAAATCAGAAAATCAGATCATTTTCTGGTCTGTTTTTTTCTTTTTCTCTGGAAGAGATTAGATTTTGCTACGCCTGACTAACAAATCTCATTTGGGATTCCAGAGGAGGCTGAAGCCCTGACCTCCTTAAGAGGTAGGAGGCAAAGATGTCTCCAGTTATGATAAGAAAGAAAGAGCTAATTTCGACACATCACATAACAGGCAATTAGTAATTAATTTGCACTGAGAGACAAACATGCTTGCAAAGTATGCTCAGAGAGTGCCTCCCTGTCAAGTCAGGGTGCTTAGTTTTATTTCTCTAAAATGATGCTAAAGCATAAGAGGTTTTCTTCTTTCTCTGTGTTATCTATTTCTGTTGTATTTATCTCAGGAAAACAGAACTATGGGAGTCACAGACTTTCTTTAAACATTTTAACTAAATGCAATGAAGAAGCAGCCCAACAGTGTTTTCAATAATTATATTTTAACCGTGTTTAAGTGACTTGACCTTTCTGTTGGTATAATCTTTTGACAACTCACTATGTTCCAAGCATGTTATCTGCGCAAGATGCAGTGTTAAGAAGGATGTCAAACTGCACATCAACCATAGTTAACAGCAGACAAATGTAAAAAAATTTCATTTCTAGTGTTTAGTCATGATCCTGTTGAAAGTTAACATCACATTAAATACTATTATGAAAGATCATTCAAAATGACAGGGCAAAAGCTCAGCTGCTCCATCAAGTAATATACTTTAAACAGCAAAACTTCAAAGTTTGGTCCATAGAGCTATAGTAACTGATGATATGGAGCACCACCCACTGACACCCTGAGATTTACTGCTGATTAACTAGGAATAAAAACCATAGCAATTCAGCAGAGATTCCCTATACTAAGATTTTAATCTTGGTTATTATTCTTAACATCCCCAAAGGAAAAAAAGAAATCAATCAATATGCAGTGTCTGAAAATGTTATAGATTGGAAGGACTAAAATACAACACACTCTAGAGAAGTTATAATCTTTGTCAGGAGTTATTTCCCAAATCACATCTTCAGCTAAAAAGGCTGCAGTACAATTCAAGTACATTCAACTCTCCAGTGTTTCTCAAGAAGCATGGACTCGAAGGGTTTACCTCCCCTCAGGAAAACTTCCCAAGACTCCATGAAAACTTCAGTGCAGGAGCAAGTGGAGGAACCAGTTTGAAAATTTATACATATGGACTTATTTCAGAGTTATAAGCCCTAAAAAGGGTTTTTCCCTAAGTAGCACTTCCAGCTCTTTGAACTGGTTTTTATAGAAAGCTGTTTACAGACAAGTTTGCAGAGCTGGGAAAAAGGAATGGTCTGTCCTAGAGAGAAATGTACAGAGGGAAGGCTTTTCTGAGCAAGAATGAGCTTGCAATGGGAACCACCCCTTCAAACCCGGCTTCAAAAGCCCTGCAAAGCTGACACGCCAATGTCATGATAGGAAAGCCTGTACTGTGCTTTTGCAACCTTGCTGACAGTTGGATGCTGCTAACTTTTCCACTGTTGCCAATTATCCCCAGGCATTTGAGGCAGGGTAAATGAGGCACGCTGACAAGTGACAGTAATCGATTTTTCAGCATGCATTTTTTATATTTAGACAGGGAGTGCCAAGCTAATGAAATGAACTACTAAAGTACAAAAGTGGATTACAGCATGTCAAATAGTCTGTGAAAAGCACCCATCTCAACGTCCTTCAGCCTTTCACTGCCATTGTGTTTTGCACCTACTGTTTGACTTTGACTTGAGTGATCTTAGCAAAGCAGGTGCAGAGGCAAGAGCTTGTTTGAAACCAACCAGTCAGGACAGGACCATGCACTGCTGATGAGGGAACCACAAGGAGCCTCAAGGAGCAGGGAGCATCAATTCTGGAGAGAACCTGACTGGCCAAACCTGACACACACATCACAGATAGAGAACAAGAAAAGACTTCCTCAGCCATGACCTGGCCAATGATAAATGCCAGAAACCACAAGAGCCATCAGTAACTCCCCAGCATCTTGAACAATGGTTCTGAATTCAGTAAATTAGACAGTGCTACTTTCAAAAACTGAAATCCTTTAATTTTAATGGCTACTGCTTAAAATGTACACTTGAGGATCAAGGCTTAAGGACCTCCTGTCAAAAGTCTCTGCAAGTGTCCCTAAATACACAGATATGTGAGTAATTTTGTGCTCACGGAACATATTGCAACCCAGAGAGAAGCAGGAATTTGGAGACTTTGTCTCTTGTTATTTCATATCATCATTGTCCAACTCACAAATTGCATTATGTAATGCTAAACCTGAATAATTTACTTCGTCAGACATTCACAGCCTTCCATCAGACAAAAATTAGCTACACTCTGCTCCAAGCCTCTCCCAGTGTTGTTCAAGCTGGGATACAGTTTGGCTTCTCCATTCAGCTACACCTGTTTGGACCAAATATGAGCTGACAGTTTCATATGCACACCCTGCACAGAACATCCCATATGGAATATTATTTATGGGTGAGGAATGAGACAAGGTAGTTTGTGAACCTTGCCCAGCAATAAACTCACTCTCCCAGATCTGCAGCAGGACAGGGGGCCAAGAGGGCAAATTCCTCAAGCATTTTTTTCTTAAAAAGCAAAAGGTTTATTCATCTGTTATCTCAGTTAAGAATAAGGATAAAGGATTTTCATAGTGAGGATACATGTCAGTAAATTTCAACACTCCCAGATATTTTGCTGCTTAGAGGACAATCATGATTCAGACCCTTTTGCAGGCAGAAGAATCCTTTCCAAGCCTGCTGCTCATCCCACATCTTTTTGATTTGTCTCCCACAACCATCCCACTCTACCTGCTTCCTATGCGATTGAATATTAATAGCACGAAATTTCCTATTTCGTGTTACAATGTTCTTTATCGGTTGGCAGTCTTGTATTTGATCTTCATCTTTTCTGCTTATCCTATGTTTTTGTTATGAATAAAATAAAAATTAAAAAGAGTAAAGTAATAAAATAAAATGAGATTGTATAATGAATATTTTGGGCATTACACACAGAAGGAAATTAGAAAGAGTTCTATAAAGCTGCATTTTTATTCAACAGGATATTAATACACACATATGTCTTCAAGACCTAAATCAGACCATCTTTTTATCACTTGCAGTGATACAGAGGACTGGTGGGAGAAAGAGCCTGTGGACAGTCTTGTAAATAAACTGATCAGATGCTCTGGCAATGGAACGTATAAACAGGTGAGGAATAAATACCTATCTGATAATGACCAAGTTTCTGCCTGTTCTCAGACATCCTCATCAGACACGGAAATCTTACTCTAGGTATGGCGCAATGTTCCGTCCTGCTGCAATGCAGCAAAAGAAGTTTTGGGGGCAACCCTTACTGATGGAAAAATGCAGTGATTTCATCACCATGGAGTTTGCTTTATTCCAGCATCAAAAACTTTGCTCTATTTCCTTATTTATTGACAGGATTTCGGCTAAAAAATTACTCTGCCTGGCCACTTTTGGCAAGCGCCCAAGTTTTCTGTTCTCAGGGTCCTTGTTTCAAGAAGGGTAGGTCTGATGCATTTTGACTATTGTCCCTCAGTTTGGTAAAGGTGTCTGTCCTGAGACTGCCTCACTTGAATACAGTTCTCACATCTATTCCTGTCATGAATTGCAAAGGAGAGACTTGTACGAAGCACTGCTGCATACAAAATTAACTGGTTTGAGATCATCTTTCCCCATTAGATCCAAAAAATGCTCCAATTGAAGGAAAATTGATATAAGTTGAGTTAGCCCCTCTTTGCTCGTAGATCAACACTATCTTGGAGAACAGGGACAAGAGGAAGACCTTCAGGTCTTCCTCCACAACATGGCCACTCTTCTTCCTGGGATCTGCTATGTTCTCTTGCTTGTTCCTGGCATCTCAAGTGACTCATCACAAGCAGAGCTGTATTCCCTCTCCTCTTACTTTTCTTTCTACAGAAATATTCCAGATATTTTCCTTTAACTCTCCTTACTTCTGTGAGAAATGCCACAACTCAGTCAAGGCTGACATAATCTTGACAGTTATTACTTTTGCAGCAAAGAGGGTAGTTAGTGTTATTAGTCATATTGCTTTCCACCAGAAATATAAATTAATCCAATAGATAATAAAGGATATGTTCCAATATTAAAGATAATAAATTTGTAAAAATTTTGAAATCTATAAGGCTCAGAAAGGTCTAAATTGTTGCAATCCATCACCTGTGATGTTTTCAGGGCAAAGAGGTGATTCTCCTCTCAGTTGCAACTTAAGAACTTCAGGTTTTTAAAATTAATTACAACAATACACTATGGACACAGTATCTTTATCTTCAAAGGGACTCTACAAAAAATGAACCAAGTAACTAGTACTTAACCTTTTTATCTGTTGAACTTTTTATTTTCAATGATAATAAAACTAAAACGATGTGCTGCCTGTCGTGCAGCACTGTATTTTCTTAGCATAATAAACAGCCTATTTTACAAGCTACATAATTCATGTATATGGTAAACCCAGCAGAGAAAACTTACCATGATTAATAAGTTTAACATTTTTACTTAGGTCACGTAGTCACTTTCCAAAGACATCAATAAAATGTTTTAGAGTTAAATAACAAATCAGTCACTGACAAGATAAATCACTGTAATGGGCAACTACTTTCCAATTACACTTTATTTCTGCAGAAGTAATTTTGGGGAAACAGCATTAATTGCCATTTGGAATTGATAGGGCATTACCACCAAGCAGCAAGAGAGGCATCTCAGTTCAAAACTGTAAATGTCCTGTGTGATGCCAGCATGATACTTAAGTTGAAAATAAATCACAAGCAGCATGAAGATAGCAGGAGTAATAGTTCCCTCAATCCCTGTAACAGATGACCTAAATAAATGAGAAACACGGTCCTGTAAAACAGTTTTTTTGGTTGGTTGGTTGGTTGGGTTTTTTGTTTTAAGCAAGCTATTCTTCCATCTGGTAATCCAATAGCTCAGCTGCAGACTCTCTATGGCACTCATTGACTGTGAATATCCAAAGGTACTAGTTACCTGCGATGTGCTTTTCCTGATGTAGACTTTTCCCAAGGACAGGCAAAAATGAAGGAAATACACACAATGGCTTCCTGTGCAGCTAAAAGACAGCCAAAAGGAGCCAAACGTTTCCGGAAAAACCTCTTGTATGAAAATAACCAAAAAAGGAAAAAAAATCAAGATTGGTAAAGCAGACCTTTAAAAGATATTACAACTATCTACAGTTCGAGCAATTCTCATAGTCCTACAATTTCGATTGACTATTTAGACATTGCAGCAGTACAGGTGAAGGAGCTATTTATGGGGCAAACCTAACACAAAATTGACAAAATCTGTCAATTTCAAACAGATAAGAAATCCCAACATATTATGGAGAGAAATAAAATTAGACAATCCAAATTCCTTCAACTGTGCCTCCAAAGCAGCACTTCCCATTCTCCCGTCAGTTTAAGTCAGAGATCTTTAACAAGGTCTGGTACCTTCAGAGTGTGACGCTGCTACATGGACAAAGTGTGGGGAATAGTGGATAGTCTTTCAGGGCTGAAATCCAAATCCCTTTGCAGACGCCTACATCCATTTTTTAATTTGACCTCATCTGCCAGGTTCCAGAATACATCCACACCACAGACTGGAAACATGACTATGGCTCAGGTCAGCACAGATACCTGCTGTGACTTACAAACTGTCAAACTCAAGCATCTCAAGAGGACAACTGCTTGTATTAGGAAAAAAAGCATTTGATTTCAGTCCAGCTCAGGCTTTATTATGGAGTCATAAAATGCACAGTTGAAAAGTGTTGCTTTTGTGTCTGTGTATACCTTTTCTAAATTACTCAATCAAGGCAGCTTTCTCGACTGCACTAGAATCTGAGAAAGTTTGAATCCTTCCCTCTCTCCTGGTTTTGATTTATAAATACTGTAAAATTCTGGTTTAAGGACAGATAAGAAGCAAGTAAATGCAGATCAGTGAGGCTTTCTGTAATGCAGTAAGCAGAACTATCAGTTCACCAGTTTGGCACTTTTGGGCAGCAGTTGAAAGTCCTATTGTAAAACCTCCAAGGGAAACACTTGAAAACTCCATCTTGTTACTACATGGGCAGCCAGCACACTGGATTTTCCTGCTTGGGCAGCACTGAGGGCATGCTCCACAGACAATTCAGGCTGTACTTCAGCAGCAAATCACTCATTTACAATGGAGCATCTGTGATGCATTGTCCCAACAGCTGCCCTTGGGTCTCTCCACAGTCTTTCCACATTGCTGTGTTGTCACAATTTCACAGGCTGTTCATTTTCTATAAATATTAGCCACCTAGGCTGCCCATGCTGCACCCCAATGTTTGTCTGCTGCTGCATGGGCAGCACGTGAATGAGAGCAGGTCAGACCGTACCCATGGGGCTTCAGCAAATTCCAGGATTGGTTGGTTCACCTACTAATTGTAAACGTCATTTTCCAACTGCTCTTCCCCCTTCCCTTTTTGTCATTAATACTTTCATGGATGTAAATGTCCATGATAAGGCAGGAATGCTCTTGGACACTCAGCTGACAGCTAGCATTAAGTAAGGGGACACAGATGGGTATGCAAAAATCAAGAGCCAAATATACTATTATGTGTAATATACCAGTACTGATATGCCCCATATAAGCTGAACTGACAAAAAGGTGGGAAACAAAAAGGAAAAAAGACTTGTCCAAGGGCAGAAGCACTGCTTTAAAACAACCCAGCCTCTACTCTTGGTGCAGAGATGGGTAAGTTCACAGCACATCGCAATGCTTTCCCTAGATTTACATGAATCCCACACACTTCCTATTTAGCCATCGGAAATCAGGCTGTGCATCTTCCTAAAAATGCACTTTAAACAACTCATTTGAGCCATAATTCTCCAGGGCAAGACTGAACTTTCAGAGGGAGACACAATTTTGTCCCCAGTGCTGCCTTTTGCAAGGCTCACTTGAAATGAATCTTCTCAACACTTATTTGGGTGCCTACACAAGTCATCACACAAGTAGAAAAAGCCCTTGTGCTCTCGCAACTTCTACTGACTTCAATACTAAGTCAGGTAATTTGCATAGGAGTTGAAACATGGATGTAGGTGACTCAGAAGAACTACTGTTTAATATTTTGTCCTGATGGTGATGAGTATTTCTTCTGAATACTTCAGCTGCTTCTCCAGTTGCTTGTCACAATGGTGAGAAAAGATCAGATTTTTTTCTTTGTCCAAAACAGAACTTCTTTTTTTTTATTTTGATAACAAACTGCATTTCAGCATATGGAAACACTGTGCAAATAGTGACAGAAATACATGATGATGCTCTTCTCTTCTCTCCCCTTATTCACCTAATCATTCCCCTTTCCCTAACCAACCTGGCAGGGAACAAGGTGGCTTAGGTTGCCTTTAGTGAAAAGGGAGAATACCTCCTCTTTTACTAAATTTAATGGACAAGATGAGGTTCTCTGAGTATCCAGCACAGGATTTACATGTTCAGACAGGCACAGCATCAAGTACAGCAAGAGGATCCTCACTCCCTGCCAGTCCCAGTCCATGTTTCCAAAGCACATAACTGACTTAGTACTGACAATATAAACCTCTGGGCAGGTATTCAAACATCTTCCTGGTAAACAGTGAAGTTATCTTCAAAGGCCTAACACATGTCCTGAAATAAGCTCTCCATTTCCATAAGCATTACAAAATCCTCATAAGTTTTAACATCTGGGTTTGGATTTTGAATTCTTCTTAGCTTCCTTTGGGTGTAAGGAGAGGGAATAACCCAGTACAGGTAATTTCTAGACAGAAAAGAACACAGGAAAAAATATCAGGGTTTTACCGGTTGAATTGAAAAAGAGAGGCAAGATTTGCAGAAGCTGTTAACTATGCCTTTAGAGGCCAATATAAGGACCTGAAAATAGCTCAAATTTTCTGATTATGGGGATTCTGCTTGCACTAGAGACTGGTCATATGGAAGAGCCCTCCCTTGGGAAGCCTGAAGAGCTCTGAAAAGTTTGGGTCAGCTGTGATTTCTCTCAAAACACAGTGCATGAAGTTCAAATACATGAACAGATATAAGGCTCCAATTCCTTCTCAAAGCACCACAAATTGTCGCACTACACTTTCAGAACAAAGACATAGGATTATTACATCTAAAAGCAAAAAAGCCCCTCCACATCCAACCAGGAAGAAACTAATTAAACATGAAAAATAATATAATATCCTAACATGCTTTGGGCACTGCAATAGAAAATAAGCAAATGGAGAGCAGAAGAATATGGAGATATCTGTGCTCTTGAGTCTTATATTTAATTTAAAACAGGGTATTGAGAAAAGAAAAATTAGTAGAGCACACTAAGCATGAAAAAAAGGGGTAGAACTAAGGATATTTCAAGGGCATGTTTTCTGAACACTATTTACGATTGTACTGCTAGCACAAAAGCAACGGAAACAATTTCCACACTAACCTAGAAAAATCATGGGGTTTAGGCATGATGAAAATACTGTTTTCATTACTATTAGCAATATTGACAGAAAGTAGGTGTCCTACCTAACCTAGGTGATAGCTGTAACATTCTTATAAGGCTGTAGTCATATACTTAAAATCGCTACTGTAGAGAATTAAATCCAGCCATGACTAGTCAAAATGAAAGGTTGTAACAGGTGAAATGGTATTCTAGCTTTATTCTTAGATAGTGAGTTTCTTATGTTTTATAAAAGCTCTGTTACAAAACCATCTTAACACCCACTATACCAGCCACTATTTCTCATGCTTAAGTTTTTTCCCTCCAGTCCTTAAATTCCACCACAAATACTTAAGAGTCAAAAAGGTAGCTTTCTACTGGTTTCTGAAAGTGCCACTTGAGACCGTTCCACCTCTAGTCCTAAAAATTCCTCCTCAAGATGTACTTCTCCTGTTTGGCTTAAAACCATAGTTCAGCTCCCACACTCTCCCCTTCTCTTTTCCCCCTTTCTTCTACACAGAAACACTCAAAAACCCTGAAAGAGAGCAAAAGCATGTTGCTGGAATTAGTGTTTTATAAGGATGACTGAATCAGACAGCTAAAGCAAGGAAGACTAAATAGATCATGTTTTGCATTCTCACATAGTTAGGTAACTTCAGAGCAAATGGCTAAGGTGACTGCTGATGGCCAGTGACACAACCACCATGCACTTGCAACACACCAACTCCCAAATACTTTCACCATAAAACATCTAGTATCTACTTGAAGGAAGAGGTTGCGGAAGGTCTAAGATGGCCCTTCCCTTCCAAGGAGGGTCTCTGCCCAAGAACCCCACAGCAAACAAACAAGAAAAAACCCCACAGAAGCACATCATCTCCTTGGATGGCTTCATCACCCAAAACATGGGGCTGACTGCAGACAGAGCAGCCAATAGCAGAGCCATCAAGATGAAATCCCTTCAACAGCATCAAAGAGCAGGCAAAATTATTACAACTGTAATTCTCAGGTGCACTGAGCTTGGGGGATAGCTCTCAGGGCTTCAGGAAGTCCCCACAGAAACACAGACCCTGGGACTGTGAAGATGGAAAGATAAAAAACAGGGACCATCATTCCCCACTGTTTGCAGGATCAATTTAACACAATCAGCAGCTTGTTCTTTGAGTAAAATCAGGACAGACAGCACAGCACTGCTCCAAATTAATTTACAGCAATGGCGGAGCAACTAGGAAAGACCGTGGCACAGAAATGGCCAGAAGCATCTGCTGGTTAGTCATGCCCATCCCCATGAGCACCACAGTCCCCAGTGCTGCCCATGCCACAAGCATGATTTCTCATCACCTTACAGTCCTCCTGTGCATCACTGAGCACTGCATGCTTCTCGTTCTCCTTCATCCTAGCAGGATGCTTCAGCAAAACCTGTTGGGTTCCATAGAAAGATAATTTACTGCAGAAGACCTCTCTAGGTCACGTCACAACCAGTCTAAGACAGATTTTGGTAGCGTCCAAGACGACTGAGGCATCCAGCACCCTTTGTTGTGAAAGATATGAAGAATTTAGGCATTTGAAACACACTCGACTCAGTAAACTGAATCCAGAGATAAAGGTCATCAAAGTCACAAATGTTTTTAACTGGTATTCTTGCTTTAATCAAGTGTTTATTTAGAATTAGAAATTCCCATTTTAAAGTGTTCTTTATGCAGACATTTGCTGGGTAATTTTCACTGCCTAAAAGGCTTTTGGATAGGTATGGACTGTTTTGGCAGCAAGTGAGAATGCACCAGTGTCCAAACCTTCTCTCATATTTATTTCATGCTTTCACCTTTGCCAGTTCAGTACCAGATCCAGCCTGCATCAGTTTCTCCAGGTTTTCAAGTAGATTATGAGTCTATTCAATTTTAAGAACATAATTTTCTCAAATATCTACTGGATACAACCACTGTAATACTCATGTTCAGGAAAACATGAAAAAGAAAAGACGGATGTGGGACAAGGTTTCAAGCTGATGAGGTGCCTGCAGTTCCCCACCAGCTGCAGTGAACCATCATGCAGATGGTGCAGGGAGAGACTGTGCTGCAGACATCTTGGACAGTCTGCATCTCCAGGGTTTGACATAGGTGACCTTTGAGAACAGGGACTGGAGATCACCTGCCCCCAGTATAAAGTCTTAGAGCTGCAATTTTTGATAAGAGAGGAGAGAAAACTCTAAAATATTTACATACCAGAGCTCAAGGAGGAGCTGCAACTACAAAGAAAAACTGCCAGTTAAGTCAGGACTTTCATCTGCTCCAAAAGCCATGTAAGATTTTTAAAATTCACACATGCTCACTGCTCCCTAAAATAATGACATTTAGCACTATTATACACAGAAAACAGTAAAACACTCCTAAAACAAGGCTAAACCAGTTAAGACATATATGATATATGGCACATATGATACAAATAGGTACACCTACTGCTTGCAGATTACTGCCAACAGTGAACTACATGAAGTGCAACTCAGCACATAAATAATAGTGCTACAACTAGGAGGCAGTTTTCAACTTCCCATGAGCAGGTTCTAACCTGGACCGAGTTTGGAGTTTCATGTTGACAGTATTAGTAACTTCTAAAATATAAATCAAAAAAAGCTAAAAGCTTCCTTCTAGGCACATAAATACACAGGCACTAAGCCTGTGTTCAGCTTAGATGAGTATGCCCCCACTTAGATCATTTCAGTTGCTTCCCATTATTTTTAAAGCTGAAGATTTGCTTCTGCACTTTGGTCATCTGATACTGTCAGTAAGATGAAAAGGAAAAAAAAGCATTAGTTCAAGGATTTTCTACAACTTCTAAGTATTCACTTTGCCTACACTGGCCTTGCAATGCCACATTTTCCACCAGCACTTTCCACATTTGCTGTAGTTACTCCTTCACAGCTAGCTGCCTGGTCCTCATGAAGAAATCTGCTATTTTCATGAGGCAGCGCTAGCTGACAAAATAATTGACTCCTGGGAGCTGCATAGACACAAAGACCCCTCAAGTACTATTAGCTATGATGTCATCTGTGAGGCACAATTTAATGACTATTTATCATGTATGAAACACTTTGTTTGGAAACATGCAGCATAATTTTTCATTTTCAGCCTACTGGACAAGATAAGAACTCACCAAGTGTATTGATCTTAAATAATTTACTACACCATGGATAGTATCTTAATTTGCTGAGAAAGAAAAGTGACAGAATGGCAGCGCTGGGGACTAACATTTGGTTTTTTCCAACAGAGAATTCATATAGTCTAGATAAAGCCAGTACATATTCCTAAAACTCACCTCTATTATTTCAAGTTCTCTCAGAGACTATTACTGATGCAGACAGTGAGACTGATCTTCAGATGGGTACAGTTGTTTGCCTTTCTGATGAAAAAGACATTAGATGCAAAGCACTGAAATGTTAAAGCCAAATGGGTTTCATTATACTAATCTTGCCTCACCTAGTAGCGAATTCAAGTCAGAAAACCTAACCCAGTTATTCCTGGAGCTACCCCCTCAGTTGGAGCATTGAGAATTTGTTATCAGCTGCAAAAGGTTTGTTTATGTTTCTCTGCCACTCCTGCCAGGTCTCTTATTTTCATTCTTTTTGGTATTTTATGTTAAATGACTCATTGGAATCACAATCTCCATCCTTCTTTTTTTAATTAGGTTTGCAGGCTTCACATTTGCCAAGTGAAGTTTGAAAATTAAAACTAAAGGCTTAAAATCTGTGAGGCAAATCAAAGAATTCAACAAATAAGTAGGATTTAAAATTCATGATTTTCAAGCAAACTGCACTTCTGCACGCATACATTTGCAACACTGTGATGCTGATAACTGTAAGTAGCAGCAACATTCAGCCAATACTCTGCCCATTTTCTCATTTCTCCCTCTTTTCTCACACTCCCACAACTATCTATATATAGCCACCATATGGTAATTACATCTGGTCACTTTTGGCTTGAGACAAACTGGGACCTACCAACTGGAAATTAATACCAACCCTCTAAAACCATACCATTTCATAAATGGCATTCTTTGAAAAAAACCAACATGAAAAGTTTAGGTGAGAAAAATCCTCATAAGTTGCTAAATCCTGAGGTTTTCCCCAAATTCTTTACCAAAACTGAAGCAATAAGTAGTCTGAAACTTACTCTTTTCCAAGATGAACCTATATTAACAAGTCTAAGCCCATGTCTTGAGTTGTATCTCTCACCAAGCATAGATATTGCTAAGGTATCTCCTTTTTGGCTGCTTGAACCATACACCAGCCCTGCCCCAGTAATCCACTACATCCACCTACCTCCAGGGAGAGCTGGGAAAACCCACTGAACTGTGTGTTTACTGACCACTTTCAACAAATACTTCTTGTTAATAATTTATTGGGTTTGTTCTGGTAGGGACCAAACATATTTTTAGGGACGCCAACATCTTCCTCTCTCACCAACATTCCTTTCACCAGAAGAAAAATAAATCCAAAGGACGGGTTAACACGAAAACTGCAAGCTACAAGTAATTCAGGTTTATAGCATTTTCAGCATGAATTCTTTATGTCCCTAGTTAATAAGGTAGACTTTCCTGAAACAAATCAGCTTGTATTTAGTTCATTATTTTCCGTAAAAACAAAGAAAAAAAGAAAATTATTGCTTTTAGAAACAGACCAGAAAATTCTGATCCATCAAAGCCCATGAAGATAAACTAAAAGATATTTTTAAGTAATTATGTACTAGACCTAACTACCTCCCAGTTTTCAACACTCACTCTTGATTCTCCCATGTTATTTCTTATTTCACCTCCAGCAAGATGCAGCAGTAGTGTATTATTCAAAGCAGTATAATGACTTCTTTTTTCATAGTACTAGGTGCCTCTGCTTATTTTTGCAGACTCTTCTTTTTACAGACTCACAGTCATAATGGATAGCAACACCTCCCAAGGGAGTTTTCCAAGCCCTATTAACAAATCAGATAACCTTTCCTTTACTTTTCACAAACTTACCAAGAAATTAAGAAAATAGTTTCTACTTCAAGGCTCTTCTATCAATTTTATTGCTGTAAAGAGTGAAAAGAGGGTTTGCGTATTTCTTTCAAGGCGAACATCTGTTGCTGATGATGTGAAAGACCCAATCAAAAATAAATTAATGCACAGCATATGTTTGATTTCTCTCTAAAAGGGCTGGCCTCAGAGACTGACCAGTTACCACTGGAAGGAGAACACCCAGTAAGTAAAATGTTTCTTACCATCTTGCAAGAAACATGGTAATATTTCCTGAAGCCATGGCACCAACAAAAATTGCTTCCTCCAAAATGACTGACTTTTCCAAAGGTACAAATGGATACTTCTCAACTCCAGGAAAAATTACAAGCGACATCTGTAAAAAGCAGAGAACAGGGCATCCTCAAAGGGCCGGACCGCACTCATACTTTTCGCTTTCACCTGCGTAGAATATACCTGCAAGAAAGCTCTGGAAATGCAAACTCACATGCTTTGTAATATAATCCATCCCTCACCCAACTCAAGCTGTCCCTTTCCTCCATCATTCCCTGGAGCTCATACTATTATGCATATTCTCCCCAGCATCTGGGAGACTGGAGTCTTCACCAGTCCCACTCATTGCTAATGGGAGCCCAGATGCTGGGTCCTGCCGCTCCACCCATCCGAGCTGCCTGGGATGCTGTTGATGGCAGGAAGGGTGTTACATCTCCTTTCTTCCTGCACCCATGTCAGAACAAAGTTGTCTGTCCAGGAAAAAAAAAAAAAAAAGAAAAAAAAAGAAAAAAAGAGGCATTGATTCCACTTGCAAGGGACCCTGGGGACACTGTAAACCTGCATCCCAAGGCAGAAGGCAGCCTGAATCCAAGCACATCGACGCTTCCTGACACTGAGACCACAGAAAAGCTTTACCACTGGTGGGGCCTTGGAAGAGCGTAGGAAGGGCTGTGGGGTGCAGGGGGAGGTTTGTCCCATACCCAGGTGCCGCTGGGAGGAGGGAGAGGGGTGGAAACACTAGGAATGAGTGAAGGGGGTTGCAATGAAAAGCAGAGCCCAGCACAAGGTACCAGAGGGTGAGTGGGAGGGAATGAGAGCAGTCATGCACTCAACAATTATAACTGCATTTTGAGCAGCTCCAGCAAAATACAGTGGTGTATGTGACAGCAGAGAGAAGAGCCAGAGGCGCTGAGGAAGCTGCTTTTCGCTCCACCTTGGATCTCAAGGGGGACAGGGGCAGGAGGAGGACACGGGAAGCCAAGGAAGGTGGTGAAAATGAAGAATCCTATTTTTATACTCTAAGAGGAGCTATGGATAATTCACTTCAACATGCACTGAGCTCTTTGCACACTGTCTGGGTGAGGAGCTGCAGGTTTCCACTCCTCTAACACCATCCCCAGAGCAGAAACCCTCCCTGAAGCATCATCCAGCTCTCTGGTGCCTCAGCATCCCCCTGCTCCAGTAGCACCACAGCACCTTATAGATACTCTCCCCTCAGCTTTTTTCCTTCCCAGACCAGTTTTCACACAGGACACCACCAGACCCAACAGAAAACATGCTGGTTGTTAGAGGCCAAGCACCACAAGGCAACACAGCGTTTGCCACAGATAATTTATCACAGCTACACAGTGGCACTGCCGAGAGAATGCACGCCCTGACTTTTGCAGTCTCTGTCTTTTGATTATTAAAAGGGCCAATTAGCACATAAATTGAGCTGTGACTACTGAAAGGGATTTGAAAACAGTAATAATTATAGAGCAGGACAGCAACTGGGCTCATGAGTTGCCCCTCATCTTCCCTGGTTTGCTTGCCATATCGATGGAAGAAAAGCAGCAGTGCTCATTAACTGTACCAGGGTACCCAGGAGCATCTGTGCATTGACAGCTGCATGCTTGCAAATATGCAGGCTCCCTGGCCCCTGCTGTGTGAAGTCAGACTTCTCTAACTTCATGCAGCACTGAGTCCCTAGGACCCCTTTTCCTCTCCAACCCTCTCAAACACCATGGGAGGCTAATCCACAGGTATTCCCCCACCTCAGCTAGACCATGGGAGGCCAAGCCCTGAAAAGGGAACTGGTAACTCAGCCAGGGAGAGGAAAAATGCCAAAGCTCAGTACCCTTCCTGCCTCCCCCTCTATGTCAGCCACTGACTAATGAGGAGTATCTAATGGCAAACAATGTTCTCAGTCCTTAAGCTGCTCCCCAAGGAAACCGTCAGCATCTTTTATTTACAGACTGACGAAAATCCCTAGGGAAAACAATGCAGATTCCTACGTGGAACATGGGAAATGTATATCTTTTTAATCACCGCAGCACCGATTCATCTTCAAGGCTGGTACAGTTTCCTCTCTTTGTTGCTCTGAAGGGACTGCAGTGATACAGCTCCCCTGTGAATACTGTTCTCTCAACTACAATATTTACCATTAGGATGGCTAAATACACACACTGACGTGCAGGCAGCTCCATCCTGACCCCTGGGACAAGGTCTTCTCAGCTCTCCCATACAAGGAAACTATGCAAGGAAGAGAGTTCAGCTGGAGTTACTTTACACCAGTATAAATGATGACAGGTTCCCAGAAGCTATCACCAAGATTTCCGTAAGAAGGAATGCCAATCCAACTTGTTTCATATATATTAACATTACAAGACAGATCAAGCTAAGTTCTCCCTTCTTCATTTGAAACATACCAATTTGATGGCTTGCTATGAGAGGTATCTATGGCTAAAAACACAGAGGGAAACACAAAATATCACAGGAGAAAAAAAAAAAAAAGACTGGAGCTTATTCAGGAATAAACATTTGTAATCATGAAAACCATGACATATTTCTATTCCATGTAGAGTTGTGTGAAATCTCCATGTGCCAGGCTGATGGAGCTACAAAGTTCCATCTCCCAGGGCCTTGCAACCAGCAAGATCAAGTAGTGGCATTGATACAGCCCTGATGACAAGATCAAAAAGCAAGGCACAGCCTTTTACACCAAGTCCCCCAGAAGAGGGGCCAAAACCTCACATGTAGGGCTCAAAAGAGAGTAAGACCTCAAACCTACAAACTCTTTCAGAAAGGCTCTAGACATCTAGAGCACAACAGAAAGACTAGGGCGTTTCTGTGGTACTCTACAAAAAATACAGGACAATTAATACTATATATAGACTCCGCCACATCAGTTTCCTGCTCACCTCTGATGTTAACAACTTTTAACAATAAAAGTGAGAGTCCATCAAATTCATGCGGGCAGTAAACAGCTTTGAAATTAGTGTGAGCCAAGTTCCCTTGAAGAGAGCTACATGCTTGAGAGAGACAATTACAGAGGAGCCAAGCAGATTTATATCAGCCGGTTTACCATTAAATCTCTTCAGAGCATTTAAAAACATTAAATTGAGACCTTATTAAAAACTCGGCATTTTTATTTCACCAGATTAATGACACTTACAGTAATAAATTCAATCTGTAGTTTCAAACACCACCAACAAACACAGCTCTATCTAAGTGTAATTAAAGAACTAGTCATCATTTTGGAGAAAATTTCTGGAGGCACACCAGCGAGCTTGATAAATTCAAGGAAGTCACCCTCACATGGGAATTCTAGGACATATATTTTATTATTCCCTTGCCTTTCTGTGTACTACAAAATATCTTGATAGCATTACATTATAAAACAATTCAACTAGAGGGACTGAAAGCTCACAGCAGGCTTCACTTCTACACACAGTTAATCATCATTTATTGGAAACTTTACACTTGTATGTTTTGGCTGCAGAAGCTGAAAGTTTGAGAGATTTTGTCTAAACAGTAGATTGCCTGTTTTGCACTAAGTCAGTAAGAGCTTTTGTTTTCATTTTTACTTGAGAGAGAGAGATCTAGTCCTGTTGTCACAGAGTGTAAAACAGAGGCATATTGCTTTATAAGACATGGATCCACTTTCACTCTCTTTTCAAGAGATAATTAAGTATGTAGAAACACCATGCACAGTGGCATACTATTTTAAAGCAAACACTGGAACATGTATTTAGAATATGGTGCTTCAGCAAAACAGAAAAGGCTGCAAATTACCCTTTTCAGTAAGTCAGCACAG
>JAWWTY010000123.1:28043984-28087575 GCA_035222235.1 Margarornis squamiger | reverse complement strand
GGAACATGTATTTAGAATATGGTGCTTCAGCAAAACAGAAAAGGCTGCAAATTACCCTTTTCAGTAAGTCAGCACAGAGCAAAATATTTAATCCACTCTTGTCCAGAAGGGAAGATACAGATAGTTCAGTAATACCACGTGCTTTGTAGTGTTATTTCTACAACATGTTAAATATCTCCTATTTCCCCGACAGCTTATCATATTAGAAATTAAATATCCATATATCAGTGATGTTGTCCCGTCTCCAGCTTTTTTAACTTGCTCAAGAATGTCCTGTAGACTGTGAGAACATCCAATACAAAATGTAATAAAGTGTTTGACTGAGATGCAATTGAAATCCTGACCTAGGTATATGTAAAAAAAAACCCCTCATCTGTAAATTACAAATCACATAATTGATACCATTGCCAGTAAAACAAGTCACTTAAGATCAGCTAAAATATAGTAGATACATGCCTATACTTACTAATGAGAAGAAATAACAGTCATGTATCTGCATAGACATGCAGTTTAGAAAGTAGAGTACAAGATTGGGAAGTCTGATTTTACACTGATTAATAGATGATTTTGGCAATTCCTTTTTTTTTTTTTTGCTTCCCCATCACCAAATACAGATATTGACAACACCAAGGTACAACAAATACTTGATCCTGCGACAAAAGCCCTGGGAATTCCAGTCCAAAATGGCAAGTATACAAGAAGCATAAGTGAGAGGGACTGCTCGGCCCTTTTTTCTTCATCATCACCTGCAAAATTCCCTTGTGTTTGGAAAAGCCACGTTAGCCACATGTTAGTGCTATTAACATTACGTTGTTGCTGTTTTAAAGCCCAGGAAATCATGCATTCCCTTATTGCCTTTTACAAAACATAAACAAGCTATCTACAGTAGGACCTGATACTTTTTCTCCAAGAAATGAAGATTTGAAAGACTTTTAAACATGATGATTTTTAAAGCATCTAGGAGATTTCTAATTTCTTGCTGCCATTAGAAAATAAAAATAAATTATCAAAACAGAGGCCAAAATCTAGTACTGAATAAAAAAAATTAAAAAAAAAAAGAAAAAAAAGAGGATACACCTGAGTTTACGGGGTCACTTTTAGGAAATCATAGAACAGCGTCACCTAGCACTAGTGCCACATCCTTCCACAAGAGAAGATGTAAAATACTTATGGGATTAAAGTATCAGGAAAAGATACAACAGGGTATCCACAATGCCTGTCAAGTGTCACATCAGTAGGTTGCTGCCTGTACCATGTTCCAAACTCGTCTCTCTGCTGAGCAGCTCCTTGGTGCAACAGACCTCGCCTTCCTTGGGTACATCATCAGGTATATGTGCTGTTTTTATTTTTAAGGACATCTGAAACAGAGACAAATTCTCAAGCTGCTGGTTGTATCTCTGTAGCCAAAGCAAAGATGATGGGCTCTGTTCATACTCTCCAGTTTCATGTCTCTTTCTTTACTCATGATGTCAAAGCGTCAAAGCGATTAAATAGCTTTTTCTTCCCTTCAGTCTCACAGACCTACAGACCAACTACTCCAAAACAGAAATATAACTTTTCTATGGAACAATAATGGCTTTTGTTATATTCCAGTACAGACTGAACACCACTCTACTTTTTCCAAGTAGTGCTTGGTGTCATGTAAACCTCAGAAAAGGGAGGGGAGAGGAGGAGTGGGAGAGAAGCTCTTCTATTATTTATTGGCCACACAGTCTCAGCTTTGCCCCCACAAGCTATTTCACAGACCTATGAACGCAGCATCCACAGATTTTCTCTTAATAATACTTTGAACCACACTGATCTACATTACAACATGAAATTAACACACCACTGAATGCTGTGAATTTTTATTTTTGTCCCCAGGAATGAATCAAAAAATTAAATTTCTTTGCTCTTATGTCATAACAGTGTGCAACAAAGTAGCATATGAGCACTACACATTTATTGATGCTCATAAGTTATTGATGTGAGCCTTAAAGACTCAGCTGAAAAAGCTATTCTGCTTTTGGTGATATACATAATTATATTTTAAGTACAATTTATTTATTATTCTGCTGCCTATAATCAACTTTTAAGCAAACATTGTGCGTATATGCTCCTGTTTTAACTGGAAGCAATACAAATTGCTCTACAAATGCAGTTTTACGGAAGAGCAGAAGTTTCCTGAAAGGAATCTCAGCTAGTTGTTTCAAAGCAGTGGGTAATTAGGAAAAAGGAATAATAGTCATCATCATGTCTTTACATTCCTATGACTGCTCATTTGTTTATATCACAACAGCATCTTAATCAAGGACCACAGACATTTGCTAACTGTTTGACAGTAAGGTAAGTATAATTTGGGCATTTATCCACCTGCCTGTTCTTGCTGAGAAACTGTTTCCAAAGTGCCCAGAAAGCTCTGGACACACCAGGATACTCACTTTCAAAAAACATGTTCCTTTTCTGTTATCTGACACAAACCCAACATTGTGTTCTGCATTTGACTGCAAAAATTGTGCCCTTGAAATTTCTTTTCCATGCCAGTTGGGAGGAGGCAAGCAGCAAAAGCAGTCACATAAGTTTGGTTCCTCCTAAAGGGAAAGTCAGGAGGGGAGAACAATACACATACAAAACAAGTGGGGTAGATAGGAAGTGAGTCAGGGTTGCTGGAAAATATTTACTTGACGATTTCAATGCAAAGGAATCTGAAGAATTTTTTGCCTGGCATAGTGCAGTAGATTTGTTGCCACAGGCTATTTCAGGTAGAACTCTTGCCATATTTATCCTGCAGCCATATCAGTGAAAGTTACTCCTCCAAGCCCTGACAGTACAACATCACTTTGCAAGGCACGCCCAGCTCTGCAAGGAGGCTTCACTATCTTATGTTAGAAAACAAGTGCATGCCTAAATCCTTTCCAGGACAGCAAGAGACATCAGAGAAATTGCTAACGATCTTGAAACAAGAATGGCATAAGCAGGAAGCCTGAGCCTCCTGACTCCATCAAAATTGGTTTGTGGGACCTTTAGCAAGTCACCCAGCCTTAGTATTTCAGTTTTCTTCCCTAATACCTATCTACACACTCAACACATGTGTGTACAGCTGACAGAAGGCTGGAAAACTCTTCCAAAAGGCAGTCAGGGTGAAATGTCAGAGCTTGAAAGAAGCTGTGAAAGATCTCCCAGAAATCGTTCATGCTAATACTAATATTTAAGTAGGCACAGTGGCAGAGAAGGATCATCATGTTTTCCTCATTACCAGCTGAGGACAAGGTAGTGCTGGTTTCTCAAACTGAGAAAGATCAAATCCTCTGCACCACAAACTCGCTAGAGCTTGTGCAAACCAGTCTCCTGCTTGCAGCTCTGGCCCATGTGGTGCCCTGGAGCAGGGTAGGGACCCTGGCACTGGAAAGTAGCCAAGGGCACCTCATATTTGAGCAAGCACCCTTGTGCTTGAAGGAACTCTGCTAGAAAGAGCCTTCTCCTGCCACAGACCTCAGGGTGGGAATGGAGATGCTTGAGATCTGTGCCGGGGTACTGCAAATAACCACAGTGCCATCCATAGCAGCAACACGACTTCAGCATTTCACTGCAGTGAGATACTGCTGATAATTAGCATTGAAAACACTACTGGTATAAACCACTGCAGTATGAATGTCACAAGTCCTACTTCCAGTTTGGGTCAGCTTGAAGGTGGGCATTAATAAAATCATCTTGTACCTCCTATGGTCCTGCAGGTCCATGCCCAAGCAGGCCATGAGTTAAACATTAAAGTCCTTTTGACACCTGAAATGTATTCAATCAATATCAGAGATATGCCCAGATAATTTATATATCATAAATAGATTTGAAAATAATATATCAAGGATTTGTTACTGGTAGGGAAAACATTTGCAGCATACAACAGACCAACAGAAGAAAGCCTGATTGCTGTGATGAATAATGCATATTGCCTATGGTACTAATTAACCTTGTACTCCAGTAAGATATTATGGAACAATAAGGCTAATCTGAATGTGGCCTGACACTCTTCCCAATGGCTTCTGGAAATCAGTCTTTGGAACATGTAAAATTTGAATTTGTTAAACCAGAAGGCTTTGCTCAATAAACTTTCAGGAAGAGTATTTTTGTTTCTCTGTATTCACAACCCACCCTTTGAATGCGTGTACACAGCCCAAAACACTGAGGGAGACTTCACAACCAGAAATGTTCTAGCTTGGCTTTCTATGGGCCCTCATCCATCTGCCAGCAGCACGCCAGCAATAACAATGTACCTCTCACTAAATCCCACAATGCAGACTTAGATGTCCTACAGATATAATTGCTGCATGACTGTTGTGCAGCCTTCGCTTCTTCCCAACCACCGTGGCAAAATGCTTACAGTAAGCGCACTGAAAATGAATGCTGAAACTTTAATAGTTTCATGCCTCCAACCTCAGAGCAAATGCCTCCACCTAAAAACACTTACTGGTTTGTGCTGGTCTTGCTTTTCTCATAAAAGATTCATTTTCCTGTTAGCCCAAAGCTACACATGGTATTAAACACACATGCCACATTACAGGCATTGTGCTGTTATTTGTGTGCACAGTGTCCACAAAGTACAGCAAAATGACTTGCACATACACGCACAACTGAAGACACACAAGGCATCATGCACAGGTATCCTGATAAGCATCTTTTGTGTCAGTTTACAGAGTCATGGAATCAAGTTTTCAGACAACGCTGGCCACTGTTTCACATACTAAGGTCTGATCTAGCATAATGTTTTGTTGGAAGCAATAAAACAACAAACCAAACCAACAACAAAAAAACAAAACAAACAAAAAAACCCCCAAACCAACAACAACAACCACCAAAAAAAACCCCAACCAACCAAACAAACAAAAAAACCCCACAAAACAGGAGCAAAGAAGACTTTTTGGCTCTCTTCAAGCACCCTTCTGCTCTAGGAATTGCAAGGAGGGCAGCAAACCAAACAGTCCCATGATATTTTGGAAGGGCAGGATCTGGCAGGGGACACTGCACCTCCATTTACCAGTGCACTTAAACATGCTACTTTTCAGAGCAAGTGTGTGACCCCATTGCCTTCACCATCAGGATGACACAGCTCTTGTCAATGCCATTAGTCACGCTCAGAGCTCAGTCAATAACAGACTCATACAATCATTTCACTTGTCCCCGAGCACCAGAATCCCAGCTGGCAGCCATCCCAGACACCCCAAGTAGCGCACCAGCAAAAATGAACCAGGAAATGTCTGACCTGACTGCTGAGTATTGTGTTCTTGATGCATTCAGGAGATGAGAGCCCAAAGACACCAGTGATGAGGATGCCACGTGCAGAGCTCTTGCTCAGTTGTGCACACAGCACCGTAGCAGCAGCTTAGGGAAGAGGGTTGCTATGATGCACCAAGTTCTGCAAGCAGGCTCAAAGGACTGCTATGCTATTTTAAACTAATTAGAGTGAGGAGTGACTCAAAACTTCTTCCCTACTCTTTTCAATTGAGCACAGTGCAGAAACAGGTGGATGAAGTTTAGCTTCTGTCCTCCTGCACGAGATGAGAAAACGACAAACACAAAATGCCAGAGACTCTGATATTTGGGAAGTTTGAAGGAGATCAAGATCACACCATTTGCTGAGAAATAGGCCTGGTCTGAGTTGCACTGATTATCATGAACTAAATTTCTTTCCTATAGGCTGTGCTCTGCTGGCAGTCAGCGCAACACTGAATAAAGATCTAGGCCAGGAAATCATTTAGTTAACATATTATAGAGGATTATCATCTCCCTCCAACCAAAATCAATGATAAAATCCCCAGTGACTACAGAAAGCAAAAGATCACACTGCAACTCATTTCTGCCAAGAAACCTGCAATGAGATGTATCAGTCTGGCAGCACTATCCTGCAGCAAGGGCTCTCAGTGCTATTTCTGCCAGGCTTGCCAGTGCAGGCACCAACAGGATAGTTTCCTTCTCTCTCTGGTACTAGCTAGACTCTCAATCTGGACCAAAATGCCTTTGCACATGAATGATTGATGAAGTCTCTTGAGCATAAGCTTGTCTCTGCATCTGCCTGTGTGGGTCCACACTACTCTGACCGACGCCGTATCTGGAGGCATTACCCCCATCTAAATTCCCCACTAACAGCTTTGTTGAAGGATGCTACTGCTGTCACAACACAAGAGCAGGTCCTAGCTGCTGTGACAATTCATTTGTCTGGGCAACAGCATGCCTGGAAGGATGACTGCCCTGTTTTAGTGGAAGTATGCAAGACAATCAAGGCCAGCTAAGCAAACTAGTTTTGACATATTAAATCATGCTTGAACTGTGAGAGCAAAGAAAAATAATGTAAAAGCTCTTCTAAAAAAAAAAAAAAAAAAGGCTTTACAAATAAATAAGTAATACAAGCCAGCCTTTTGCCCAGGGAGGGGAGAAAAGCTTTTATCTGAGCCTGACTGAGGACTCTGGGTAGGCAGAGAAGGAAAGCTTATTTTGCAAGACAGACACCTGCCTTTTTCTTCAGTGGTTTGTAGCCATTTCCATGCATTTCACTTCTAGAAAGAGTCTCCTGATGATCACCTGCTCTGGCAATGAAAGAGCATCAAATGCTTGGGCAAAAAGCAGACCCCAAATTAGGTAGGACAGGAAGACCAAAATCCCATCATCTGTATGCTAAACCCCTTACGAGCACACTCATATGCATACAAAAGCCCTGGCCAACATCTGCCTTGGTACTGGGGGGGTCCCATGACTGGTTTTGCCACAGTACTCTGTGAGCCTTGAGCTATTTTTACCTCAAATTCCCTCTGCAGGCATTTTGCTCTAAACATTAGAGCCTGGAGTGAAAATATTCAGTCGGCTGCAAGTCAGTCATTGCAATGCAGGAAATCCCACCAGCACAGGGTAACAGGGGATCTGTGGACCTTGGCAATTATTCATGGCATCTCCCCATCCTCCTGAACCTCTTTCCCCCTGTTGTGAATTTCTTGCAGTAATTAACATGCCCAATTGCCTTGGATTTATACAAATAAATCACTAGGTCCTGTCCCAAGATCCCAACATCACTAGCACCTCTTGAACCCACACAGAGTCTCAGCAGTAATGAAATCCACAGTCCTAGCTCTGTCACTGCCTGGGTTGCAGGCTATCTGCAAAGCAGCTTAGAGCTGGGAAGCTTCAATCTGCAAGTTGCTTCTGCTGAATTACAATTCAGCACATTACCCATGCTCTAAAAGTAACTAAAAAGCTTCCTTTCCAGGCAGCTTTTGAAGGCAACACTGTGACTTCTGTCACCACTGCAATGCAATGACAGACTGACCAATTCGGTGTGGGACCTCTAATGCATTATTTTTGAAATTAGTATTGTACCAGAGTGAACCTTGGGACCACACACAGGAGGCAATCATTTCACTTGGTGGATGGTAGCCATGATTCTGGGCTTCAACAAAGACTGTGCTGGCTCCCTAGGCTGGCTTGCTTTATTCAAGTAACACTAGTTACACACATGCAGAAGGACTGGAAAGTCTGCTGGAGTAAGGGGTGCTTTTTTATATACATGCAGAGGGCCTGCTACTCAATAATGCTGAGGCTTTGGTAGTAGGACCTTTGAACAGAGAGGGACTCCTCGGCACAGCTTCCACAGAATCATAAAATCACAGAATATATCAAGTTGGAAGGGACCCACAAGGATCATCGAGTCCAGCTCCTGGCTCTGCACAGGACCATCCCAAGAATCACACCATGTGCCTGAGAGTATCATCCAAACATTTCATGAACTCTGTCAAGCTTCATGCTGTAATCACTTCCCTGGGGAGCCTGTTCCAGTGCCCAACCACCCTCTGGGTGAAGAACCTTTTTCTAATATACAACCTAAACCTCTCATGACAGAGTTTCATGCTGTTCCCTCAAGTCCTGTCACTGGTCACCACAGAGAAGAGATCAGTGCCTGCCTCTCCTCTTCCCCTCACAAGGAAGTTGTGACTGCAGTGAGGTCTCTCCTCAGTCTCCTCTTCCCCAGGCTGAACAGACCAAGTGACCTCAGCCACTCCATATTGCTTCCCAAAGTCCTTCAGAAAATACACTCCCAGGCCAAGCATTTTTTTGAAGGGAAGTATCTAATTGGGGTACAAAACCAAGTCTTTTGCAATGAAAACTTCTGTTCAAATTTCAGCTCTAAAGGAATGGTAATTTTGTTATTTCTTCCCAATCATTCCACTTGGAGATGAATGATCTTCAAAGGGTTTTAGGTTAGTCTAAGACCATAAAAAAAAGCACATGAGACTGAGTACAGCACTGACATACAGAGCCCTGTTTCAGGCTCCAATCTCTGGCTGGCACTGAACAACTCAGTCTCTGGCTCAAGGCTGTCATTTGTGAAATGGGAAATAGTGACTGTGACCTACTTCATAAAGTAGATACATCAAGATCCAACAGAGAAGAGGCCTTTGTATGACCTGGAAATGGTTTTAATAGTCTGTATTAACTATTTCTTTCCTCACACAGAAACACTCATATATGAAATGCTAGCAAAACTACTCACAAGTCATTCAAAGCCTAGCATGAGGACTTGGATCAGCATATACCTCCAAGTCTCACTGCCAGAATGGGTCACAACCCAAGCTGGCACTACCTCCAGTGCCACGCTGGTCAGGCAAACTTATCATGGGAGCTGATCCCTCTACTACAGTACAAGGACGCTAGGCTGAAGATGATTTGCTCATGTATATCCTCTCCCATCCACTCTACTTCCAGGAATATAACTGCAGGCAGGGTGGGGAGGCACACAGGCAGGGACAGGCTTGTTTTACCCTCCCAGACAGTGGACCTGTTCTGATAATGCCACTGATCTGCATGTCTTAGAGCCTGAATTTTTAGGGGAAGGAGGGTGGAATTTTCCTTGCCCTTAAACTGATTGACTGTCATTTACAGTGAGAAGACAGTTGTCATCTTAAATCCCAGTTCTCCAAACCTCAGCTGTTTTTATTTAAGGACATAGATTTATAAAGGTAAGACAGGTATATAAAAGTAGTAAGAACATCCACAAGCCTCACATTGTCTCTTCTGTCTTTTTTTTCTTTGATCTGTTCTGGGTATAGAGTTTGGGGTTTCTATAACACCTAGCCTCACTCTTGAGTCTGCTCCAGTATTAACAACCTCATAACCATCCTGAGGGAAGTAAAAAATGAAAGCACATCAGTACCATGCTCAATACAATCTTGGCCCCATATTGTTCATACATACAATTGTGTCCATATTAGACTTCTTTGGTGACAGAAAATGAGCAATCTTCCAGCAAAATAAATGGGCATCTCTGTTTGACATGAAGAGCAGATTCACCTCTTCCTACAGATTTCACTTCTTTATTCTTTTTGCTCCTACTTCAGTCTACCGAACACTTACCTTATATGGGACACAAGTTTATGCAGCTAAAGAAATAAAATAAAAAGTAAGCTGTGAATGTGTTCACACAAGGCACAATTGTAGCCTCCTGTTGTGGAGCCTGAATTTCAACCTCAGTGTTAAGCTACAGCAAGTTAAAAATGGTCAAGATGTAAAGCAAGCAGAGAGAAAAGCTTATTCTTGAAATGTCAACACATCATTAACTACTGTTAAGTGTTTCTAAATGAGAAACACAAAACTGAAAACCCGAATTATGAGCAAAACAATAGCACCACTTGATTTTAATATCCCATATAAACTGGAATGAGGGCTCTGACAAACGAGCTCTAGCAGACCCCCAGCAGTTCGACAGGTTGCAGCCAATCTTCTGCTAAAGATCAGCCTCCAG
This sequence comes from Margarornis squamiger, assembly GCA_035222235.1. Classification (NCBI taxonomy): domain Eukaryota; kingdom Metazoa; phylum Chordata; class Aves; order Passeriformes; family Furnariidae; genus Margarornis; species Margarornis squamiger. The sequence goes on along the minus strand of JAWWTY010000123.1, from coordinate 28,077,815 downwards.
GTAGAGTGCCCCCAGGCTGGGGCATCAGGACAAGCCCTCTACTGCGGGCAGACCATCCAGCTCTGCAGAGCCAGCAGCAGCTTACAACAATGGGACAGAGCAGGCAGCGGGGGAGAGTCGTACCTTAAATCAAAGCAATCAAATTCACTGCATTGCCAAACAGCACTCATGTACTTTATCCTTAGTATTTCTCCAGAGTCCTTAATTGTTTCTAACCCCCACAATTAATAAGTAAGCTGTTTCCAAGCAATTCAAAGTCAAAGGTGGCAATCAAATGAACGTAATGGCACCACGGTTAACACTCCCTTTTCTCCTGCAACACCTTTCACAGCTTATAATTTAACAAATTCCCTAAGTTTCCAATGGATACCATATATTCAAGAATGATAAAACCAAACAAAGGCAGTATTCAAGTAAATATCACTTAGTTATCTAGGACCGGACTAAAACACATACCCTAAGATCTGCCCCAAAATACCTTATGGCTAGGAAGCAAACATGACCTTCACAGTTCACACTTTTGAAGCCATTTCCAAACGTTATTTTATTTGCACTGCTCAATCTATACTTTGTGAGGGGAATAAAGTACTCCTTAACTGTCCTTCTGGAAGGTGACTGCACAGCAGACACACTGCAAAGAACAGCAAGGTTAAGGTGGTCAAAGTAATGCCCTAAAAAGCACTGCTGCAGAGGAAAGATCTTCAGAGTCATTGGGGTTACAAGCACACAAGATAGCGCAGAAAGTACAACTCATTAGCCAAGCATGATGCATTGCACAGATATGGACACTGTGCCTCCTATAATGAAGGCAAATATATACACGTAAAACAAAACAAAGGCAGTAATATTTAATCAGTCCTGTTGCAATACAATTTTGATGCATGGAAAACATTTCCCTGCTCCTGTTAATTATTTCAGTTGTAGAACAAAACACCTAAATATATACATGCACACACCTCTCTACAGAATAAAACCCATTCCCCCCGCCCCTAGTGACAACTGTGTTTTGCTGAAATGTAGCATTCAAGTGACTTTCTTTGCATTTGAAAAGAAAATACACACTGTGTGGCCAAAACCTCAGCTATTCTGACACGGGTTGGTTTTGTGCCTAATTAAAATTAACTAGGCACTTCAGCTCATAATTATATAAACACCTACCATGCTATACTCCCAGCCAATTTGGTTTTAATCAGAAAAATGCAAGAGAAGTATGAATGATGGGCAAAGAACTCCCCAGAGGGGCAACTGTATTTCCAAATTCAGTATTTTCCATATACTGAATATTTCCATCAGTGCTTTCCTTGCCATGTAATCACCTCCCAGTAGAACAATTAAAAAGAGATTTTTTTTTTTCATCCCTGGACTCTGGCTGCTTTCCACTCCACTACAAAGGTAAAAGCACACTTGCCTTATTCACCTGAGTCCCAGTTGGGAAGTCTCCCACAAGACAGACAGGATTTAGCAGTATGCTGCCATTCTAGCATATGTAACAAGGAATTCAGAGCAAGAAATGAGTCAACTTGAGGTGGAGAGGCTGGCAAGCAAGTTGTGGAGTGGACTGAAAGAAAGTTGTCCCCCTCCTGTGGCTACAATCAGATGCAAAACCAGAAACACTGACTGTTTGGGAGCAAAAGCCCGAGTTCCAAAATAAAGTTACCTGTGTAGCAGCACATTTCCATTTCCTAGAAATAAGGGGATGGGGAAGGTAACAGCTGAGCTGCTGCTCTGTGTCACCTGAGGAAACCACACAGCGTACTTGTTAAAAATACAGTTTGGTTTTTTTGTTTTTCATTGTCGTATCAGCTATGTGTTTCATTTACAAGTCAGGCCTCTGGGATAGCTACTCTGCCGAGTCAGAAACATGATAGTCATCAAGTAAGGTTCTACCACCACTACCTCTGCAAGCCCTCAGTTGCCTCCCAACCCTCCACCGACAGTGTCTTCTGCTACCCACCAGCTGAGGGTCACTACCTCTGCCTGCTTGCTCCCACACAGCTGCAAATAAACAATTGCCTCTGAGTATCCTTCTAATAGCTGATCAACAGGGATGCAATCACTGCTCTGGGAAAGTGCCTTCAAACATCTGCACTGATTGCATTGCTTTTGGAGGAAGATGAGTAGCTCTGCTTCACCCCTAATCAGCCAACAACAAAACCAGCCGAGAACTGATTTGGCAGATAAACTTCTGATCCATGTAAGCTAGCTACCTCTGTAAATTAGTTTTAATTATGTCCAGAATAAAAGACATGTGAATACAAGGTTTTTCTGCAGCCTTTGTTTTCTGTAAGAAACTCATTTCTCTTGGCAAGAGCTCAGCTGAATTGCACCACAAGTAATGAACAATCAGCAAAAATAAATATTGTTTTGTAAATGCACTGAGGTATGTTCAGCAAATTTGATTAAGGGAAGAATAATCAAACAAGCATCAATACTTAAGACAACAGGGCTTTAACATTTTAGAGTTGTTTTAGGAAAAAAGTAATCCAAGTGTTTCCTCTGGCAGCAAGTCCTTTCTAAAACCAGAAACCATATCCCAACCCATCTTTTCTCCAGCCCTTGCTTTCGACATTCTTCCTCAGAAGACAGCAAGGGTGAAGGAAGATATCGCTGAGTTTTCCTCTGTTATTTTTTTCTCCCACTAACATCTGTAATCCTGTCCATACCTTCTAGCTAGCTAAAACCAGCTGTACTCCTTTTTGATGTCTCTTCAAGTGGTAGCATGTACTGATTCTTGGAAAGGAGACTGTTACAACCTCCTGAACTCATTACTCACCTTTTCACTTTGGCTTTCATTTTGTGAAGTTTTCCTTTTCTTTCTTTTTCTACTCAAATATTTAATTACTCTGTACTTCAGGTCTAAAAGCATCTGAAAAAAAGATCAGGCTCTGCAAATCAATTACATCTGCAGTTACTATTCTGCAGCTCCCTGGACACTAGCAGGACCCCACCACTGAAAATGTATTTGGGTCTCATTAGCTTAACACATCAACATCCTCCCCCTTCCAGTAGCATGTGCTCAACCTCCTTTCAAGGCATAAAAATAAGCACTTTTTGCTTCTCATTGAAAACATATTGGGCTGAAGGTGAGAATGAATACAAAGAGAAGTGCCAGAAGGTGCCCTTTTCACAGTATTAATTTCCTATGCAAACGTCAGTGGTGAGCTCTGCTATATACAGTAAGCAAATGAAACTGAAGTTAGAATAAAACTCATGTACACCAGTGAAGGAAGAAGGGAAGCACAGACAATAAATTTTTTGGCCAAACACCTAAATGGGTAAAGGCAGAATTGTCAGTGGCGCTACACAAAGTTTTACAGCGTTTTAGGATCTGGCTCTCAGCTTTGACTCAGTCCTGCCTGCTAAGGTGTAGACGACCATTAGAAGACTTGAAACTGGCGAAGCAGACTTGAAAGTGGGCATTTTTCTCAAGGATACATTCAGGGAGCACCAACTGAACTGAGGCAGAACCAATAATCATGAGTCCTTCAGTGGCACCAAATCACCACTCTGGAAAACAGCACAGAAAATCACAGAGCAACTGCTTTCATTTCTCTTATTAACTAGTACAGCAATTTATTCTTGTGAATAATGAACCTTAACACTGGTCCTTTAAAAACATGTCCCAACATAGTCACAATTTACCTCTAGCTGTCCCTAGTAGCTGCTGATAAATGGGCCATATTGCCCAAGGAGGTGTAAAGGTTCAAGCAGTTAGGGTTTCTTACAGTAACTACTACCTAGCTGCCTATACTAATTGAGAGAGCGAGCACATTATATAAGGAGATTAGACCATGTCATATTTACAATCTTAGAGTCCCCAGTGAGAGAAATTGCTCAGCTGTTACTGTCAGTGCCTTCTTCAAACAGGAACCCTGCCGACAAGATGATGAATTTAGAACATTGTTGCCAATTAATGATTTGTAGGCAGAAGGGATTTGAATAGTTCCCATATGTTTGTGAGGATGACTGCAATTTACATCACCTCTAATAAAAGAGTGTAGTCTGCTCTGTCCAGACGTGACACTAGAGATTAGAAAATGTCATCTTTGCACTAAAAATTTTAATAAACAAAGCTAGGCTCTTCTGGGTTGAAAATGTTTCCCAAAGCATGGTCACTAATAATCTGCTTACACCTAAGTGAAAGCAAGCAGGGCAAGATGCACCCAAGTGATTTACAAACCAAAGGTCAGAAGTTATTTAGGTTTCTGTCAAAGCTACATCACAGAGTGCCAGGATCATCATTATGTCAGCCAGAAGCATGGAGTGCATTTCCTTAACATCAGTCAGACTGGCGGTGGGCGGCGGAGAGGAAGAGCATTTACAAACACATAGGACTTTTCTTGGTGTTACTTTTTATGCTTATGGGCTGCAAAGTTTAACTTTACTGTCCTAGAAAAAAATCTTATCCTTGTGAATATAAAAATAACCAAACCAGACAGCATTTTACTCACACAGGATATCAGCATGAACTCCATACACACTGAACACAGACCTCCTGAATGGCCTAAGGCTGAATGTCTCTTATTGACTGTGCATCTCAGAGCCAACCAGCAGGGAATGCTTGGCATGATGACCTGGGTTAAACATAAGACATACAAATGGGGCCCTCAAACAGACTTTGCCATAGGCACTCAAGTCCCTATGGAATTTAGGGCTATCCCACAAAAAAGAATTGTGGGCTTTAACACCTTTAGATCAATTAAAGTGATAAACTCCTGTCAAGAGTGCAGGCTGTAGATGAAGTAGAAGGGCAGTTTATGTGGGTATGCCTTAGGGACAGGGCAGAGCTAGACAGCAACAAGGCATCTTTACAATTCCTAATTACGATCAGAGGCCCACTCAACACAGTCATAAATTGTGAAGCCAGACACTGTCCCCTCGATCGAGTAAGAAAAATAAAAAAGCAACCCACCCCCCAAAACAGAAAGCAGAACCCAATCACTAAGTTCTTCTGAAAGAACATCCCTGATTGCTATCTCAACGCTACAAGAGATCCAACTGCTTTACAGGCACAGTAGGTTCTTCAAAGATAGTCTGAGATTTCTAGTCTAAATCCGTAGCTTTTTGGTTTTATTATTTTTATGATGTTTTGTTTGTTTTAAAGATCTTTAAGAGTTCTTTGAGAGATCTAATACTGCTCATGCAGCATGGGAGGGCAGGATTTGATAGGTGACTAACTGATGCATTCCTTCTAAAAATTCTTACAGGAGGACTGATGTCAGTACCTAGACAAAGCACCAAACCAGTGCATGTTATTTTGTGACATGGTACTTTCAGCTGTAAGTAAGCAAAACCTTCCTGATCTATTGACTGACATCCCTCATCTGTAACAGTCTGTATTTCCTCAACTTGGAATAATGTTGATTTTAACTCCCTCCCTGTACAGTATTGATGCATTAGGATTTTTATATATTTGTAGATTTTAATATTCTATAGATTGGTACATTTTTATATAGCTGTATCATTTCTCACACTCAAGGTGGCAGCTAACAGTTTCTCACAGTTTCTCATGGTTTGTGACACATTCCTGAATTTTGTTTAACAGTCTTTTCAATTGACAAGACAGAAGCAAGGACACTGTGTTTGGAACACAGGTACCTGGACCGGAATAACAAGGCAAAACAAGATAGAAGGCCCAGAACCCTTGCAGGCAGTTCTGAGGATGGTAGCAGGCTGGTAACAAGGGCTAAAGGTTCTTGGGTTGGATATATCCATTAGATATGATAATTAAGTAGTATTATAAGTTTGTAAGAACCATACACTGTGTGCATTTATATACTTTGTGTGCTAGAAAGCTTCATTAAAGAACTGCTCTCTACTTTCCCTATACAAATATTGTCTCAAAAGGTTTTTTCCTTGATTTCAGGCAACAATATCAAACATCAAGTCAGTCTCTTCTTTCTCCCTAAAAAGGAGAAACATCTTTATTGGCACAGGAAAAGCAAAAGTAAGACAGATTTTGCTGTATTGACTACATCTGTAGAAAATGACACTGCACATGCTGCTTACTAGAGGTTTCTCCAACACAAACATGCCTACATTTTCTTTCCAAGTCAACCCTTAAAGAGAGCTGAGCTACATAATCTTCAGGGGTACAAGCATGTGACCAAGGACTAAAGGATCAAGGCCACCATTTACTTTGGATCTGCCTTGATCTATTCTTTGCACCACACTACAAACACCAATGAGCGTCTGCAGTGAGGTGAAGAGAAAATGCAACACAGAGTTTGGCTGAAGTAGAATCCCTCTGTCTTCCCCACAGCATCTATTACTATCTATTACAAAGTGGCTGCAAGTACAAGGCAATTAAGATGGGACTGATAACCAACATATAATTATTTTGCAAAAAGCAAACTATATTGAAATCTTTTTTTTTGTTTACATTTCTATTCTATGACCAAATCAGTTTTAGGATACCTGTTACATATTTACAACAGAAGGGTAAATTTTATAAACAAACATCTAATACAGCAAACCATAAAATGAGAAAATGAGATTATACGCTCAGAGCATACTGTTGTTCTTTAGAAGTATTCTTTTTTAGTTCTTGAGCTTTAGATACCCTAGTTCTCTTGCACTGGTGATGATTCAGGCCTCTGATGATTCAGGAGACCTATGCTGACCAGCAACTTGCAAACATCAGCCAGCTACTTGTGTGAAAACTTCAGCACATATGGAAGCATTTTTACCAGTGGGTCTTTAAGTTTAACTCTGGACAGCTGAACAGCTTTGTGTTACATTATTTACCAGAGAGGAAAATCAATCAATTCACAACTCAAAAAACACTACCACATCCACCCCACCGAGTGATAAAGAGAGAAAAACATACTCCCTTCAAATACAAAACCAAAATGCATCTTGCATAGGGAGATTAACTTTAAACATTACCTGGTATAGTCCAAAAAAAAAGAAATCGAGCTTCTAAAATTCATAAGGAAAACTCGATACTGAAGAAAACATAAACCTTAAAATAACAGGCAAGACTACAATTGCATCATGGACCCAAACAGTACAGTGTTCCAAAGGTAATAGTAGAATGCCAGATTCACCTTGTTCACAGCCCTGTAAGCACCAGAAGGACCTGCCATGGCCATGGCCTCTGTCTTGCTGCTGTAATAATTACTTGAAGGACCTCAGCAAAGAGAGAACCTGACACACCACTGTCAACCAGGCATGAAAAACACACAAGAAAAGAAAGCCAAGGCACCACAACACCTTGGAAGCTCAGCAAGGCCCCTTTCTTGCAAACCCTTACCTTGGCAAGTGTTGTTCTTCTCCTCATATCCTGCCTTGCACAAGCACTTCCCAATTGGCACCAGCCATTCCCCCTCAGCACTGCAGTGCATCTTCGGTGCCTCCTCAGTCACTGAGTGGTTGATGCAGACACCTGACACCTCTAGGAGCTGTGAGGAATCCGCACCCGTAATGGTGTCAGGAAAGCGGGCCAGGTTGCGGATTACTGATGGGCATTTCTTGTAGTACACGCGCACAGAGACCAGGGCAATGCAGGCACCCACATCCTGGAAAGCGAGGTAAAATCCCTTTTTGGTTAAGGGCCCAACATCTCTCACCTCTGTGTTTAGCTTCATAACTCTGTCGCCAAGGTCTAACTCTGTGAAACTCTCATCAGCAGCAATAGTATCGATCTTGATATACTGGTTTTCTTTGATGTTCCTCCCATCTTCATCATCTGATTCAAAGTAATACATGTTAAAAGTCTCTTTGCAAGTCCCAAGTCCTCCTGGAAGGCTGTTACAGTCCCTCAGGGTGAATTTGAGCTCAATGAAGATGCGGGATGCCCCTTCATTAGAGATCCAGCTGGTCAGAAGCCAGTTGTTCTGATTCTGTTCCATTACCTTGCATACTTGGTATGTGTGTATCGGAGCATAGTTTTCGTCCACCTCACCAATTTCTTCCCACTGTATAAAAAGAAAAAGTATTACTTTTTAAAAAAGTTACAGCTCCTGCAAAATACTAGCTTTCCCATCCAAGAGTATCTTGTGCTTCAGAGGCTTAGAAAGACTTTTAGGGGAAAAAAAATGTTTTAATTGCCAAGTTTTCTATACTAGGGGTTTGATACGTTCCTGATAAGGTCAGATAAAAGATCTTTTATAAATAGAAAAGGATGCTAGTTAAAGTATTGTTTCAGACATTTCAGAAGTGGGAAAACATAGTACTGAGTTTGTCCACTAGTATTCTGTTAGGAAACAAAACAAAAGCAGATGGGGCCATTTCCATGGCCTTTTCCAATGTACGCACATAGAAGACAAAAAAAGTGCTATTTACAGTTCGTCTGTCCCCATTCCCTCAGGCTCCTTTCTACCACATCCTCAAATTGCTGCTCAGCACAAAGAGGACCACATTTCTGCAAGCTACTCACCCCCACCAGTGTGCCAGAAAATCAGTGGAGTGATACATAAAATAAATGGCCCTTTGCTCTCTCCAAGCACACTAGTCAGAGAAGTTCTTGCTCATGCAAAGAGATTACTTTCAATACAGATTACTAGGATCTGCAAATCTTGAACTGTTTATATGTTACACAGGTTTTTAAGCAGAACTCCAGGTAACTTTCTGCAGCTGTCTGTGCGAATTGTAGCAACTGTTTGTTCATTTTATTTTAGCCACACTCTGAAGTGCATTACTGGTAAGAAATGCTTTTTCCTGATCCAGCACAGTCAGTAGCATCATAACAGTGCCTACAACAGACACACAACATTAATGTTTCCTCTCTGCTTTTGACAATTGTAGTGTCACATTAAGAGAATAGATTAACCCATGTAAGTACATAAAAGAAATCAGGAGAGTCAGTGTTGGTTTCAGTTTTGTTTCCTTCTACTTTTGACCTGCTCATGGGCAAGGGCTTAATTCTCAAAGCCTGTTCCATCCTCTGCTTAGCATTGCTGCACACATCTAGCCACAGCTTTTTGCTGGGTGCAGCAAAAAGCAAACACACAGAGCATAATTTAAAGGCACTCCAATGTAAGGTAGTACCTATATCCCAATCTGCATATGTTCTAAGGCCAATGGCCAAATTTTTTCATTGGAAATAGAGCCTGAGATGAAGTTGAGAGTGTTCTCAATCCAGATGCCATTACTACAGAGTTGATAGAGAACACCCTCAGAGTCAACTTAACAATGAAATTTTTTTAAGGGAAATGTTGTTCTTATATTTTAAATTAAAATGGCATCAACCAGTGACATAAGAACATAACTTGATGCTACAGTCCAAAATGAGTTATAAATACCACTAGAAGAAAACCATTTCTTCTCCTCCCTGACCTGGGATGTGAAAGTGGGGACTTGTGCAATTTCAGGATGACACACCTACTGTGAAGTGCACAGTTCCTATGTACCACCAGTCTTCTGAATGAGGAACCTATCCTGAAGACATTTTTGACACATTAAGTAGTGTTTTTATTTCTAAACCCTTTTAATATCTGCGAGCTTCAACAGGCCAAAAACCTACCATGATTGACATGTACTTGTCACTTCACCCTTCTGAGTAGTGCCACAGAGTTAGTCAATGATACACCTGCAGTGAAAACCAGGCAGATCTGTGCAGGATTCATGCCTAACTTTAGGACAGACAATTAACAATTATGAAAAGTAGAGTCATTGAGAAAACACACAGGAAAAGTTTGCATTACAGCATAATTCTGTAGCTAGATTCTATATGCTCCAGTAAACAGGGGGGGTTTCAACACATGACATTAAAAGCAGAAAGACACCATTCTTCAACTAGTGTGGTTAATATAAGTGATAAACAGGCTGTACATACATACTGCCAAGTGGATTTGTCTAACTTTGTGATGGTTTCAGCTACGATAGAGTTAATTTTCTTCATAGTAGCTAGTATGGGACTATGTTTGGGATTGTGCTAGAAAGACTGTTGATTACACAGAGATATTTAAGTTATTGCTGATCAGTTCTTACACTGAGTCAAGGCTTTTTCTGCTTCTCACATCATCCCACCAGTGAGGAGGCTGGGGGTGTGCAAGAAGCTGGGAGATGACACAGCTGGGATAGCTGACCCCAACTGACCCAAGGGAAATTCCATACCATATGGCATCATGCTCAGCACATAAAGCTAGGCAAAGAAGAAGGCGTTTGTTCAGAGTGATGGCGTTTGTTTTCCCAAGTCACCATTATGTGTAAAAGAGCCCTGCTTTTGTGGGGATGGCTGAACACCTCCCTGACCCTGGGCAGGGGTGAAGGAATTCCTTGGTTTGTGGCTTTTGCTTTACCTATTTTAGTGTCTTTCTCAGCTTATGAATTTTCTCACTTTTACCCTTTTGATTCACTCACTCACTTGCTGCAGGGGGAGTGAGTGAGCAGCTTAGTTGCCAGGTGGGGTTAAACCACAACAGTCCTTTTCAATGCCCAGTGTGGGGCTGGAAGGATTGGAGATAATGACAGGTTTGACTTGAATGTACTAGATTGAATTTATAGCTGTTCGTGCTGTTTAGCAATTCACTGGGTGGCTCTTGGGCTTGCCAGGGGGCTTGATTGCCTTACTGTACACTAAAGCCTAGTGCTCATTAGTGGCTGCTCTTTGGTTTTGCTGCTTGCTTTACTGCTGATCATCTTATTCTGCTCTGCCTGGCAACATTTTGATATCAGCAGAGGCAAAGCATTCAGGCTGGCAGATGTCCAGGCCATCGCTGATGCTTTTGTGGTGCTATACTGGACACACAGGAACTCTAGTGTGAACTCATGCTGACAGGAATGCAACCTAGGGATGAGTCCACGTGGGAGAACGACCCTAAGCATCTGTGGCTGTGGATACATCCATGCTGGAGTAGGTACATCTTGAAGCACCTATGGCAGTGGTTACGTCTGTGTTGCAGCACATATACCCCTGAAGAGACCATGGCACATAGATAAGGCTCTACTTAGAGCAGGTAAAATCCTAATGGACTGCAGTCTGTGGCTAAGTCCAAGATGTAGCAGGGGCAAGCAGAAGAGCTCATTTCAACATTACACTAAATGATCTGGTCCACAGATGGAGATTGTGATTTAAATTATTGTCACCCAGGACTTGAGTTGCATGTTACATTAATTACTATAGCAAGAATCCCTTGTTGCTAGCCAGGGTAGGAACAAGGGCGGGAGTTCATTGCAATGTTAAACCCTATATCCTGGCCCAAAGGGACAGGGAGTGGAGATTGTAATGGATATACCTTAAAATTCTTGTAACCCATAATCAGAGTTGCATTTTATAGGATCTATTAAAGCACAAACCACTCAAAGTAGTGGAGGACAAACCTTACAAGAAGCATTGCAAGTGTAGTAGTGACCTGACCTGAGCTGGCTCTGGTGCCCAGGAGCTCTATGCAACACAGGACCTCTCCTGTCCTGAACAACCACTGTAATGGAGCTCAAAGTCACAGACTAAACAGACTCAGTGGGCATTCTGAAGACAGTTTATATGGGTAGTCCATAGACAGTGTATTATACCAAAGGAGGGGAAGGGACAGTGTGGAACCTAAGCATGACGTAAATGGTACGGAATAAGGAGTAAAGAATGTGCTGGTTTTGGTTAGGATGTAGTTAATTTACTTCAGAGCGGCTCGTATGGGACTATGGTTTGGTTTTGTGCTGAACAGTGTAGATAAAACAGGAATGCTTCCTGTTGCTCACACCACCCTACCAGTGAAGGGACTGGGGGTCCATAAGCTGGAAGGGGACACAGCTGGGACAGCTGACCCCAGCTAACTAAAGGGATGTTCCAGACCATATGGCATCAAGGTCAGCAATAAAAAGCCGGAGGAAGAAGAGGAAACAGTGAGAGTGATGACATTTGCCTTCTAAAGTCACCATTACACGTAAGGGACCCCTGCTTTCCTGGAGATGGCTGAATACCTGTCTACCCAGGGAAGTGGGAAATTACTTCCTTGTTTTGCTTTGCTTGTGTGCATAGCTTGTGCTTTACCTATTTTAGTGTATTTATTTCAACTCATGAGTTTTCCCACTTTTATCCTCCTGATTTGTTCACAGCGAGTAAGCGAGTGGCTGTGTGGTGCTTAGTTTCTGGGTGGGGTTAAACCACAACAATCATGACACTATATGAAGAGGAAGTCTTATTTTGGTCAAGGTGGTGATTCTCTATTTGATGAAAAGGAAGGGTATCTCTCCACTTCCACCACTGCATGTGGAGGTCCCTGCCAAATCAGCCCAGGAAACAGATGAGCACACCCCAATATAGCTCAGGAAAGACCTAATGATTTTAAAACTTTGCTTTTTGTGCCTGAAGGTCAGAGGATAATTCGAATAACTGCTTACATCAACCAGCATATATGAAGAAGTGTTAACCTCCAGCAGGAATTGGTGCAAAGCATTTCAGAACTGGAAATTGCTTAGACCAGTTTTAGCAAGTGGAGAAGTATATGGATGGCTACAAGGTACACAGTGTAACTCTGGACAACATTTAGAGAGCATTCTTTCATGGAACTGACATTTACAATGACTGTGATGTTGCAGTAATATCATTAGTGACCTAACTTGAAGGCATACTGAAAAACACCACTTGACTTTTTTCATACTTGCCAGGTCAATTTTCAAGGACCCAACCATCATGCCCTCCAGAGTTATGAAGTTAAGCTCGTTTCCACCACTACTGCAGGAGCTTTGCTTTTGGGCGTGAGTACAAACTTCATTTGTTCAAAAACCCAAATGCAATGATTCTAATGGTTGTTTTCATGAACTGAGAACACTGAACACCATGAGGAGAAAGGTCCAAGCATAAATAAATCAATCAACATAGCTACAGTCTAATCTCAGCTGCAAGAAATGGCACAACGACTCAACACTTCAGAGGCTTCAGAATGTGCTGCTCTTCCAATACTGCACCCCGGATCAGAGCAAGAGCAAGTCCTGCCATCACCACCTGCCATCAAAACTAAAGCAATCATCAGAGAGCATGAGGCAGGGGAGGTGCTAACGAGCTAAGGCTGCTTATCTCTGTATAATCCTCAAGGGAAGTCGACCAGATTTTATCAGAGCAGCCAGTATTGTGCAAAATCTCTGCTCTGTCATTTAATCTTCTCAGCTATCTGCATGTAGGACTACACCACTTCCTTCTCTTCAGCTGGCTCTGCCTCTCCCCAGAGACTGCAGGCAGCCTGCTACCCTTCTGCTTTTACATCCCTCCATGAGACAGAGATGGCGGTAAGAGTCCCTGCATATTCTGCCTGGTCTCAGCTTCCCAATCACTACAGACCTCAGATAAGTATTCCAACCAACAAAGAATTACAAACTAGAGGATGAAATGCAATGCCTTACTGTTAATGAATAAGAAAACTCACCACATTAAAGAGACAGCATCTAGCTGAAAATTATTGGCATGGAAAAAAATTATGTACCACAGAAAAATGGTGTAGTATTATAATTCCTCTCTGCAGCACATAATTTTTTAGATATAAATCAACTCCATCTGCAGGATTAAAACAAAAATGCAACCATTAATTTGGTGGCAAATGTTTTCTCTACATCTTTAATAACCCTAAGAAGGAAAACACAAATGCATTTCAATGGGCTGATGTTAAATCATTTATAGAAGACCTATTTCTGAATCAGAAATTTCCAGCACACTAGTGCTGGCAAGTTCAAGACTGCACTCAGCTCCATCAATAGGAAGCACACAGTTCATACAGGCTGTCTGCCTATAGAAAGGCCAAAGATATCACACATCTAACTAAAAATATAAGAGTCAAAAAAGCATTCAGTGGAGCAGCCTTGGGTTAAATGGACAATTTTAAAACACATTCACCAGCTGTCTGCTACTCAGGCTTGTTTCTAATCTCTGAGATTCCAGGATTGCAATTTGCTACTACAGCACAGGGAAAGGCTGCTGCCCCAAAAGAAAATACTGACAGCAGGGATGAAAAATTTAGAGCTTTTGTTTATTTGGTTTTGGGTTGTGGGTTTTTTTGGTTTGGTTTTTTTCAATAGAAATTTTTGTTACTGGTCTTCAGTAACTCACTCACTATCTTTAGCAGCCACTAAAAGGCAGTGGAAATTTTGAGCCTTATTCCAAATTCCACACATCCTTGTTCTGCTGACAGAGAAATTAGGCATTCAGAAAAATCCTAGAAATGTTAGGAGGGAAAGGGAGCTTCAGAACATTAAGCAAAGATGTTCCCAAGATTTACCTGAAACCTTCCCATCAGGACTCCCTCCCTCCAAGGCTATCCAACCTCTCTCTCTTCCCACTATCTATTTCATAAGATCCATGGGTATGAGAAGCCTCATCTTCTCTTATTTTATTTTTTCTACCCCACCACATGGAGCTCTGCAACATCCTCATGTCAACTCTGGTATCTGCTAGCACAAAAATGTGTAAAATTGGAAAAGGATTTATGCATTTTTTACCTACTTTTCTTTTGGAGAAAAGCAAGCCTGGCACAGATCTTTGATTCCAGGCTTTGAATGTGTAGAAGCATTGGAGATACTTCATACGCTTAGCTCACAGGAAGGCAATTTGACCCCAAAACACTGCTCTGTCAAACCCATCACAAGCACATACTGTGCAGAGGATAGCATGGCATGGGGCTAGGCAATTCCTATGCTGAGTTAAAAGGGGACACCTGATGCCCTTCCAGAAGGGCAGACCAGCCTGACATTCAGCTCTGTACTATTTATCCTGTCTTTCATTCTGGTAATATTTAGGCAGATTCTTTGATTTCCTTTTATGCAGCTGATGTTAAGGCCTGGCTGCCAATCAATAGCCTCCAGCTTAGCTCCCACACAAACGTTCCCTCCCACTACTCAACTTCACCTTGCAACTTGTTCCTTCCCTCCTTTTGCTGCTCTCCTCCCATCACAAAACTCAAAAAACTTATGTGTGTTTTTTGGTTTTCTTTTTAGCTGCCTGCTGGTTTCCACTTCCAATCATATTACAAAGTTAAAGCAAACAAGGAGCAGGCTCTCCTCTGTGTAGTTTAAGTGAATTCAGTGAGGTCACTTAAGGCTAAATCTCTAGTGAAAGCCAGGCAGAGCACCATGCATCTTTTCTTCTGCACTGCAGAAGGTTTTGCAGGGCTCTGCTAGCTGTAAAATAAGGCTGACTGTCACTATCTTGCCTATTGCAAAACATCACTTACAAAAAGGCCAGTCCCAAGATTCAGCTTCTTCAAAGCCTCCCACCAAATATTGCCAATTTTATCAACACACACTGGGAAATATGGCATTGCTCAGATTTTCAGCTCTGGAGCCATATGATTAAAGGAAAGATTTTGCTTTTCCTGGGGGTGTTTCAGTCTTCATTAAATGGGTTTTGTTTGCTCAAAGAACAAGAACAAAAATACAAAGCACCCAAAAGTCATGTTATTTTTAGCCCCCCTCTACAGTGATGTGAACCTCCACACCGGCAGGAGCAAAACAGTTTTATCTTGAACACTAACATTGACAAGAATTACATAGATATATAGGTATAACCAATATGACCTACTGATCATAGCAGAGTCCACCAGGACCTCAGTGGAGCATTTGAAAAGTCTGGTCCTCTCTCACAACAAGGGACAATGATCCAAACCACTCTCAAGCAGTTGAAAAACACAGTAACCTGAAACAGCACTACAAGTTTGCAAGTCTGCTCTTCCCAGTGGAGGAGCAGTGTGAGGAGCAGAGCAGAGACATAGCAAGCAGCTCATATCTACAGGATAAATGGTGCCCACTACATACTGTCTCTGGACAGAAGAGAATCAAAATAGCTTTGTCCAGCTTACTGGGCTCTGCTTAAAACAGAGCTCTCAGGTAACCATTTTTAAAGATTTGTGCCAGTGCGACAACAAAGGTTTAAAGTTCAAATTCTGCTGTGGTGCAGGATGCTTGCCCAGTGGGACAGCCCAACAGCTTCCACCCTCCTGCCCCACACCAACCAGTGGAAGGACACCAGCTAGAGCCATGTGACTTTTCCCAGTAAATAACAGGTTTGAAATAATCAGGAAACCAAAGCAATTCATACACTTAGATCAAGTTAGAAAAGGAGGAGAGGTCACCAAAAAAACCCCAAAAAGTTAGTTAAAGGGAAACCCAGTGATTCTGACAGTGTCATCTTCTCTTCCTGAATTTCAGCAAAACAGATAGCTGATTAAAAAAATATGAAAAAACTGTTCTAGAGTAATCCAAAGTAGTTCTTTCAACCTCAAAGACACTGTTCTAAATTTCAGCTACCAAAAACAAACAAAAAAAAAAGGTACTGCTTGTACAAACTTCTCCAATACCAACATCCACTTTTATAGTGCAATAGGTAAAGTGACTCTTGCACAGTCTCAGTGTGTTTTTTATGGATTTGGAGCTCATTTCAAGGGCAGAAGCCAGTGTCAAATAGAAACTACAGTGAGCTCAATACAAATAATATTTGGCACAGTGTATACTATAACTTTTAAATACCAGAAGCAGTTGCGACTGCCTGGAATATTACCATTTCCCTATGTCTGACAGTCCCCCCACCCAAGGCTCAAGCCTCATTTGGATGGCAATTTTACAACTGAGATGTTTATACATACAGACATATATTCCTACTGACAGCGGTTACTAGTCAAGCAAAAAACATAATGGATAACAGAGGACAGAGAGCATCTGATTAATCTCCCTACTCAGGCAGAAATCTGTTCTAATGAAAGCTGAGTTTTTGAAGAAGGAACTTAGAATTTTCTAGTGGTTTGGCACATTCCCATCAATTTCTCCAACTAGGAAAATAAAAATGCCATAACTTTTGGGCTGCTGTTCTAATTTTACTATTGGGTTGCAGTTTTCTGCTGTTTCTTACAATGCCACTTTGGTCACTAAGCTGCATTGTCGGGTTAACACATAGCCTCAAAATATCCTGAGGTTCATCACCTGAAGTAAATGTGAGTTTCTTCACTCATTACAGGAGATTTTGAGTCATAAGCGAAGGTTCATTTTTCATAAACTAAAACATAAGTAGGGGAAGTAAATAGCAAAGAAGTATGAACTGGAAATTTTAAGGATCTTTATGAGATGTGCCACATCATACTAGTGAGTTTTTTTCCTATCTCTATATTAAACACTCACATCTTCCCTATCCCACATGCGATACTTGCCTAGCAGAAGGCAAACTCAAAAAGTCACGACCATTACCACTCCCTCCCCAATCCACCACCAAACAAACAAAAACGATGTAAAGAGCAAATTCTCGCCACAGCAATGTTACAGGAACTGCCAGACATGTATTTCTGAATGACTGTTTTCACCACGTGGGCAGCAAAATATTAAGAGGAGAAGAAGGGCCTTACTCCATAATAAAGGCTACTCCCCACTATATTAAGATTTAACAATTTTATTCAATGCCAAGGTTTTATGTTTGCCTTTCCACTATGACAGAGACAGGAGAAGGAAGAGCAAAGATGGGGGAATGATTAATGTTTCATTTCCACTATAAAACAGTACACTGAAAATGAGTTGGGTGAACGAATATTCACAGCTCCATCCCAGCTCCATTGCTGCCAATTGCACATTCCAGTACTCAGAACAGCTCATCATCAGCAATCAGCTTTAAACAAAACACAATTTTTAGAAGTGAGAGGTTAAGCATCTGGGTAGATACTTCTGTATTTTACAGTCTTTTGGAACCTTTTAATTCCATCCAGGTCAACCTTTCATCATCTTATGTGCAGTCACAACTGCTAGGAATCCTCTTCCTTAATGAAGTAATGCCAAGAAAGTTTCTTACACAGTCACACTGCTCAGTGCTGAGCGAAAACACCAAACAGGAAAGCCTCATGCTCAAGCTGTGAAACAAAGCATGAA
The DNA here is from genome assembly GCA_035222235.1 of Margarornis squamiger. Taxonomy (NCBI): domain Eukaryota; kingdom Metazoa; phylum Chordata; class Aves; order Passeriformes; family Furnariidae; genus Margarornis; species Margarornis squamiger. The sequence goes on along the minus strand of JAWWTY010000123.1, from coordinate 28,060,043 downwards.
TGCTCTTCTCAAAGAGTGCTACCTGTGAAGACATACCAGTCATTTATATGGAGAACTTCACAGTCATCAGCTTCTATTGTTTAAACATTTGAATTTTCTACTTGAACAATTGTTCAATATTCTTTTCTATTTGTAATATGCATGTAAAGCTTCCTGCTACACCTTCCATTTCTGCAGCAGCCTGTGCAGGAGACTTCTCATTAAAACTCCCCTGGTGTAATATAAGGCAAAAGTTTTGACAATTCCTGGATTGCTCTGCACCACTGACTAGGTGAGAAACAAGGCAGATTTCTGTAAAGCTGTGATAGCACCTCAAAACACAAGAAGCAATTTGCTATACGAAGTACCGTCCAAGAAAACAGGTAAGAAAGAACAATTAAAAATTATTTGCAGTAAATGCTTATGATGAAATGTTTTATCTGTTCAGAGACCTCCACAATTCAAGCTGTTGAAAAGTGAAGGAACTTCAGGACAAAGTCACCTAGGCTTTTCAGTGCTGCACACCAAGATACAAGGGGGAAAAAAAAATGAAAAGGGGACTGAAGTTTAGCCCAGACTTTGCAAATTTGTCTTTTGAATTTATCAAAAGACTTTGATAATTTGCATGATCAATGAAAGAAGTCAGCACCAGAATCCAAATGGAATGAGAACCCAGCTGGAGATTAGCACAACTGAAATGAAAAGGAGCATCAACCCCTCTCCAGCATGCCTAATCAGAGACTGCACTGACCCCTTCCTAGAACAAAGCAATGCGTTATTTAGAACCCCCACCTCCCCTCTCACAGGTTCATGTTTTTTAAAGGCTTGAAATTCTCTGTACATTTGAATTAAAACATCCTTTTCAAGTCACAGTCCAGCAATTGAGGGAAAGACAGTGGAGATGAGCGTGAAAGAGGCAATGAAGAAACACAATACCATTAAATCATTTTTCACTGCTTAATGTAACACTCATTGCAGAACAATTTTACAAAGGCCAGAGGAAACAGTATTGATACCACATGGTTTAACACTGGAAGACTGACAGAGCCAGATTTTCAGAAGCACTCAGAGTATGACATATATTTTAGGTTTATAACCAAATGCTTGGATTTTCAAAACTTTTGGGATATTTTTCATGTTACTCATCACCCGATGACAGTAAGAGTTTCACAGAATCACTTTCAAAAGCAACAAGAAGGGCAATTTTCTTTGTTACATTAATGTTGTCCTAATATTTAAATAAATCAAAATCTATTTGGGGATTCTAACTGTTTACTACAATTGAAATAACACAAAGTATTTGGCTTATTTTTAATGCACACAAAAGCAAAAATTTGCAAAAACTAAACTCAATCTGTAATCTTTATCATTGTCATTGGCTATACATAATTTTCTGAAAGTGAGGAAATATTTAAGAGTTTCCAGTAAAAGAAAAAAAATACTTGTGCAAAAAGTGCTTGATCAGGCAAAGTGATACAATTATGCACACGCTCCACAGGCAAAGCCTAACCTCTCAGGCATACACCAGATCTCACTAGATTATAGAGGGCCCATACACCATATCAGACCCTCCAGCAAACGCATTATTTTGCCACTGCTCCCTGGTCTCTAATTTACCCAAAGCTTTTCATAGAGATAATATTACATTCATGGCTTAGGCCTTGACAACTGCACCCATAAATCAATTTTAAACCATGCATTAATCATCTTTCTGTAATCAGTGGCTATTCAGCACAAATTTACATCTCATTTCTGTTGGCCAAACAGCCACATTAGAGCTTTGAAGCTTATTCAAGCTTAAATGATTATATTCCCCTAATAAACACTGAAGTCCTCTCAGTCCAGCTGTTGTGAGCTGCATTAATGACATGCTGCAGCAGCAGGGGCCATCTGAAGCCAGCCTTGTGCAATGCTACAAGCAGCAGCCTCCACGTCAAACAGATTTTTTGCATTTCCAGTACCCTCAGAAAAAATGAGAAGGCTGCTCTGCCTGTGCAGACCCTCTTATGGGAACTGGTGTGCACAGCAGGCAGATACAACATGCAATTTATTGTACCTCCTCTTAACAGCTCCATTTGCCATCTCTTGAATACGTGAGATTGCCAGTAAAAAAAAACAACCCAAAATCAGATTTCCTGATTCCCTATATGCTGAGCACCTCAGCTTGCTTTGGTTTTGGTGACAGGTCTATTGAATCTGAACCCCGGGAAAATTCACTTTTCCCATTTGTCAGACAGCTCTAACTTTGTTCACAGCACCACCAAATTGTGCCTTAACATGCTTTTCTTTGATCACCTCAGAATTAGGCATTACATTTTTAATATTTGACTACAACTTTTTTCCTGGTTTTTGGGTTGCTCTCACTGCTTTGTGCAACAAAGATTATCACTTACTCAGGATTACAGTAAGAAGTTAAAACATGATCAGTTCAAGGTGGATTTTGCATGTACTTCCCTGCAATCCCTATAAGTGAAGCAATCTATTCTGATTGAACAAAGAATAATTATTTAATTAAAGATCCTTGGCAGGCCTACATTATTAAACCTGCATCAGAAGCCTTACATTGATTGTATATTCACTTTCAGTTAAGGTCTGAATCAGTATGCTAAAATGTGAAAACAAATGAACAGAATGAGTTTATTATGACTGTTGCTAAGTACTTTCCCACTATAGGTAATAAATTATACATGTGGATGCTTGTTATGCTTATTCCACAACATAAGGAAACTTTTAGCTACTTTTTATTCTATGGGAATTAACTCCCCTTGTGTCAGGTTTATGTTACTATTTAAATAAGGCACCAGAATTACAAGGATGTAAATCTGCTGGACAAAGATGCAACCTGTACCTCAAAGTTTCTTTTAATCTGGAATTGAAGAAATATAGATGTGCTCATTTGCTTATAACAGATGTCCTATATCCTAACCGTCTCAGGAAAAATACATTTTGTACCTCCATGCTCTCTTCTGGCATCTGACAACCACTGAAGAACCAACTGAACATCAATATGCTATTGCTAGAAAAGCAAAAACAATCAGGTGCTAAATACTCAGCTGATATGCCTGCATTGTAAAAGTAAATGCTACTTCAGCAATCAGCTGTGATAATGCAAAGTCTAGGAAAGCTGCTGAAGCTTTCAGAAGAAACTGAAAACAATCAAATTGTTTACTTAACCAAGAGGTAAACTTGACAGTAATACTGCAACACATACATGAAGACCAAATTTCTGTTATTAGATTGCTTTTCATCTAGCCAAAAATGCATCCAGGAATTCAAATGGAACACTTTTGGAGAGAAAGCAACATAACTTAGTTACTGGGGAAGCAGGGGGAAGAGCATAACCAACCATAGTGAGAACTTGCTGCAGGAGTCAAACTTTGATCATTCAAAACTTTTAAGGGGGAATTGCCAAAGTTTCAGAAGAAAGTATCTGCTCAGGCAGCCGAGCCACATGTATCCATCACCAAAGTAAGGTGGCTTAAACCTAGCACCAACATGCCTATGCCATGTGGGAGTAGAGACTGGATATACAGATAATTAAGAGTCACATATATTCCTCTCACCAGGTTACAATAAGAGTCTCTTCCAGGCCCAGGTCCCTGAGGCACAGAGGTGAAGAACAGAGAAATGCTGAAGACATAGTTCCTCAGAGGACAAACTATCAGAAAAAGTTGAAACAAAATGACTGAGTTGGTCTATTGTTACACCTCTGCCAGTTAAATTAAGCTACAAGCTCATACTACTGTTATTTTTCATTCAGGGTACACTGGGAGTAACAGTGGGTTAGACGCTGAACAGGACAAGTAGAAGGAATAACTAAAAATACAGACCTGGAAAGCACCTATATTTCCTTAGGAGAAAAGAGAATGCCATCATCCAACGCTTCCTTCAGAAGCACAAGATTTGAAAGATGGGAAATAAAGTGCATGGAGTCACAGTTTATTGAACCCAGGTGGCAATGGACCTGCTGGGGTTTGGCCACCCCAAACACTCTGGTCTGCCATCCTGCATGGCTCCAGCCTTTGGTGTTTCCTTTGAGTGCTTTTTCTCTACCAGTCTAGCACGCCAGTCAGAAAGCCACAAGCAAGGACATCCTTTGGACTCGCCTATCAAAGAGACATTCTCACAGCAGGGCCATCACTGAGTGCAACTTTCTCTCAGTTTTGTGCAACTTATGGACAGAATACAACCAAACTGCATTAGCAGCATTTTACTGCTAGGTAAGATAATCCTTGTTTGCAGCCTGAATTACTGAAAAAAAGTTTTAAATAATCTTCAGGAGTCCCTGAGAGGAGAGGCACTACTCAGCACAGAAACTACAGATGATTACTTATTTAGCCCTATTCTAGGCCTTACTCTCATTACATAAAATTGAATGATTGGCCATTTCACACAAATGTGAAATTACAAATACATTACAAAAGTTCCATCATTATTTAGCAACTAAACCATTAAATCAATTCGCTTTCAATTTTTGTCTCATCAGCTTAAGTCTTGCAGTGAAACTGGATGCATGTTTCACAAAGTGTTGAAGTTCAAAAGAAAAAGGATGAGTGAATGCACTTTAAAAATATAAATTAAAAGTACAGTTCTCAGAGGAAGAACTAGTTAGCAGAGGAAACAGCACTTCTACAGGTTTTGTGGTTAATTGATATAATTCTTCTTACAAAAACATATCCACTGGAAAAAAGGCAGCTGAAGAAATGGTACTCTGATGTTGAAAAGTTGCCCCCATAGTGCACAATACATAAAGCTTTCTAATAATGTTTGTTCTCATGCATAAATTATTGCACACAAAGAAAGTTAAAACAGTAGGCAGTGAAACAGGTTTCATACTAAGTAAGGAATTAGCCATTTAGGAGAAGCACACAAAAACCTGTTGTTGCATCTCAATAGCTTCCTCTCATCTTGTGACCGAGTGACGTTGGACCAGACCCAAAAAACTCTAACACTCATACACACACAAAAGGGGAATTTTCATATTTGTATGATCTGCAGCAGTCAGAGACAGACCATCCAAGCACATGGGTGATTTTGGTTCTGTCTCCTCCACTCAAAAATGTAGGGTCCTGAGATGCTGCAAGGTATTTGGCTTTGAGGCATGAAGTCTTTACTTGCATAAAAACTGATGCTAAGCCAGGACTGAATCCTACCTTTCCTCAGGCTTTAAGAGGCTCCAAAGTTGCATCTTCCACTGTAACAGAAACCTGTATTCCTATCAGAAATTATGTATGAGGTGTGCTCATGTGGTAGCACATCCACCTCCCACAGACTCCCTTTACCATATAATCAAGCCCACAGGTCAACAGACAACAGCCTTCTGCACAGCTCTAGCCCACATTTTCAGGTCATAGATGTATCTGACACCGTACCACAGCTCCTCCCTGCAACAGCATCCAGCTGAGCAGCCACTAAGACTCCCCATTCATTTTTACCTGGCTTCTCATTGTGATCCATTTGCCTCACAGAGCAAACAAGATAATGCAACACTTTAGTAAGATCACTTTCAGAAAGCCATTTTCATTTCAAATGGCAACCCTTCAGCTAGGATAAATTATAAAGGTTTTACAAGAGAGTCCACACCATTACCTTCAGCTCACACATTCACAAATCTGCTCTTATTTTTAAATAACAAGAACTAGCAAATACTATAATATTGTGCTTTTTTTAACTGATTGTTTTACTCCAACAGCACTGAAACTACAATTCAGTGAGAAACAGCATGTGTAGAATGTCAATGACTTGCAATCAACATATTTGAACAGTGGGGAGTTGCCCAACTTTCTCTCTTAATATAATTTTGATTACTTATGTGTTTACCATAATACAGGAGAAAACTAGTTTAGTTCTTTGATTTAAAACTCTGCAGAGCAGACAAGAAAGGAAATTTGCCAGGCAGTATCTTTGGTCACAGTCCTGTGCATGAAAAAATTGTTTTCACTCCATTTTCTCTCTATGCTGATTTATTTTTGAACAAATGGAAGTTAGAAAGAAAGGAAGGGGACCACCTGTTTTTTTTTTATAAGGCAACAATCAAGACTTTGGTAACTTAGGCTCATTCCTAGTTCAAGAAAACACAGGACACTTACGGCATTAGCAACATTTTGGGTCTCAGTTGCTTGCTTATCCTTGAGCAATAGGGACACTATGTAGTCTTCCAGCAGGACCAGAAGCACCAGGGAATTCATCTGGGAGAAGCTCCCTTCATATAAAAAAGCTCAACATAGATCTTGGCTTCTGATAAAGACACTCTGGAACACCTGGAGAGATGCACATGGACTTCTGCACATCCAGCTTCAGCAAGGTCAGCCTCTGCAAACAGCAGTGCTGAGGGAAAACACCCCAGGTTAGCACTTGAGGAGATAACCTTGCAAGCAAAAAATCTCAGTAGTGTTGTATTCAAAAGGGGCAGAGGAGAGAGGAGTCCATGGGGTTTACCTGGGCTAGTGGCATCAAACAAAATAGCTTTGCAAACATTGAGCAAGGGCTGCTTAAGATTCCCTGCTTTCTCCTCAACACTTTCACAGCAAAGCCTTCTACAAATATTATACAGGCAACATCATAACCAAATCCTCTGGGGGCTAAAGACATTTGCCAGGTGACTACAGTTATACAGCTCTGAGAAACACGCTCTGCCAGACTTACTTACTGTGACTCAGTAAGGACACAGTAGCTCCTGCCTATCTGTACTGCCTGTCCACATCGAGACCACCTCTCTGAGTTAAATACACCAGACTTCGAATAAGCAGTGTTTTGAAACTGAATATACAGGACTTGGGAAGCTGAGCTTACAGCCTGAGTAATCGGCACAGATATTCACCTATCCTTAAAATTAATAAGTAGGACAACCACCAAATCCCTGGGTAGGCTTTGATTATCTCAGTCTGGGTATTTATCAGAATTACTCTGACACACTGAGTCATCAGGCTCTAACCAACAGGCATAGGACATTCCTGAGCCCACTGCATCCTTTGCACTGGAAGCATCAGGACATCCAACACCAAGAAGAGAAAGGTAGCACACAAGAAATGAGATGGATATCTAAAACTGTGCAAAAAAGTTTGATTTGGCCTGAAGTCCACTCCCAAGTGAACTATTCATTTTGTTCCTTTTCTGCAGCTGTCTTCTGCCTAACTATATTTCTGCAGAGTGACTGCAGCCATTGCTTTTGCAGGGAAGCACCGACCTGCTTTCAGCCACCTACACAACATTGTATCAGTGATCACAACTCATTTATTTCCTGATCGTGGGACAAGACATCTCTAGTAATGGACAGAACTAGCAATTCTTCTCTAAAACTTCATCATTTTTGGGATGACTTTCCCCTCACTAGAGTGGAAATCATCAGGGCTTTGCCCAACTACTGTATCAATCAATATCCATATTTTTAAGGCTGCAAAATAAACTCCAGAATTAGCAGAGATACAAAAAGTATACATGTTGCCATTGAAGCTAACTACACAGAAACATTCAGTTACTCAATTTGACATCAAAATAAAGCAAACAGTAAACCAGGAGATTGTGTGATGAAGTAACTTTATCTCACAGGATTATACTTGTGGTTATGACTTTAATTATCTAGTCTAGAAGGATTTGAAACAAACTGAATAATCTTGCATTATTGCACTGATTTGTAATCACAACACTGGCCACGATTTATGGGCTTACTTTACATTTGCACTGCAATCAACTGAAGAAGTCAGTCCACACCCTGCAATTGTAACTGCTTATAATTCCTTCTTTCAAGGAGCTCCAACAGCCCCTCCAGTTTAGAGATTTGAAACCAAGGGAAAACTCTCAAATGTGAAACTTTCAATTTCTGAAGACAATAAAGCTAAAATAAAACAAAACTGAACACCCCCAAGGTTTCCAAACAGAAGACCAGAGGTCACATTTTTGCTATCCTTTACTGCTGACTGAACCAGGAGCAAGCAATGCTGACCAGACATCATACACAGCAGAAGTTACTTGAATTACCCTCAGTTTCAGGTGACAAACTCTTAAGAAGGCTCCAGCAGGAAACTAGGAGAATCACATCAGTGCTGTAACTGGAGTTTGCAAGCTGAATATGCTAAGATAACACTCCTACCTTTGTCCCCTCCTCTCAGCCACCTGCACCCCTCCAGAAAAAAAAATAAAATAAAAAAATTAGACAACCCACTGAAAAAGGCTGCCAGCACAGATAAGAGTTGCAAGTTTTTCTAAAGAGCTGGAAGAAAAAAATAGCAAGACTTAAATGCTGCTTTTCAGAAAGACACAGTTTCCCCTCCAACTTGGTATCTGCTGAATATAGTTATGTTTTGGAAATATCATCCCAGAAGGACTGCTCTCTAAGAGCAGCACATACACATCACAGAGAAACTCAAGTACCTAAAACAAAAATTCAATTAATTCTGAAAGATCACTTTCAATAAGCAGAGATTTTAAAAACTCCTGTCATCACCCTCCTGTCCCACCCTGCCCTCACCCCTCAGTTCTTGGTCTAGCTCACAGCCAAAGGCAAGGCAGGGGAGGGGCTGACTTGCACAAGAATAAAGCCAAGCCTGCAGCTCTTTCTCACTACTGGGACGGAACTGCAAATGGATTAACGGTGTACACCAGAATCTCAAATAATATTAAGAAATACTCCATGCTTTCTTCTCCTGCCAACTGCATCTTCTATAGCACATTATATACTGTCAATATTACGGGAAGAATCATTGGAGTTATAGGTATATCTTTGAAGACAAGGGCCAGATCCCTCATCCCAAAATATTTTTGCTGAAGTCACGTGAGAATTTCTGCAGCATGAAAGTTCAGTCCTACCCCACTTCAGAGCCAAAAGTTCTCATCTTTGCAAGAAAGAATCCCAAGGAGGGCAATTATCCACATAAGACACACATCTTTCAAAGATTCTGGTTTATCATATTGCAGCACCAGCAACAGATCTACAGGACACTATATGCTTCAATATATAGGTAGTTCATATAAATGGAAATCAGTAAGATTTTAAAGTGAAACTAGGCTTTAGTAATGGAGAACCTTTCTAACAAGTTAAACACATCTGCTTTTTAGATGTGTTTTTTTGAATTTGATTTTTTTTTCTACTCTTCATTTTGTAAAACCAGGAATTAAACATAACCAAAGCAGTGGCCTGGCACTTGCTGGACTAACGATCACAAAAAAGAAAGAAGCAAGAATACACAAGTTAAATGCTTATCAGAGCATTTTGGCAAGAACCAAGTAACTACTTTACTTCTTGGAAAGCAGCAAAAGGAGGCAAGTAAAAGGCTGTGGGGGTGTTTCAGCCTGATCTGTCAGATCCAGACTTTAGAAAGTCATGAGCAATCTCCACTCCTTGCTACCACCACCTTTATTTGAGCTGTTCCAGAGGCGCTCAACTCAGCAGGCATCTTGTCCTCCTTCACCACTATGCTGATCCACACCCCCCATTCTTCTCGGAGGAGCTTGCTCCTCACCAGCCCCAGGGCCTCATCCTGCCTCTTCCTCACTGCTAACTGGCCATGGATTATTCCTTACTAAGACCACTAAGATCATACAGGGCTAGGTGAGGATCAAACTAACATGCAAGTGTCATTCACTCCTGACTGTAAATCACTACTACATCACTGAGATGTCTTCAGTAAATCATCTTGAAATAGAATTAAAAATCAGTGATGTCCCATTACACATGGAAGACATAACTACTCTCTCTCCTAAGTGTTCACAACTCCCCTCAGGATGTCAAGGTCTCTATTTTTTTTTTGTGTGTTGGTTTTTGTTGGTTTTTTTTGGTGTCCCCCCCCCCCCCCAAACCCTCTGACCAGGCAGAGGAAGAAGCAGCCAAATCACGTTCTGTAGTTCTTTTATACTCACTGTTCATCCCATGGGGTACAGACAATCAATCATGGTGGCTTGACAGCATACAATATCACAGTGGTAACGAAGAGATGACTGATAGCCAGGTGTCACCCACATTCTCTTCCACAGTGCTTCATCATTCATGTTGAAGAGCCTAAAAGCCGGTGGGAGGAGCTACCACTTTTCTTTGTAGCAGAGTTAACACATAAACCTCCAAAGCATACATTTGCATCCATGTGTACTCCTCATACTTAATGTCCAATCTGTTTTGCCACAGTATTTTCTATATTAAACCAAGAGACCTCATGATAACTGTCTTAGTCAAACACAACAAGTCACATAGTTCAGCATGCTTTTTTACCCAAAATGAAGATGTCTGAAGGTAAATTAAGACTATCAAACCAAAATATGTTGGGGCAAAAAGAGCTTCCAAATAAAATACTTTTTCTTTCAATAGCTAAGAACCCAACCCCACCTTTCTCTTTTATATATGCATGTAGACTTCAGCAACAGAAAAACACCCTGTGTTTCTGACCAGAACAAGCAAACAGAGAAAACCCCAAACAGTTCCCATTAACAATTTGAAAAATGGATGAAAGTTTTTTGTAACAGTCCTAGATGTTCAGCTGCTAAACTATTTCTTGAATAACCACATATCAGGACTTTGCAGTACAATAACAGTCAGTCAAAAAGCTCTCTTTGCTGGTCTTGAGCTAGGTAAAGGGTCTTCAAAGAAGTCCTCTAATTTTTATTGTTTTGTTCACTGTGCAATACATAAGGCAATCACTAATCACGAAGACAAGATAGCAGCTTTCATCCTAATACTATTTTCAGGAATTCTGCATTTAGAATATTCTCCTTCTAGATACACCTACCATATGTTTCCCTTTCTGAAGCTAGCATTCAGTTTACTTAATTTGTGGTGGGTTTCTTTGTTTGTTTGGTTTGGTTTTTTTGTGGGTTTTTTGTTTGTTTTGGTTTTTGGGTTTTTGTTTGTTTTTTGTTTTGTTTTTTGAGGTGGCTTTCCTGAATGAGTAACATCAAAAGAAAATCAAACAGGATTGCATTCTTGAATTTAGTTACCAAAAAAGAGCCATTAACCTGAATAAAAATACATGCTACCAAGTGTGGCCAGTGCAATCCTTATAAAAGAATGCAATTAAGTGATAAGTAACCCACTGACACATATATTTAGTGTAAGATGTAGTAAGAAATACACTTCAAAAATTCATAAACATAAGCTATAAAATCCTAATGCATGTTTTATAAATCCTAGGCTGTTACATATGCATTCTGCAATTGTAATATTTTATTCTGTAAAGTTTCAGATTCTCCATGACAGCACTACATTAATAAATTTTAATTGTACAGTTACTAGCTGTTGGATACCAATATTTCTGAAACTGGCACAAAAGTAACAAAGAAAACAATGGTTTTAGAAGATAAAGCTCTTCAAGCTCTTTTATCCTCAAACATAAATCCTAGACACTAGAGAAAAAAAGACATTTTAGCATGAAAAGAGATTATTGTTTGCCCAATGAGCCTGTGTGGAAGAACCTAATGCTGACAACAGTATTTACAAAATTATATACCAAAGGATCAACCTTTATTTTTTTTCTTCCTGTGGTGGAATACATTATTCCAGTAATACAGTTCTAGCCAAGATAAAGATTCGCTTTATTTTTAATCTCAGTAGTATTAATTTATTTTACAATACCTTAGAGCAGTCTAAGCATTTTAGATCTCCTTTAATAAGACCTACACCTCGCCAGATGCTGCTCCCAAATAAAGGCTGATTTATGTCAACAGCATACAAATCAAAGGGCAGCCAGCTGAGAGACCAGGACAACAAGTTTAAGATCATTCTCAAATGGAGTGAAAAAATTTAACCTCAGATAGAAAAGAAGATATAAGAAAGGACATGAATTAAATAGTGGGGCTATTAATGAGAACTCTAGCATGAGGTACTTTGGTTTAAAAGCGGATACATACTGCAGCTAATATGTTGCAGGTATCAGGAGCGGATCCTAAACACAGGTTGCTCAATAGGTAGCAGTAATGTGTTTTCTAGGTTGGCCAAGATAAAAAAAAAATAAAATAAAGCTCAGGGAAAAACAAAACCAATTCTCACCATAGACCAAGTCATAACAAGCTTTCAGACAGCAGGGCTTCAGATTTAGGGTGGGAAAAGGTCAAAACCAATCACCTGGTTTGTTCCCCCAAAAAAGATCAACTCTGCCTGACCAGAGTAACAGGGATGATGGTCTGACCTGCTGTCAGAGACCTCCTGTGAAAGAAATCCTAAATCTGCCGCAAAGATGAACCAGTAGAAGGCACATTTGATCAATTTTAACCTGAATCAGTTTAGCTGAAAGAAATTCTCTTTCTCTTATCCTACTCATTGTAAACCTGGATGAAAGCTTATCCTTTCTTCTCTGGTGGTCGTGGGCCAGTCCAATGCTCTATGCTACACCGAGCTCCACCAGCCTTTCCACACAAGATGCATGTCCTCATTGCAAAGCAGATCCCTTTAAATTCTGATTGATATAATCAAGCTCTGTGAAGCAAATGCAGCTCTTACAGGCACTGGCAGGGCCACCAATTCACGAGGGAAAACCAATTTGAGCTGGCCAAATTCAGCTCTCATGGCAGTGCCCCTACTGCTGTTAACTCCAGTATCTACAGACTCACTCTGGGGCTTTCAGAGTTTGAAACATGAACTCAGCACTACTTTAAAACACAGTTTAGTTAATTACCACAAAAGTCTTGTACAACTGCATTATTAACCTCTGGTGTCTTTTCAGACTCAAAGCTCATGCTCTTCTATTGCAATTATGCTATACAATACAAGCATGCATCATTCAGGCACACTTAAGAGGCAGCACAGCCAAAAGAAAACACATTTTCATGGCCCCACAGAATACGAGTAAAAATTACCAGAAGAACCAGGAAGAGGGTCACAGAGGACAAAAGTTTACATATATATAGATACTACATATTACCTTAACAAATCCTAGTGGGGAAAAAAAACCACCCATATGTTTCAATTCTATTAAGCTCAGCATCATCCCACAAATTGTTCATGTAAAATTCCTTTATTCCATAAAGGGCTAAAAATTTTAAGTACTACTGCTTAGGTTTGGATTATTCAGTTTACTTCAAACACTTAGATGTGCAGTATGTTTCTTATTAAACTGGATGCACAAGACCATGTACATATAAACAAAGCAGCCAAATTGCAGACTTTTAGGGTGCCATTAACATATTTTTTCACCTACTCAGGTATTACTTACTTCCATCATGCCCCCTCCTATAGTATGAATTGCATTCTTGTATGTTAGCATATATGCTGTTTTTGGCTGGGATAGTTAATTTTCTTCACAGTATCTGGTATGGGCTATATTTTGGATTTGTGCTGAAAATAGTGTTGATAAAATTGGGATGCTTTCCTTACTGCTAAGCAGAGGTTACACAGAGTCAAGGCCTTTTCTGCTTCTCACCCCACCCCACCCACGAGGGGGCTGGGGGTGCACAAGGAGTTAACAGGGGGCACAGCCAGGACTGTCCACTGACCAAAGGGATGTTCCATACCATATGCCATATACAGCTGAAGGAAGAAGAAAGGGAGAGACATTGAGAGTGATGGCATTTGTCTTCCCATGTAACTGTTATGTGTGATAGAGCCCAGCTTTCCTGCAGATGACTGAACACCTGTCTGTGCCCATGGGAAGTGGTGAAGGAATTCTTGTTTTGCTTTGTTTGCATGTGCAGCTTCTGTTTTACCAGTTAAACTGCCTTTATCTCAGTCCATGAGTTTTCTCACTTTTACCCTTCTGATTCTCTCCCCCATCCCACCGGGGAGAGGAGAGAGAGCAAGCAGCTGCATGGGGCTTAGTTGCTGCCTGAGGTTAAACCGCAAAGCATATCCCTCTGATTCCTTTTTTACACCGGTCACAGACGAGCAGCAGCATTTGCAGGAAAAAAAACACAGGCTGCCAAAAGCACTGCCCTGAAAATGCCAATTATAATCATAACTACATAACACAGCTCAATGGTGCCAAGAATCCTCCTTCTCCTTTCACTACCCCCTATATTTTATTTCTATCCCTGAGGGCAAACACTGCCTCCAATCCAGGATTCTTGTGTAAAATCCCTGTCTGAACTAGGACTGACAGAGAATAACAGGAATCTATTCACAAATCATGCTGAGTAATCTAAACTGCTGTTATTTTTAACTTCAAAGAGGCACCCTAGGGTACCTGCCCTCAAAAAAAAAAAAAAAAAAGCCAAAAATAAAGCCAGAAATACCTCTTGGAAAAAAAAAACCAAACAAGCAAACACAAAATCAAACGTACCAACATTCTACATAAACGAGAAGCAACTTGTAGAATCAGTCTGGATGAACTTAACCCTGAATTTTCAGTATTTGGCCTTATCAACCACTCAAAGGAGGGGCAAGAGCTTTCCCTCTTGCTGTTTATAGGCAAGAAATCATCATGTTCTCTCACAATGCTTTATTCATTGCAGAAAATGAACTTCCCTACAGGACCGGGTTCTTTAGTACATGTTTATTTTTCAGTCTGAGCTTAAAAACCAAAATGCCATTACATGGAGCTGCCACATCACAGAGCCAATACCCCAAGGACCACAGAGACTTTCCTGTTCTGTGCTACAGGAAGGTCAGGGAAATCAATGGGAGGTGGAGGAGAGGGAAGAGAACCTGTTACACAAAAGCAAAGCAGGTGTGTGGCACTCTAATTTTGACAGAAAAAGAGTACTTCTAAGTTGCAAAGAAATCAGTTTTCAAATAAAACACTTTAAGGAAGGAGGGTCTGAAACAAGTAAATCAGCACTATTACAGCCACTGAAACAAAAATCAGACATAACTGCTGAATAAATCAAGCCAGCTAAAGAAGGATTCTATTTTTAATCACCTGGATATTGTTAAAAGTGACTCAGTTTTCACTTGCCCAGACCAAGTAAAGCTGAACAGCATAGGTTTACAAGGAGGTCTGTAGCTTCTGTCCCTGCTATGGCTTTGCAGGGAGTTGAAAAGCATTACACAGTCTCCTGCCAAATCAAGGGAGAAAGAGGAGGCCTACAAACACTCTCCAACCTCACAGAACTTATTCTTGTTTCCAATTCTGTGAGCTTCCATATGATAAAAATGTATGTTTAGCACAGAGAAGTGCAGGCAGTTTCTGCAGGTCAGAGCTAGCTGCTGTCATATATAATGCACACATAAACCTCTGATGTGCCCAGTTTGGGTAATCCTAAGCAGCGCCCCAGGAATCAGTCCAGAGGTAAAAGATTTTGCAGACCTGCTGTACAAGCATAGCCTTTAACAGAAAACCTGACTGGTTTTGTTGATGTGCTTGGAGGGCTTCCTACTACACAAGAGGGACCAGACTTTTCTGATACAGCCTCTGGTAATTGCAATAACCTTCTTCAACTTAAAATAAGCTTACATGAGCTGCAAAGCAAAGTCCAAATTGTCCCTTTGGCATGTAATAACAGGATCAATTCCTGACTTGAGTGCTAAAGGGGCAGCATTTTCCATGCTGACCACGCTCTATTGGCAGGGAGAGAGTCCCTTTTCTGAGCTCCATGGCCATGAGAACCCCACAGGGAATTTGCTCCTGCTTTAGCAGATATAACTGCAGGTTTAAGAGCTGCCTGCAAAAGTGATGTGAGCTGCTGAACCCACACGGGGCAGCCAGGAAGCCACACTACTGGAATTTATCCTTCAGAGCAAAGCAGCAGAAGTAAGAAAGCACTTTCTTCTGCCCAGCAGCTGGTTCTTCACACCGGGAGACACTGTTTCAAAATCCTGCTTGGCCACAGGATATTTAATTCATCTCATTTCTATTCAACCCTCAATATTCCATATGAAAAAGAGGGGGAGTTTTCTTACCTTCTATATGCATGGGGGAAATGCAGACCTGCCAGGCTGCAAGGATAATGCCCATCACCCAAGCCTATTCCAAAAAAACACCCAGATAGACAAAGCTCTTCAGATGGCACCCTTGACTAAACTCCTCCTCTCCCTATCCATAAAATCCATTACTCACAAGGTGAGATGGTGCACTGTTTAGCAGTGGCGACTTAAACAGCTGCAGTGCTTCATCTGAGATGACAGGCAGGAAACAGGTCTACCTGTGGTAGTTTAGTTTTCTTGGTTTTGGTTTAGGCCTTCCTTGGTTACCAGGTGATAACTAAGGAAGTATTCCACACCATTTC
>JAWWTY010000123.1:27905784-28043884 GCA_035222235.1 Margarornis squamiger | reverse complement strand
GGACTTGCTTCTCTTAAGGGGAGTGTTGGTGAGAATTGATTGTATTAGTTACTTATTGAGTTTTTCCCTGAGTTTACGAGTGTATCTGTTTTGTTTGGTTTTACCCATTTTGTCCCATTTCCCTTTCCCCCTTTTCCCTATTGGGGTTGCTTTGAGATTTATTCTGTAGATTCACAGTGTTTGATTGTATATAATTGTAATATATGTGAATATATATATATCTTTAATACAATTGTCTTTTTTTGTACTTTTTTCCCTTTTTCTCTTGGAGGGGGGGAAATCCGTGTGGCCGGCCCTTGGGTTTGGCACAGAGCCAACTCAACCCTCCACACTACCTCTAAACCTAGTCTGTTTCCAGACTGCAGGGCCAGTCTCCTTCCAATACAATGTTGCTTTCATTTCCCAAGTTAGATCACATTTTCCCATCGTGTTCAGCAAAAAAATGAGGTGAACAAGGGTAACTGGACCTCCCTGGAGTATGGAAAGTCTTGAAGCTTTAATACACAAAAATTAATGTCACACAGGCATAAAAAAAGTTTAGACACCTACAAAAGACCTGTCAAAATCATGCTCATTTGACTTGTCTGGATCTTATCCCAATTGTTATGGTGGGGTTTTCTGTAGGGTTTTGTTTGTATGTTTGTTTGTTTTCATGTGGAAATCTGTTTTCAAAACCTACCAGCTTGAGCTTTTGTGATACCTAGATAACTTCTTGCAAGCACTTCAGTACAATGACAAAGACTAAGTACTGGCCTTCTTTAACAAGTGCTCCTGGAACAGTCTCCTACTTCTACCAGATGTGGTTATAGGAAAAATACTAAGTTCCATTAAGATTCATAATAAAAATCCAGTGGAAAAGCAGCAACTCTGAAAGAGTCAAAGGCTACTTCAAAAGCAGCTTCATATATCAATGTATCTTCAGTTGGAAGGATACTACCACTGAAATTGCTACCAAGTGCTTGGAAAGTGACTATACTCTATAGGATACTGGTCATAGCAATAAAAAACCACCATGCATCAAAAAGCTTACTTCAGCACATGGTTTTTATCTACACATTGCAGTGTTGCAAAGTGTGATGCATCATGACATTTCTGCTCCTTCCTTGATGGGGAAGTGTGTGGGCAGATACACAGACCTTGAAAATTTTCCCTAGGACAACCTGATATAACAAGTTTGTATGAGAATGCCTATCTCTGATCCCAACTGAAGCGTCCTTCTTCTCCAAATTCAAATCCTGAAGTGAGAATAACTTAAAGTATTTATATTAGGTGGATGTTTTTAGAAAAATTAAGCAAAGAGAGTATAACTGCAGTATAGGTGATTACAGAGCAGATATAGCAGTTAGAGAAGCTACAGAAGTCTGGGAAGACCTTTTTTAGTGCTTGTAAAATCCTGCAAATATACTAGGCAAAAGAAAACAAAAACAAAGACAACTGGACTAACTTACTGAATTTTTATGATGTCCCATGAAAACAAAGATGATTAAGAAGGGATTTCTGGAAATTTGAAAACCAACTGCCTAATTCACTTTTAAATAAAAAGTAGAAGTTAATCAAGGAAAAAAATTCTCCCTCTTGAGTCACTAACTTTTAATTTGGCATTCATGAGTGTACTTCCAGGTGCTCTTTGGAAAGTGAGCTTGTAAATAAGCAAGGTTTCCATAAACAATGAAAAGATACAACTGAGACATGCATAGGACAGTTAGCTTTTCATTTACTCATCTACACATACAGACTCGGAAGCATTCAGAACTCCCCAGGCTTACCTACTTTTCTACTGACGTTCCTTTAAGAGCATTGGGATATACAGCACCTCTGCTTTATACCACAGAAAAAATACCAAGAGATGTTCAAAAAGTAAAAAAATAAAATAAATAATACAAAAAAATAAAATAAAAAAAATAAAAAATAAGTCATACAAAGCAGTGAACATTGGGATCTTTATGGTGTGCCATGGCACCAAAATATTCCTCTGCCAGCATATCTGACACTGGTTATTCTGATGCCCGCACATGCAAGGGAAGCAAGTTTTGTTCTCAACTTTAAATCAATACATAAAAAAAGTTACAGACTAACTGCAACAGGATTAGATCTTGAATTGAGTTGAAAATAAAATCAGTTTCTTCAGTAGCTTTTACATTCTTGTTGTAATTGGTGCCTGCAAACATGCAGCTTGTCTGAGTCTGCCACTTCTACAACCTTTCATTCACACAGAATATAAAGAAAGCCAAATTTTAATTTACTGTGTTATTTTTATATATAAATATATGCAAGGTTGGCTGAATGCTATATAAACACTTCCACCATTTTTATGACAATCCAGTTGGAGTCTAAGACAATTCTGCAGCCTGTTTCAGCTGGTGACTAGAACTCTGAAATAACACATTCCTGAGAGCTGCTCTGTTAGACGGCTCAGTTGTGTAGCATTTCTGACTTAGGATGCTTTCTCACCTCACACAGTGCTCATGGCTTTCAGAAACTGACAGGAATACCCAGCATGGTGCAGAAGTCAACCTTTAAAGACTACCAAAGCCGTGTTATCGGAGAGCATCAAGGATATCCCAAACCAAAGACCAAAACTCACAGCAAAGACTGCTCAGATGATGCAGTCAGGTCAAGAAAACATGCTGGAGGGTATTAATGCATCTAAACTCCAGCACTTACTTCGTGTATCAAACTAGGAGGCCAGGTTCTTTCAGTTACAGAATCACAGAATGGGTAAGGTTGGAAAGGACCACAGTGGATCATCTGGTCCAAGCTCCCTGCTCAAGCAGGGCCTTCCTAGAGCACATTGCTCAGGATTGCATCCAGATGGTTCTTGAATCTCTCCAGTGAGGGAGACTCCACAACCTCTCTGGGCAATCTGTTCCAGTGCTCGGTCACCCATACAGTAAAGAAGTTCTTCCTCATATTCAGGTGGAACTTCCTGTGCATCAGTTTCTGTCTGCTGCCCCTTGTCCATTGCTTGACACCTCTGAGAAGCGCCTGGATCCATCCTCTTGACACCCTTCCTTCAGATACTTAAGAGACATAGACAAGGTCCCTCCTCAGTCATCTCTTCTCAAGGCTGAGCAGTTCTAAGTATGCGTAATGGGAAGGGACAGAGGTTCTTCAAGGTGCTTAAAACTCAGCTCCTGTTCCAGTGTTATCAGCTCCCATAGCTCTCTCATGCATCTGAGACATATTTTTGAACAGCCTTGTTCATTTAAAACAACAGTGTCCCAGGCCTTCCAGGCCTTTTCAGAAGAAAACTTCCAGAAAATTCTGTTCCATATTTATCCCAAAGGCTCAAAAGGAAGAGCAAGAATTTATAATTTAAAAGAAATTTAAATAACCTCATGGATTTTCTTGGTGAGGGGAGGAGTGAGGTTGTTGACTCATGATCATTTTTTTAATACTTGTGGCTAGCTCTGCTGCATAAATAAATCAATCCCCTAGCCACACAGCTCCATTTTTCCAGTCACAGCTTGTTGTTTTATTTTTTTCCCTCCATTGCCGACAAATCACTCCAGGGAATTTTTAAATCCAGTAGTCTACTTCCCGAATGGAAAAGATTAGTATAATTTGTGAGAGAGAAAGCAAACAACACAGACTTACCCCATTTTTTGGGTAGGCTATCCATCCTAGATCACCCATTACTGTACGTGAGTCCAGTAAATTCACTGAAAATAAGAGAGAAAAAAAACCGTTAAGAAAGATGGATGGATTACAAACTTCAGCAGATATTTCAAGGTATGCATGGCTATGGCTAATAGATTGTTTATGATTAAACAAGGAAGCTGGATTTTTGTAAAGCAGAATAACAATGCAATAACTCCCCTAGCGATGAGGTCATACACTGAAAACAATTCTATGTATGCATTCATTTATTCCTTTGAGATCTGCCACTGAAACCAAGTTGCAAATGCACGGAACTTCTGTAAACGCAGATCCTTCACATTCACAGGATCTGATCTTTTGGAGGGAATAAATACAAAATGCACACTGTGTGTTTATGTGCATACATAAGACATATTATACAGGTATAAATATACACTCACAAACATCTTTTCACGTTTATATTCACAGTGCTTCTAAGGTGGCATGTATTTTTAGCACATTCTGGCCTTCAGGACAGAAACAAAACAAGAAACAACATGCAGAGTTTCCTGATTATCATGAATTTTTAAAATATTTTATGTTCAAGTATTACAGTATTAATCTTATCAAGAATCTATTCTTTTGTCCCCTTTTCACATTTCCCCCCTCCCCCCACCAAGTCTTTGACATCTTCATTGTAAGATATCCAAGGGATCTTTATTCTCCCACACAAAAAAATTCGGAGTAGCTTGTTAAGTCACATAAACAATCAACAACTTACATTAAACAGCAAAAAACCCCAAACTATTCCCAAGCTTATAACATTTTCCCCCTCATATTACCTGAAATACTGAGGAAAAAATGTGAAGTAACTAAATCTACACACACTTAACTCAGCTAAGAAAGACTGTAGCAGCAACTGGTGTTGAGCTTCCACCTCCTGTAACAAGAGCTTTAAATCTCCAAGCTAAAAGCTTATCTTTGAATCAACTGCCATCCAAAATCTCAACCTAGAAGCACCTTTCTTCTACATTAAAAGCACACTTCCTTCTCATCAGATTACAATGCTTGCTTCTATCAGTATATTTGCTGCCTAATATTTCACTCATGTCCTTCCTGAAAAAGATGTGATTTCCCTGGGTCTTCAATTCCTGATCTCTACCCTATGTGCTCCTTAAAAGTTCCACTGGAAGTTTTGGTAATTGGACTTTCAGGACCTTCTAACCTATCATTCTCTAGACCAAGAACATGCTTGAAATGAGTGGAAGAGGCTTCATGCTTGCTCCTCTAAAAAGGCAACTATGTAGGTACTTAAAGACTTCTAGAGAAGAGAAACAGGTTCCATGCACAAGTATGAAGGATGCAAGTATCATAACCCTCAGGATTACACCATTCACAGAGGCACAGTAAGAAAACCCAGAAGTACAGTATACTACAAAGCATGCTCCTTTAAAATCTTAAGGAATATTTAAAAACAAATTAAGATTAAACTACTGATTTATTTTGAAAAAAAACCCAAAGTTCTCTAAATCAGTTGGGTCTTTATCATTCTACTGCATGGAAGGCTAACTACGGTAGTCCCTTGCACACAAAACCAGTCCAAAACACAAAAATACAACACTGAAGTGAAAAAAAAAAAATCAGTTCTCAGCTCTGGCAAACACTTAAAAAATATTTGTCTATGCAGATATTTTCACAACATATGCAAGTACTAATGCAGGATTATATCACAGGGGATATATGTTCTGTGTGGTCAACTATATTTTTGTGATGTTGAACAAAATACATTTGATAGCTCAGGGTTTTCATTCCTAGACTGCTTTCTCTTGCCAAAAGAGAACAGTTGGAAGCTGTCAATACTACCAAACTACAGGACATGTGGTGGAAATAATAGAGACTACACTGAACTATATTCTCAGTAAGTAAACATACAATTAGGTGGCTTTCCACCCAACAGTCTATGTAAAATAAAAGTATTGCTAACATCTACCACTAGATATGTCACCCAGTGACGACCAATCTTTCCTCTCCTGAAGTCTTCAGGTAAAACAGTCATTAATTTCTCCTGCTCCAGCTGAAGTCAGGCACTAGCATCCAAGTGCTCCTGAACTACACAGTATTTTCCTTTCAAGGGCATACAAAGAGTAACCTCAAAATATTCTTCAAAATAAGACACACATAAATAACATGTCCCATAGTATAAATGTATACTATTTTAAAATGCAAGAGACAGGACTGCAACTGCAAAAATGGCAGGTTTACTCAAATTCTTTCTATTACAATCACTGTAATTAAACTGTGCAGAACAGTATATTCCTGTTGTTAGGTTGCAATGGATGCAAAACAAGTATTGATCTACATTGTACAACTTAATTAAAACTTGTCCTGGAGATGCTACTAATGAATGTAATTAGATGCTGTGTTTGATGTCACAAGCTTCTTCATGACATGCTAATTAAGGAAAAAAGCAGAAAAAGTGCTTTATTCGAATATCAGATCATAAAAAGAACATGATGGAACTAAATATTGTATTATCTTTCTATCAGCGACAATTTTTAAATTGCTGTTATTAACTTCAATTTCAAAATAATTTTCTGCATATGAAAAGATAATACAACCCATTCAATGCTAAGTCAAGTCAGTGGGAATTTTCTGACCAATGAGTCAGCCAGCAGAGTTGAATACTAAATCCCCAGTTAGAAAAGACTCAATTCCTCTTGTATTTTAGCAGCATTCTGCATAGAGTAAAATAAATAGGATGAAATACACCTTTTGACAGGCATCACGTAGTAACTAAAAACTCACGTGCCAGGAAGACAAAAGTGACAAGTGACTTTAAGCTGTCCCTGTGCCTGGGCTTCTCTCGAGATTGGAGGAGCATCCAGCCCATCTCAGACAACTCTGAGATGCTGCTAGGGCACTGTAGACACTGACTGCCACATGAGCATCTGCCCAGGACTGCTTTCACAGTCTAAAACACTGCACTACACCAATCTGCTCCGATGAACATATTTAGCTAGTATTCTAAATTGCTTGCAAGGACAGAAATGTTTTGCTTTGAGGAGCCCCAAAATTCTAGTATAAACACAAATTATCACTTGCTGCATCTAGATACTAAGGTGCCTGCACCTGCCCCATCAGCATCCTACCCAATCATTTCTAGTGTATCTGTCCTTTACTTGCATCATTTCCACGTCACAATCCCACTCCCGGGCAGCCTGGAACCAGGCCAGGGCCCCAGAATCTCCTCTCCAAGGGGATAGCTACTCCAACAGCCCAGCTGCAAGAGTTGCCCCTGGCGATGGTACTACCAACGCTTTGGGAATGCTCTCCAGCAGCCTTCCCTTCCTGCACTGCCAGATGGGTCACAAGCACAGTCCCACTAAGCAAGCCCATGCAGGCTCAGCACCATCTCTTTTTTCATCACCTTCCAGCCTGGAAGGAATATTATTTTTGCTGAAATGGCTTTCATCAAAAAACTGTAGATTGGCCAGGCTGGGGAAGAAACAGTGCAAGCAGCAGGTAAAGTAGGCACCAGGAACAGAGGAAAACATTTCAACTTTTATAGAAGGAAGGCCACCATTCCAAAACAATGCTTTTAAACTCACTGTGTGACTACTTGGGAAGAGAGAAAGTTTTTTGCACCTCAGTAAAACCCCCTGAAATTGTGTTTCATTTGACCTATAGCAAGACTCAGAAAGAAATCAGAGGTCTTCTAAGGAGCAGCAGAACCAATTCCTCCCAATCCAGTCTGTGAGGACTGTTGGCATGTATTTGGCTGGGGCTAATAACCAAATAATTCAAACACCCAGGACATTGAAGAAGGTAATTCAGGAACCTCTCCAACGATGTGCATAAGGCTTCCATACTTCAAAAGGTCTAGTGCCAGCTCCTGTACTCCTGGACTAGCCCCAACACTAACTACTCTACAGGCATAACCCAGAGCTGTGCTTGGGAGCACTTGGGATACAGGAGAGCTTACCCTGCTGGAAAAAAACAAAAAACAAACAAACAAGTCCCTTCAGAAATTGCTAGCAACTCTGCTTAGCCCATGATCTTAAAAGCCTCCAAAATAACACCACTCATTTATTCCCACTTCCTTTCTCCTCAGAACCAACTAGCTATATCTCAACAAACAAGTAAGAAACCTCAGACCCCATAAACACACACTTAGCACCTGTATCTTTGCCAGCAAAGTTGAAAGAGGCACATACATTCAAAAATATTTTTTGCTCATCTTCACCATCAGTGCATCCATCCCACAAGCCCTAATTATTTCTAATGCTCAGTCAAGGGGAACACAAAACCACACAGATCTATATCATCATTAACTTCCATGCCTTCAGGGTAGGATAAATGATGATTAAGTCTAAAGTCATACCACAGCCCTTTTTTTTTTTTTTTTTAATACAGAATAACAGCCTGGGGAGTTTGCATACACTCTTGTTCTCAGACAGACTGGATATTACAGGTGAGCAGTCAAGTTACAATAAAAACAGAAATGATCTAAATCTTTGACCTGAACTCTAGCTGCTGAATTAACAGTGGTTTTTCACTCAGGAATCTCTGTCAGGGAGCGTGGATATAGCTTGTTACTCAAATGTCTTTGTCACATTCATACAGCCAGCATTTAGCAGCTTCACCATGGCTACACAGGGACTGTGGCTGGAAGGAAGCACATGAAATGCCAGGGCTGATGGCATTCAACATTGACCTAAAGCAACATCGCTGCCCACACAGCAGAGCTCCCCATCTGACACAGACACCTAAAACAGTGCCATGTTTTAGTGCATTAGCTCGCCCAGGCAAAAGCAGGACAGGGCTATCATGATAGTAGAAGTAGAAGCCATTGATTCATGGATTTTTTTTTTTTTATCACACCAGTGAGGTGGCTCTTCTGACTCTGGACTGGAGCAGGATGAGTTGGAGCATCTTTTTTTTTTCACTCCAATTTCAAAATTGAAAAAAACCAAGCTAAAACCCCAAAATCATTGACCAACAGGCTAGAACACTGAGTACTTCTGATCCTACCAGACCCACATCCTCCTGCTATTTCAGTATCTAAAGAGCCTCCAGAAAAATCTTCATTGCTTACACCAGGGCAAACTCTTTGCAGGCATACAAAAGACTTAACTCTTCTAGGCTGTTGTGGTCTTTGAGCTGATTTCCAATAAATCCTTATACACTGGAGTAATCTCGTTCTTTAGCAGCACATTTGCAAGTTAAGGTTTATCACAAAGTATATCCTCACCAATTGCTCTAGAACAAGCAAAATGGACAGGACTGCAAAAGCTGATGGAGTTTGTGTCATGAAGCTGCAAAGCCAAAAGAATCTTTTTATTTCACTTTAAAACACTTAAAGCAGGCAGAAAAGAACATTTTCTCTGACCAAATCAATACCCTAAAACTACATTTTCCATCACAAAATGAACAGGATTAAAGAAAGCTTCCTTAAAACCTGCATAAATATTGCAAAACATCACGTGATTCCTAAAGTACCACAATTCTAATGAATAACACTTGAATAAAAATGTTTTGTTTTAAACAACTGAAGGAAAAGTCTGCTTTAATACACTTGTTACAAATTGAAGAGAAATCTGAACATTATTTTGGGTAGCACAAATATAAAGTTCTATACGAAAGAAGGTGTGAGTCAAGTGCTCCTACATCATCCTTCAGGCTCCTCCTGCAGCTCATGGCTCCTGAACAGCACTCAGCAGGACAGGGATAGGTTGGAGCTACATTAAGGTAGCCCCAGTTCTGACCCAACATTCAGAGCTTGTGAGAAAACTACATTTAAAGAACTTGTGAGAAACCTCTTAGAGGAATACTCACACACTGACAATTAACCATGAGGTGAAGACTGCTGGATGGAGGTCAAGGTGCATAACATGATTGGACAGCAGCACTTTGCACTTCATCAAGTCTCCTCAATAGCATCACAGACTTTTCGCCAAGCTTCATGTCTTTGCTCTCCTCCTCTTTTCCTCTCCCCAAACAAGGGGGTATAGCTGCCAACACATCATTATTAACAGAGCTGTTTTCTCCTTACACTACATATCTCCCCATCCTTCCTCCAGCACTCCCGGAGTTCACAGCATTACCAAGACACACTGACTGCAGAGGAATCTTCATCATCATCATGAGTCAAAGATTCTCGACTGGTTTTATTGCTGTATTGTTGCCATTCATTTTCCAACTGTTTTCTCTGTTGTGCCAAGTATTTCTTCAAAAAGTATATATCCAAGGCACTCCAACAAGTGACAATAAAAAATAACCCAAGAAAGCAAAAACAAATGAAATAAACTCTTGAAAGAAATCAAAGTCATCAGGGAGCAGATGTTTTGAATTAATTAGCTACACTGAGTTGTGACAAAACACACACTGGCAAGAACCTCTGAAACATTTCCATCAGTGGAAACAAGCTACAGCAGAGTGCAAGTTGTAGCAGTACCTATTATTTATAGCCCACTGGAGGAAGAAAGTATACACTACTTAATGAACTTGCAAACTAATATTAACTGCAGATTTATATTTTATTATGTTGGCTTCATTCTGCTCCAAGTTATCATGATTCCCTTTTATAGCGAGAGCCAAAACGCTAGAATCTGCATCACAGATTCATGGGTTTTTAAGGCCAGATGGACAACTGCAATCATAACATCAGCCAGAGAATTATATCCAGTAATTTTTACATTACGTCTGTAATTTGCTTGAACACACTGTTTACAAGGGTATGATATCGCCCTTTGACAAAGTTCTTCAGGTTGGCTGCATTTTTCCTGAAGGCAGAGAACCAGCTGTAGCACCACGGAGTGGGACACAAAGCTCGCTCTGATAGCCAGACCCACTAACACAAATGGGAAACTGCCAATTTTTTGCTTACAAAGATTTGCAGGCAAAACAGGAGGCAGTCATTTGTTCTTCCCACCATACATAACTTAAAAGCAGAAGTGGTTAGGTTAGATTGACACCAAAGTGCCCGGAAACTTAACTCCAGTACAGCTTGCATTTTTTTAAATGGTAAACACTCCCATTTCCACCAAAATCACCATTTAATTGAACAGAATTTATTCACTGTGAATAAAGGCAGTAAAACGCTTCCATTCTCACTCAAGATTCACTGGAAAAAATGCTGTAACAGCACAACAGCAGATCTCTGAGCTGGCTGCAGCACTAATCTTTTGGGGTGACCAGCTGGGCAAGTATCACTCTACTGCTAAGAATGAAAAAGAAGCTTCTACTGAAGACAACATGCAGTCAGCATCTACAATCTACAACCTGCATGGAGAAGCAAAATACCAGTGCTGTCCTGCAGATCAGGGTCACCAACCACTGTAAAGGCATCTACAAGCCACTAAAGGAGGCAAATAGTTTCTCCAAGGAGGCAACAGTTTCTTCAAGACCCTGCTTAAAGAAAGCACCTTATTAAGTACACACAAAGTCAAGCCCTAACATCCCAAAAGCTTCTCAATGCAATCAAAACACCTGCAGGGCTGAGACAAAATCTCACCTTCTTCCCTAAATTAACAACTAAAAGCAATATGGTGTCTGTGGTCCCTGTTCCTAAAAGGTATCCTAAAAGATATGGAGATCAAATTCTGTTCTGCATATAAGTAAACTGAAGAAAAGGAAAGAAACTTGGCAGAGACACATCCAGACCTGCCAAGGTTGCCAACTTTCACTACCAGTGGACTTGCAAGACCTCACTGTCCACCACCAATAAAGCTTTCCTGTTGACAATAATGACTTCTCTGCTGCCATTGAGTTCACTCAAGTGGAAAAAAAAAGGAACTGACATAATGCTTAGAAAGCATTTGGGACAAAAAAAAATGTTTACAATGATCTATTGGCTTTTCAAGGGGGTTGACAGTTTATCCCTTCTATTTCTGTTGAGGAAAGAGGGTGGAGCTTGCTAGTGGGAACAGCACATTGTCAACACATTTTAGCAAGAAATTGCTTGTGAATATTACTAAAACAAAGATGGATAAACCAAAACGACTGGGGTTTTTTTTCTGAGAAACTAACTTACTTAGGATGCAGATAATTTCCCCAAGTAGTTTTACTAGTTTGGGACATGCAGAACAGTTAAACAAGTGATACAAGTCCACTCAGAAACAAAGAAATACTCATTACTGATGCTAAATAATTCATTTCTTCTCAGGTGTTTCTCTATCCCCTCAGAGAATTACAAAGTTCAAACTGGTGGTTCTGATGTCCTTCTAACGTGACGTGATCTGGGTTAGAGAATGCAGTAGTTAATACTTTGGCAAGACACTTCAGTACTGCCCCCTGCACCAAAATGATGTAGCTTACACCACAGCCTGCAAGCCCAGGGTCCTAACATCTGTCCTACAAGTTCAATACCTGCTACACAACCACCTAAACCCAGAAGCTCTCAACTTCTTCAGGGTACCGCTTCCACTCCATTCATACCCCCAAGGCAGAGTTTGCTGAACTGATGTTCAGGAGCTTGCCAGAGCAAAGACAAAGGGCACAAATCACCTTTTCCCTTAAGGATGCCAGATAAGCTCATAGAGGGTATTCCTGGATCTGCTGCAACAGTATGTGCTATATTACTTCCTCCAGAAAGCACCTTTCATCCTTCCAGGTAGTGGCCACCTAAGCAGCTCTACCTGGTCAAAGTCCTCCTAATATACCTCCTGCACAACTCAAATACCAGGGAAGAGGGAGAGAAAAAGAGGGTTTTTTCCCCACCACCACCATCCTTAGTGAGACAGCATGCACTGAGTATTTCTGTAGTAATTTTTCTGGCCCAAACCATCATCAGACCCCTTTGCAAAGCAGAAGCAGGAAGGCTGTGCTCATACACACAGCCCAGGGCAGCCTGCACGTCCCAGCAGGTACACAGCAGGCAAAATATGGTGCTAGACCTCTGGGAACAGCCACCCATTGCCGACCACACCAAGAAAGTAAAGTGCTGTGAACTGCAGGGCTTACACATCCTCCTGACTGTCCCATCTAGACTAGCTTGCTTGCAGTAGACAGGGATAATTGCTTTCTACCTCCAAGAGGATAAGCACATTAAACCTTTGGAGTTCAGATAATGCACTGACCAAAGCTATAGCAAATACCAAAACTGAGACTGTGAGAGAGATAATAGGTCAGAGAGACAACTAAAAGGGTAACAAATCCCTAGAGACACCTAAGCTACTGAAGGCCAATGCTCAAGTTTGCCAATATAGCTGGCTGTGAAAGCAACTGGGGCAGCAAACGCTTTCACCTTAGCAAAGCCTGTCACCTCGATGTCCAGCTAGTCACAGAGCAGAGTGGGGGCCAGGCACGATGTGAACCCAAAGGACAATCCAGCTCTCCGTTCTGCCTGTGGCAAAAAAAGGCCAGATACATCTTAAGAACAAAATATATTTTCAAAGGAGAAAGGGATTCCCTACTAGCTTTTAAAATACACAGCAATCTTCCCAGCAGAGATCAAAGAAAATCAGTTTAGTGAAGAGTAAGTTACAAAAAAAAAAAAGTTCACTCCAATGCAATCATTAACACAGTATTTCTGCAACATTCTCTGGGTAAAGAAAAGAAAAATCTAGTTCAAGTCCATTCTGGTTGAAATGAGGCTCTGTCTCTCACTAGCACTTATGGTCACTGAGAAAGGTGCACTTGTGACAGATTTCAATTATGTGTTTAGATGTTTTACTGTAAGAACAAAATTTATTTTTTTTTTTAAACCTTTTAATTGGGCAGTAGGGTGATATCTGCTGGAAGCAAGCACTTAACTAAGAAATTCAGTTCTTCTACAAAGTGACCAATCTCTGTGTGTTTGGGGTTTTTACATCTCATTTTGCCATAATATCACATACAAATTTAAATTTAGTTCCTAGAAAGGAAGCAAGAATATTTTTTTTAAATTGCCAAAAAAGTTTGTTTTCTTTGTATTTTGGAGCAGGATTTCATTTCCCTGACATCCCTGAGCAATGCTTAAAGTTTGTCTCTATTCCAGAATATACATACCCGCACATTTACAGGAATAGACCTCTAAAAATGTAGCTCTAGGTCAGAAAGACTCGGGGATCTAATTGACCCACATCTGCTCAAGACCCTAAAGCCAACAGCATCCAATACCACTGAGCTAACTCAGTTGGACTTTCCTGGGTCAAAGGCTCTGTGCTTGCTCAGCATGTGCTGGAAAATAGGATTCCTGCAGAAGCAGCATGGAAATGCTTGGAACAACAAAGCATAAAACCAGCAAGATCAGAGCACAAGGCACCACATAATAAACTGTCCCACCTTTGCAATTTCTGCCAGATTTTATGAAATTCTGGTCTCACCTTGATGTCCTCCCAAGCCTACTGCAAAACACCTTGTATTTTTTAGCACAAAGAACAAACGTTTTTTCACGGGCAAGATTCTGTGTCTTATTTAACAGAAAGAGGAAATGGAAATGGACTGTATACAGATGCTAAAAAGTGAGGTAATGGTGGGAGAGTTGACAGTGGAGAGGGAAGACGTTGTCACAAACTTACTAACTCTTCCCTTCCTCCCATGGTACCTGCCAGTTTACCCCTCTGTATATTGATGTGCAAATACTTGCTTTATATATCAAATTAGTGTGTCAACATTTACCACATTATAAGCAGACACTTCGTTACTGTTTAAGACAGTTTGCCTGTTTTCTACTATTTATCACAATTTTTAAGATAAGCTTTAAAAGGAAATAGGCACTATCTTGGAGTCAATCTTTGCTGTTGTTTATTTCCCTTTTTTTAAACATGTGTCACTAGGCAGCAATGCTTTTAGTCATATACTTAGAAGTGCTGAGTTTCAAATGTTGTTTTACTGTCAAAAGGATAGCAGTTCCATTTTAAAGCCGTGATTGAGTCATTTTAAACCTCTTGAAAAGCCATACATCACACATCAGACAGATCCCAAAAAGACCATTAGATATGAGCTGTCCTTCCTCATACCAGTAATTCCACTGCAGTAAATTTGAAAGTTAATGGGATTACTCCAGTGAGTAAAATAAACACATGGTACTGAGACCGTGCTCTGCTGTCATGGAAAGCACACAGGGAACTATTCCAATACACCAAATAAAGAATTGATAACTCCTTAAAGCACTGTAAGCACACTGAAACGTGTCCAGGCTCACCTGTTCTCCACACACAAGGTATAGGCATGGTAGCAGCACTTGGCACCTACAGAGTCAGACGAAATGCAATAGTTGTGCGAATGCATGACATGCTAAGCCAAGCTACTAAGAGCAACCTAATAAGCAGAATGTTCTGATCGTGCGTATTTTTACCCAAAGCATTACACTAATTGAAATACATTGATATGAAAATTAAGACTATTTTCACATCTGCTTCTACTACACAAAAAAACCTTCCTGAAAAAGACTTCACCCATTGATTAAACATTGTGATGTTATACCTAAATATGCATTTATCCAGTATGCCATGACACAGAAATTACATGCCACGATGAAACAACACATACACACAAGTCAACACACCAAGAACAGGTAGGTTCAATTCAGGCTCGGGCATGAATAATTTGCAAATTACAATCTTCCTTTATTTTTGTCAGCACAAGATCCACCCCTTTAATTGTACTCATTCATTCATTCATTCAAATGAGAAATGATACACTGAGATAATGCAAGCTTCAAAAAACCCCTGGAAAAATTAAGAGAGAAAGGACCAAATGCAGGAGTTTGTAACAATAAGAATATCCCTCCAGTCTTAAAACAAATACAACACTCTACAAAGACCCATTTTGTGTTTCTCACCTTTGTCTATTTAAGTCAATGTCATTCTTTCAAACGGCATTTCTTTTGATTTGCTTAACAGTATACTTCATTGTTAAGCACTGCCTCATCAGCACTTCTGCTGAAAAGCCCTAAAATGAAATATACTTTGTATTTAATTACAATTATGCAAATATGTTGTGGAGTTACTTTGTTACAATCAATCAGATATAATGTACTTCATTATTTTAATAATTTGCCCACATGACACTTTTTAAGGTCATCTGAGTGATGACCAAACGCAATCTGAAAACCACTCCAAATCCACAGGCAATGTATAACAAATCATACAGTTTAGGGTGAAGGGGGGAGTCTTTAAACAAATCCTTCATTCATTGTGTTTCACATAAATAATTTATATAAGCCACTTCCCAAACCCTAGTACTTACAACAGAAAGATTTAAAACACATGCATTTTTAAACTAAAGGCAGTGCAGGAAGCCCAGTCACATATTGCAGGGCTGCCTCTCACACCCTATTATCACAGGGAATGCATTTTAAAATAATAATGCACTTCTGGAATACCAGCACTTCACAAAATTGTGCTATACTTCGGAATATTTTTTTTGTGACTAATTTCTGAATTGGTAATACTAGTCAAAGCAAAAAAGGAAATTCTAATCAATGAACTCTGCTAAAGAGTTAAAAATAATGGCCAAACAACACTTGAAAATGCATGAAATAGCATTGAGCCTTCATCTTTCACGTTTTGCTTTTAAGATATAAACTGAGGAAAGATCATTAAAATAAAATCTGATTTGTGTTGCTATTACAGAAAAATCTGGAGAAAAATTAGTTCAGTTTTCCCAGTGTATATCCTTCAGTAGATTATTGGAAATATCTATGAAGGTGACCAGGTTGTGATACAGGCTGGGCACTCAATACTTCTCCACAAAAATGGCAGGAGCTCCTGAAACTCAGCTGCCATTGCAAAAAACTATTTCCACGCTAAGGAAGTAAAACACTGATTTTACTTTCCCCCTCCTCAAAATCTTAATGCAGATTTGTAAAGCATTTTCCCCTAAGTGTCCCTTCACTAGAGGGTAAAACAGAACATCATGTACTGTGAATTGTTAACTCCATGTATCTTACCCCATGAAGTCACTGTGGACTACAGTAAGATTTAGAGAAACAAAAAATGTGATTCAGGGTTAAATAAAAAAATAATTCTGAGAATTTGTCATCCTCTATGCAACTACATACACATTACATACCTACACAGCACAGGCTATTTTGTTTAACCACAGTGAGCAGAATGAAGGATAACAAAAACCAAACCGCAAAAAAACCAATACCACCAACTTTTGAAAATATTATGCACCAGTCTAAGATGGCTACCTCCATTCGAGCAATGCTGAAGTTCCTAACCAGCTGAACAACTAAGCCCAGGGGAGAATCTCTCTCATCAGAGCCCAGAAGCAGCCAAACTGAACTTCTCAAATGCAAACCAGACAAGTGTCAGTGGCACACAGCTAGGCAGGTGGACATCAGCATCCGAGGTTTCTCCTGCACTGGGCTTCATGTACTGTAGGGTGAGCAGTTCCCAGTTGTGGAGCTGTTCTGTAGCAATTGGCAAAGGAGACATGCTGTGAGAAGCCCTTGTCAAATAATGCTTGTTTACAAATAAATTTCCCAGCAGCAAAGGACAGCAGTTATTGTGTAAGTTCAGGTCCACAGTCAGACCCCTCCTACCAGCAGCCTTTTAGCTTTGCATTTACTGAAAAGACAGAAATTAGGAAGCAGCAGTCAGAAAAGTAGCAGCAGAGACACTGTGAAGCAAGCACTCATGCTGCTCATCATTCCTGTAATATTCCCCTGCAACCTCCCTGTAAAGATGCCACTAAACCCATTTGCTAGGTGGCTTCATTAATCCTTTCCGTGTAGAAGTCCTGTTCTGCAGCAGCCTATTAATGCAGAGACACCTCAGTGCTCGGCAAATAGTCCCATTGACTCAGTCAGTACTACCCAGATTTTCCAAGAACTGGCAAGGATGACCGAGACGGGGCTCGGAGCATCTGTTGGTCTCTCGGCACGGTATCAGGGCAGACCGGAGCACACAGGACAGCGTGCTTCCTAAAAGGAAGGTGAGTAACAGGGAAAGCCCTTCGAAATCAACCACACCATCTCACTGCTCCCATGGGTGAAATCATCTGAAATCGTGTGGGGGCAGAAGGATTGGGCCCGTTGTTATCTAACCAAGGCAAAGCTAATACCATTTCCATCATCTCCCAAACCAATGCACTTCCTGTACATTTCATATCTTTGTACACAGAGGAACAGTATTTTCCCCTTCCTCTGCACTTTTTTTTTTCCCCCTCAAGAAAACTGCAATTCACATTATTCTCGCTCTCGAAAATAAATTACAGCTAGCTGGTTACCTCAGGCCACATCTTTGAAATTCTGGTACAGTTTTCCTTCACCAAACCCCGAATACCTCCTCCTCCTTCTAAAGGAGTTTGACAAATAATTACGGTGCACCACGATGCCAGCCTGCTTCGAGCCACCGGCATCCCCTGCAGATGCTGAACTTCTCCACCCATTGCTTTCACATCACAGCCTGCCCGCGGATCCGAAAATAATAATAAAAAGCCCTAAGCAGTGCCCACACCACGTACATATAGAAAAAAATAGTTCCATTTGAAAGACTGGAAAGTACCCTGCTAAACAAGAAGCCTGGACGCGATTTTGGCTCTTGGCCTCAACAGAGATCAAAGGTATAAAAAAATCCGTCCTCAGCGGCCGCGCTCCGCTGCGGGTTACACACCGCCACCGCCGCGGCTTCCTCTCCTTTTCATACGTGTATTTTTAAGCCACGAAGTAAGCGCACTGCGGCCAGCGCTTGCAGGGCTCCCCACCGGGAGCCTCCCCCGGCCCTGCCGAGACCCCCTGCCCCATGCGAACTCCCCCGTGCCAAGCCCTGCCGCTCCAGCCCCGCAAACCCACCCGCGCCAATGCACCTGTGCGACTCCCCCGGGGCAAGCCGCGAGCGGACACCGCCGTGACAGCCCACCCGCGCAGAGACACCTATGCAACACCGCACACACATTGCCCCCACAAAAAACCCCACGGCCGAACGCGCCCGTGCCGAGGCATCTGTGCACACCCACCCGTGCCAGCCCGCCCGCACCCATGCAGCGCCGCCGCCGCCCGTCCCCGGGACCCCCGGCCGGTGCCACCCGCATCTCCCGGCACGGGATCCGCCTTCCCGAGGCCAGAGCCCCTCTTCGACTGCCCCAAAATGCCCCAGAATGGATTCAGCCGAGTCCACAGCCGCGCACCGCCGGGCAGCCACCCGCACGGGTGGGCGCTGCCCCGACGGCCCGGCCGTCCCGTCCCCGCTCACCCTCGCTGCCGGGGCTGGCCCGCAGGCTCCGGAGCGCGGTGCACAGCAGCAGCAGCAGCGGCAGGAGGCACGTCCAGCCGGGAGCCGGCGCCCCGGCGCGGCCGGCCCAGCCGCCGGTGCCCCGCGGCCCCATCCCGCCGCCCCTCAGCGCATGGGGCGGCGGCTCCCCCCGAGCACTGCCCGCTCGGCCCGGGACGGGACGGGGCGGGCTGGCAGCGCGGACACGCTCCGCTCCTCTCCTCTCCCGTCCAGCCGCAGCCGCGACTGGGGAGCCGGAGGCGGGGACAGGGGAGGTGGCCCCGCTCCGCTGAGGAGACGCCCCCGACGGGGCGGACCCGCCGCTGTCGGCCTTCGGGTGCGGGGCACGGTACCCCCAGTGCTTTGGGGAGCCCTGGGTGCAGTGGGGCCGCACCTGAAGGGTCGGCCCGGAGGGAAACCCACCCCCCCACCCTAGACCTGCGCTGCCCCTGGGGGACAGTGGGCGGCAGCGCTGTCCCTGCCAGGCGTCCCTCGGGCCCGGGCAGCCCGCTGAGGGGGGACAGGAACCACCAAAGCTTCCCACAGCAGCCACGGATCGCAGTGCCATAAACCACGCGCGGACCCCTCAAGCTCGGAGCCGGAGAAGCTGCGATTTCACAAGGCTGGCAAGCCTAAGAGGAAGGTTCGTCCCTGGCCAGGCATGTAAAAATGCCAGAAACTCTGTAATAGAGCCCATAAAAAGATGATTTTCAGGTGTATTTTACCCCAACTCGCCACCAGAGCACAGCTTTGAATCCAGCACAAGAACTCTTAGAGAAGTCTTTACTGAGGTTTTTTTTTTACCCTTTAGAATCCTAAATATCACCCAGGTCGTCTCTCTATAAAAAATAATTCCCAAAGGAAATTAATTACTGGAGGTTTGTTCACCCACGTCAGTTCCTTCCTTGAAGACACTACCTCCAGATAAGACAATAAAGACAATACCCAGCCTTGCAGGTGCACAAGCTGTAAGTCGAGGTTAACCAGAGTGCTGCTCACCTGGTGCTGCCTCATCCATTTCACCCCTATTCATTTTTATCATAAAAAGAGTAACCAAACTTGGAGCACCTGCAGAAGGCTCTCTCTCTCCAGGGTTCAAGGCTCAGGACCAGGGTTCCAAACAAGCTGCAATTAAAATTACAGAATCTCCAAAGCCAGTCTGAAGAGGATAAGTAGTCTTCAACTGAGAAATTTCAGATAACAGCTTTTTACACCACCATTCCTCATTTTTTATTCCTTATTAGCTGGACAAGCTGTTTCTCTGTGTCCTTGCACCATATACAAACCTCAGTATTTCCATAAACATAATCCTGAGCTGTTCATGCATATTATTTTCAGGAGTGTTTGCTCCTTTTGCAAGAAGACTTGCAATCTCAAGCTATTCAACATTATTTACTGCCACCAGGAGGACAAGGCAGGGGCTTTGCTTTACATGAGGTACATCACTAAACTTGCCAGCCAAATGAAAAGTGTGGCATGCATCTCTTTACAGCACTGTCTCATATCTTCATTATTTAAATACCCTACTAGTCTATAGTGCAAATGACACTAAGATTTGCTACAACATCACCCTGATGGAAAGGCACATGGCTGAATTCTTAGCTGGAATAAACCCCAACCCTGCATCAGATTTTGGAGAGGAGTAGCACCATGTGGTACAGTCATTTCTAGGGAACTGCCATCTGTAAAAGCAGTGGCAAGTTTTGCCATCTGGAAATCAAGGCAATACAGGAAAAAAGACATCAGAAACAGCACCTTGCTAACATTGTAAAAAGAATCAGATGGCAAAGAACAAGTAAAATGCCAAGCTGGATGGGCACCTCCACTTGGCCAATGGGCAAGGCTGCTGAAGCTAGATAAGACAGAATCTCATGACAAATTGTTTTTTGCTGCTGATTTTCAAATGCTATTTGACAGTCATTAACTGCTGTTTGGACTGCCAGGCTTATAATTTAGAGGCATTTCAGATGATATGACATCTTAATTTTCAGGAAACACTGAGATGAGCTTCATATGATTCATAAGCTATTTAAGAATAGCCACCATGCTCCAGGTTTCATCCTAGCTGCCTTTTTTTTCCCTCCCTAAGGAAACCAGCTCCTAGTCCATGACGTTTTTTTTCTACACCCTGGCTGAGCACAGAAGAGTCCCAACCTCACATCCCTGGACATCACTGAATATTCATAAAAGAATGAATTCATTTAAACCCTTATAAAAGGGTTATTGCCTTATTCCCAGATGGAAGGTATTGCAATGTTATGCACTGTCTAGTGGATTTGGTGGGGGCTGAGTCTTCTAAAATTCTACTCCTGGTTTTGCCACCATTATTACTGGTTATCTGCAGCAGGCAATGCTCTCCAGCCTTTTGCCTCTTCTATTGGTTTGAGAAAATTCACTGTAAAAATCACAAGGTGTTGGTCACAAACATTTCAGGAACCTAAACCATCTCAGGGTCACACCATTTCTCCCCATATCCAGCCTGTATTTTGTGGTAGCTTCAAATTTTTCTTCCTGCATCTCATTAATTCATTTCTGCCTCTTAAATTTGTGCCTTTTCACCTATGCAAACATCATTCCCTCTTAATCATCACTCAGTTGAGGTCTATATTTCATCCTTTATATCTTTTTCTTCTGAGTCATTCGTATAGAGTGATAGTAATACTGTTATGCTACAAACTTCCTCCAATTTTCCCAACATCTCCATCATAACATTTTACCTAGAAGTGTAATCATACTAGAGCCATAATAAACAACTATCTTGAAAATGTTTTTGCATATAGTGTCTGAAACTGAAAGGACAGCTTTGTTCCATGTAACTTGCCACTTCATATTTAATTATCTGTCAGCAATTACACGTATTTTAAACTATTTATTAAATCAAACATATTTCGAGTTAGTGCATTTCAGATTATTTCCCTTAGATATGCAAAAGCTTTTTACAGGTTAAACTTTTCTCCTGTGTAGGTAGCTCCCTTCATATAATTTCTGTGTTCTGACTGGCTTCTAATTCTACATTGCCAGTTCATTTCATTAGTGTGCTGTTTATCCTATCATCAACAGGATACACTTGAACAATAAATGAGTCTATCTTTCAGATTATTTCAGCAACCAAAACTGCCAGCCAAATCCATTCCCTGTATCATTATCCTTTACTGAAGTGTAAGGGCATAATACTTATTGCATCTCTATATTCAATAGGCCTCCATCTAAGAAAATATTCAATTTCATACTTTAAATTTAAAGTGTAAACAGTCCCACTAAAGCCATGTCTTCATTGCAATAATGGAATAGAAGCCCCACTGTAACGCAGCAAACTGTTTAATTAGTTAGGCATATAAGCATTTCCATTTTCCTTTGAAAAGTCCTTTTCTTTCAAGAGTCAGAGAAGATGACACCTTTAAGTAATACTCTAATGAAATTTAGTAATTTCTTTTTTGTTTTTCCCCACAAGCCTTTTGAAACAGAAGAATTACCTTCTGTTCAAAAACTAAATGCATATTAAAAGGAAAAGCAATCCAGGAGCAGCTAAGCAGCTTTGCATAGTAGATATATTTGGATTAGTACCATGAATGCAACTACAATATGAACACAAAATGGCTGTTGTTCAACACACACCACAGCAGCCTGTGTAGGGCTGCAGAAAGCAATAGTCAGAGCCCCAGTGGACAACAGACAAATCTGTACCAAGAGCCAGTGGGGACAGGAGCGTTAAACAGCCAGTGCAGGTGGGCCACCACTTGGCCAGAGGAGGTATGTCTGTGACTGTACCCCTCAGGCTGCCGAAATCTTCATACTGCAGTGCAGAGAAAGATGTTAACCAAATAACTGCTGTTTGCATGAAGAAAAATGAGCAAGTGGTAAATAAAGCATTGCCTGTGCAAGTTCACAACCCAGCCACTTGTATGGTCTCAGCACCAATTTATCTTTTGCCACCCCCACAAAACACAGGAACTATTAGCAACTGTGCACTAAGGAAAATCTGCTCACTTCATTTACAGCCTGAAATTAGATACAAACCCGTGAAAATACATAGGAGAAACACGTGAATATTTGTTTCAGTCAGAAAAGGCTTAGAAAAAGAATGACATTTCAGCCTGGCATTTTATTTTGAAGTGTTTCAAAATAAACCAGCCCTTGGTCCTGATAACAGTTCTTCCAAAAGCCCATGACCTGGCAGCACTCTCCCCTCTGCAAATGCTGTGTCACTGCTCCCCTCTCACTGCCTTAAAGTGACCCTCCATGGAGCCAGATTCCAGGTGTTAACAAACCACTGTCCACCTGCAGGCAAAGGAATATTCCTTGGCACGGAGGGCTCAACATATATCACTTTGCATGCCGATCTGGGTTAGACTGATCAGCAAAATAATCCAGGTCAGATATGGAAATTCACACTTCTGAGCACCAAGAGGAGCAGCAGATACAGTTGGCAGTACTTGCAGCCCACCCGCTACTTAGTGAGTATTGAGGTGTTTCTTTGCATCACACCAGAAGAGATCATTAAAGGGAACAAATGAAATGGCTTTGCAGAGATTTATGGAGATTTTCTAATGCAGAAAGTGGAGCACAGGAGAAAGTGCAAAGGCTAATTTGATTACACTGTTAGCCCAGTATAAATTTAATAATGGACTTGCTTCCACATTTCTCATCATAACCTATTTACATGCATCCACTAACTGCAACAGCTCAGCACCTCACACTCTTGAGCCAGTCTTCCCAACCCACCCCTGTCAAAGAAGAGGTGCTTTACACTCCTACACAGATAGGCAGAAACAAAGGAGACGTTACAGATTCAGACAAACATTGCTGAATTGATTATGGCTTCTCTAGATTGGGAGCAATGTTCTTAAAATACTAATGAAATTATTTTTATATCAGAATAAGAATCAGCAGATATTAAAAGAAACTATCTCCTCAAGACAGAGTTACAAGCTTTAGCAGACACTGCACAAGCTTGGGCAAATGACTTACATACATTTGCAAGTACCAGAGTGCTCTAGCCCTTGAGTAACTCGCTCAAGGTCACACAGAAGGTGTGTGGCAAACCTGAATCAAGTTCAAAAGCTATTAGAAAATCCATTTGCTTTTCATTCCCATTTTTCCTTTTCCAGCATGTCATTTTGGATCAGGATCCATGCTAGCAAATGTGGACATTACTGCCGTTTGAGGGTTTGCATTCAGCTCTTCACTCATTAAATGCACATTCTTTCAAGGTACAAACACAATAATGGATGTAATGGTGAAAATCAGTGTATCATTAAATAGTGAAGTACATTAATCTCCTGCATACAGTACTGTCCAGAACTCAGTTCCTTTTTGAGCTATGTTTCATAAGGTCAGTAATGCCATCTTTGATTTCTAAGGGCAGTCTGGATGGCTACCCTGAATTTCTTTGATTAAAGACAGACTAGTTTCATTGACCTGAACTGCTGCCATGCCATGCATTCCACAGCTGTGTCTGTTCTCCTCTTGTTTGAGGAAAGCAAATCCTTTTCATCTCACCTTGCTCCTCCAAGCAGAGCTGTTTGATACTGACTTCTCTATTTCTACCTACCCCTAATGATTTCCTAAATAAATCACATTATTGTCAGTCACTTCATATCTCAAATACTTGCAAATGCTTAGCAATTTCAGCTGCCAACACATTCATTTATTTTCTTCTGAGATGCCATCTGAATCACAGCTATAGTCTTTGAGTCCTTTCCATCAGTTAATTGCAACTGTTTTGGAAATGCAGGAGCATATTTACTTCTCTCCTTCCTTTGCAGTGTCCAAGTTGTGCCTTTAGGTATGTCTTCTGTTCCAGTCTTGGAAATACTTTGCTTGCAAATCTCCAATGTCTGCTCATAGAAGTGTTTCAAAAAGTATAAATATTTTTTGGCATGTGCTTTGTTAAGTAATTTTTAAACAACAGAGTGACAAGGTAGGATCGGGGACACCTTTCTGGGACAGACTGCTTCATGTGACAAATTCTGACACAAATATTGCACAGTGACATACCATGTGTTTCTCACTGTCACTCTTGGCTTCCAGTGTTTCTTCCCTTATCCCATCGAGGAATTGCAAACAAAATACTACTCAAAAGAGCTTATCTTTGCTAGATTTTTAAAATCATAAAGAAAAGGAATTCAGCAGCCACCTTTCATACACAAACTTCCCAAACTGGCAGTTTACCTACCATAAGGAAGCAAGTCTTCCGGACAGAATTCTGCTCATTACTAGGAAGAACCGTTCCTTTCACACCAGAAGAGCTGAGCAATTAGGTGGTATTACAATCAAGCTACAAGACTCAGGTGCATTGATGTAAATTTTGCTTTCAACACAGGCACCCTGAGTCATCCTGAGGAATCCATTTCTCAGCTGAGAATAGCCCTTTCCTCAATGCTCAATTATATAATCCCAAAATGAGATGCAAAAAAAAATCCTGTTAAAAGATGTGCTTTACCATTATACCCAAGCTGAGTCTGCCTCTTACATCATGACTATCACAGTACCATTTTTCCATTACTGTTTGTTGTCAATGTGGCTTAACAAGCCAGGCACTGATCTCCTCTCTAGTGACCAGTGACAGGGAATGGCATGAAGCAGTGTCATGGAGTTTTAGATTGGATTTTAGGCAAAGGTTCTTCACCAAGAGAGAGGGTGGGCACTGGAACAGGTTTCCCAGGACCGTGATCACAGCACCAAGCCTGGATAGTGCTGTCAAGCACATGATGTGATTCTTGGGGTTGTCCTGTGCAGGGCATTAAGGAAACTCCCAGACCGACCATTCACAGGACTCTGGCAGTCACACTCCTGCCACCAGAGAATCAGTGTTGGGACCGAAGCCCTTCACAGAGGATGGCTCCAGTGAGCTGAGGGGTGTCCCACTTGACTTCCTGCACATCCCACTCACACAGTCAGAGCACCTTTCCTTACCAGTTCCACCCCAGGTTCCCCACAGCAGTCTCAGATGTCTCACTCCATAAAGCCATTTATTCACGGTGCAGTAACACAAAACCAGCTTGAGCTGGGGCTTCTGAGGAGGGACCCCAAACAAACGAAACCCTGGGCTTTTATACCTTCACAATCTAAACATGCAAAAGTCTCTGCTCTTCCTCCTCAGTCCTTGGGTCCTATTGTGTCTCTGGATGTCCAGTCACCTGGCTGGGCAACATGTCCTCATATCCTTTGTTATGCAAAGGGTCAGCACCAGTACACAGCTTCTTGCCGGGGGCTCCTGCCACCCTGAGCTCATTTTTTAGCTAACACTGCAGCTTGTAAACCAAACTACCTGCACTGAGTGTATTCCTCAACTCGGGACAGGAGTTGGACTTTGATAATCTTTGGGGGTCCCTTCCAACTCAGGGTATTCTAGGATTCTAAGCAGTATCCTGGAGACCAGACAAGGCAAATCCAATACTTGCAACTACTGCTGTGCCTCAATTCACCTCCCTATACACCTTCCCTTGCCAGACACCCTTTGCCTTCTCTTTCAAGCAGGACTGCCTTTTAATCTATCCATTGGCCATGCCTACTTGCCACCCACCTCATAACAGAAAGCAGCCCTTCTCATTAATTCTGATACCCCTTGCCAGATCGAATTCCAGTAGGACATTGGCTTTTCTAACATCATCTCTGATGTTAGAACATGCTCAGGCAATGTTTGCATTCCTCACAGATTTCACTGAAGTAATACCGCTGTACTGGACAGTACTGGGGTGTAAATACACCAAACATCATACATGCCTGTAAATGAAAACTGGCAGCTTGTTTCCTGTTACTTCTCCTTTTATAGTTGCTTCTCCTTCTTGCTCTCTAAATATTGTTCTCCTTTCTGTCTCTTGTAAAATCTGGGCTCTGGCATCTTTGCTTAATCTGCTCTCAGTTCATCCTTTGGTAGCTTCTGCCTTCCCACGTGTGCTGTCCCAGACACTTCTGGCTGCCTCCATTTTCTGCCTCTAATTCTGCCCCCAGCTAAACAAAAGAGTACGTGATTACAATTTCATTCAATCAGGAGGTGAAGGAGATGGGATATATGCACAGCAAGTTGAGAAAGGAGTGGCAATCAGATTGCGACTACAGCTCAGAGCACAATACTTCATAATGTGAACTTACAGTGGGTCTAGAGTGCATAATGGACATTTTACCCAGAGTGCAATAGTCACCTAAAGACATTTACTTCAGAAAATACCAGACCTGGTATAAACATTTAAACTTTTATTAAACCATTACAGATGCACTGATTGCACAGCTCCTTTAAACAGTGAAGTCTTTAGGGATGTGAACAGAAGTCAGTATCAAGCCACTTAAATAAAGATTTACTGAAAACTCACCCTTAGTGAGGTCAAGACATTATCAATATCCAAGAACTATTCACTGAACCATAACCATCTCAAAATATAACTCATTTCTGATACACATTGTCCTCTGCAGATCAGTATATTTAAAAACGTTAAATCTAGAATTAATACATTCATTTCCATTTTATATTCACATTATCCAGACCCCTTACGCATCTCAATGTAACTTTAAATTAAAAAATAACATCATATTTTTGGGGGCTTCTTGCTGTTTCTGCATATGCTCAGAAACATTTTGACACTAACAAGCAATTTAAGTATGACAAGTTATCTTGTCATGTTTCAAGTGACAAACATGACTCTATCCACAGAATAAAAAGATAAAAAAAGACATTTACAGGAGAGGGAAGAGTCCAGTCAGGATGAGATGCAAATGTACCTCTGTCTTGCTAACCTAACTAGTTGATCGCTTGAATGTTTCATGTTTCTGGACCAATTCAGGCAGAATTATTCCAAACAAACATTTCAGTACTAAATAACTTTGAGGAAAGCATCAACTCCACAGTCCCTCCTTTCTGGACCAGTCCCCTAACCAAAAGACAATTATACAGAAAATATGAGCACCTCAGAGCTACAGGGATTTGCATCAAGTGTTATCCCCTAGCTAGCACAAACATCTGCACCAAGGATGAGTATTA
This sequence comes from Margarornis squamiger, assembly GCA_035222235.1. Lineage (NCBI taxonomy): Eukaryota > Metazoa > Chordata > Aves > Passeriformes > Furnariidae > Margarornis > Margarornis squamiger. Next base: position 28,016,185 of record JAWWTY010000123.1, on the reverse strand, counting down.
ACTGAAATGCTGTGCACAGTGTAGCAGCTAACACTCCTATGCTGTCTTGTTGCTGGTGGGGGTTGTGGATTAAGTTCCTCCATACCAAGCTCTCCCCATTTTGTTTACAGCAAACTTCATGCCATTAATTCTTTTCACAACCACCACTCCAGGAACTGGGCATCTATGCTCTAGGTACCTGCCTTGAGTCTGAGCTAGCCTGTAATCCAGAAGGCAGGAACACATTCATGTTATGTCAGCATACATGGAGAAGAGGCTGCTTCAGGTATGCACCCACTTCCAGGGGAAAGAAGACTTAGTTTATTTTTAGATAAGTAGCCACTTTTGCAGTATTTTGGTATTGTCACTCCACAAATCCTGGAGGCAACAAAACATAGAAAAAAAAAAATTGACAGGACAGCTACACCAGCTCTAAGACCTCACTTGGACACCTTTGAACATGGGAGAAAAGGCTCATGCTTCCTAGGCCACATTTACACATCAATATAGCTCTCTCCATTCTGCAACTGACCGTTTTTCTAAGACTGACCTTACAGGAACTTCTAAACCCAAAAATTCTCAACACATCCAAATAAAAATACACTGCCAGCTCTCTTAATTGGTTTCTCTACCATCCCTATCTGAATCAGCCCTCAGTGCTCTGCCAGAAGGAAAGATAATGGTGACAAGCACAGAAAAAGTCCTAGACACTCAAACAACAGAGCTGTGTTTACACTAAAAAAAGTAAAAGATGTATGAGGTCACTTAAACATGGTACTATGTCATAGCATACTGTATTGCATAAAACGACTCAGTTTTTGCTTAGGTCTGTTCTTTGTCCTGAGACAAAGCAAGCTGGGCTTTCTGTGGCATTGCTACTGATTTGCTGTGATCTTAATATACACATAGCTATAAGCAGGTAGTTTGACAATCCAAGCAGCAAACTGCAGGCTATAGTCACCTTTTATCTTCTCCACTGAAAACAAAGATTTGTGCCCTTGTACATTCCTAGCTCCTTGTACAACAGTCCCTGCTTTCACTGTGATCTCCTGATACTCATACCCTTATAGGTTATATCTGGGTTCCACAAGCTCAGTCTTAGTTTAACTGCATTCAGCTAGCAATTTATTCATGTCATGTCAGTCAAGTTTTATTTGCAAAAAACTTAATTTTCCGTTCAATACAGAAGTCCACTGTTCTGATCACTGTCATATTTCCTGACTTCCCATTAAGAAAACATGTGCTTGCTCACATGCTGAGCAGGGTTGGACTCTATGTGGAGGCTTTAAAGCCATTTAGAAAACAGTGTCCTTGAATTGAATCAAATAGTCCATTTCCAGAAGCTCTATCCCAGGAGAAGTTCTTGCTCAGCTCCCATTTTTCAACACATCCTTCCTATCGGAAGAGAGCTTTATCACTCCCTCCCCAGATCCATGCAAGCTCTAAGGCAAGGGCAATATGCAGCAGAGCAGATGCTGTGGCAGGAGTGTGTTTACATGAAGCTGCTGACAGCAGATGCCAGCTTGTAAAATTAGCCAATAAAAATACCAGCATCACTGTTTACAACTACTCTGAGCAAGACAGGCTGCCAGTAAACTGGAAGCACATTGCACTGACACACCAGGTTAGAGTTACAGTGTTTGGCAAAGCACTGTCATTTTTAGGCTACCATAAGTGGGATTCTCACTCAAGTAGAAGGAAGTCAACCAGGAGCTGCCTGCCAGTCCCAGTCCTTCTCACTTTTGCATTCCAAAAGAATCCTATTTAATGTTAAAACATAAACGAACCAGAAATACTGTAAATAAGAAATAACATGTATGGCTAGCTACTGAAAGCTGTTTATGTTCAATTACTTGGTTCAAACTAGAAATTGAGCAACATGTATACAGCAAGTTTGTTATAGAGCAGGAAGTTATTTCCTGAGCTGAAACCTCCTCCAGTACTTTTTTGTAACCACAAATGTGAAAAATAAAAAAAAAAAAAAAAGAAAAACCTCATTTTTTATGAAATTGTTGTCTACAGCCTACCCACGTAGATCTGGAGATACTCAGACTGATCCCTTCAGAAGGTTAAAAGAGTGTGAAAATTTTTTCCCCAGTTAATTATCATTAAATCTTCCAAGTCATTTGAAACATCATTAATACTAACTACTATCTAAACTAAGAAAGCTCCTACAACTAAAACCTTCAAGAAAATGATTAAAATTATGTTTCTAAACATAACGCTGCCTACAGTCTGCCAGATAAAACCAAGTTTTAGATTTCTTTTTCTGTCCATTGATTTCCTTAAAAAAAAAAATTATCCTTCATTAAAATCTCAATTAATACCCTCTATAATACTCTTAAGAAGAAAACTAGAATTATAAAGGGAAATGTTAAAGGAACTGATATATTTCAGAGATTAAGTTTAAGAACAAGTTTGTCATTTATAACTTTTAAGCAAACAGTTCTCTGAAAAAAACCTCTATGAGTGGTTAATAAGATACTAACGGCTTCTGCAAGCCTGTTAGAGGTATAAGCAAGAAGTTAAAAAACACCCCAAACCAACAAAACATAAATAAAACAGATGGAAGAATTAGACATATAATCCATAATGAAAAGTAGCCTCTCTGCCTTTATAATCAAAAGGTTGGTATCAGTTAGCAACTTAACATACCTTTGAGATGCATCTGTAAAACACAATAGTAGATGAACCATATTCCTTGCAATGCCTTTTCCACAAGAAATAGCCAACAGTTTTAGTCTTCTGCTTTATGGACTAATGCAAGATAAATAAAACCAAAGTGCTGAAATCCTATTGTCAACAAAATTCAGACTTTAAAACAGCACTTTCCCCCAACACATTGAAAAAGCTAACAAACGCAACCTACCCCAATATTTAATATAAAAGTATCAATAAATCACCTTTTACTCTACTACTCTCTTACAAGGAACAAGCAAAAGCCTCCATCACACACCCAAGAAACAAGTAGTAGATAGCATCTTATATGTGGTTTTAGGCAGCATAGGAGACCATTACAAAAGGTCTCTGATTGGTGGCAATGATGTTACTAAGCCCTTTGGTTTGTTTTTTGCCAAAAAAGTAATTGTGCTTTTTCCTTAAGCAGCTGTTGTTCATGAGTAGCTTGAGGCTTTTCAGCTGTGCAGGTGAGCTCTATAACTCGAACATGTTTAAAACATCAAGTGGAGAATAAGGATCCTAAGTTTGGGCAGCTGAAGAAACCTTTTTTTCTTACTCTAGTAAGTAGAGATTTTTTCTTTTTTTTCTCCTCTCATTTTGTTCCTGAGAAGTAGCATTGTAGCTTTTTCTTTCTGAGACCCTTTTTTCTCCATATACATGTCTTTTTTTACAAGTAACAGTTTTTTTCCCTAGGGCACTAGAGGGGGAGAGGGTGGTTTCTGGGTTTCCCTATAATAATTGCTTTTTCAGAAAATTAGTTAAAAATTTGTGTCTTCCTTGGGCAGCCTGATTATCAACCTTAATCTGATTGTTAGTTAAGCCTTGCCTGCTAGATGCAGGGGAAATCTGTATGCCTTTTTTGTGCAGGCTGCTCCTATATACAGCTGCTAATATATTGATCAAGGTTTGTTTCTCTGTTTAAGCATATGTAGAACTTCACACTAAGGGTAATTTTGTAGACATTTGGTGCTGTTTCAGGTGCATAAAATGAGGTATATGTAAGAAACTACAGAAAAGAGTCTTAGTTCTACCGTAAGTACAGAAAAAATATGCTCTGTTGATAATCTTTGATGTGATTAACTTAATTGATGCATATTTTTGCTCCTGTAAACTTCCAGAGCAGTGAATCAGACTGTTTATTGTGTTGTGATATGACCTAGGGCCTTCATTCATGCTCTATATTTGAGTGGGTGTTTTACTGCAGAACTAAGAAGTCTTAAGACGCGTCTGGTCATACTTATGAGCCTGAAAGGGTTGTTTATCTTTTTGATGGTCTTTATATCAATTTTCTCTTTCCTGGTTTTTATTATGTAAAAAGCAGGGGCTGCCACACAGACTTCATTTGTGCTCTTTCCTAAACAGAACAGTGCAAATGGTCTCTTGCAGGTACAAGTGCACAAAACTGAATGTTTCCTTTTGCTACTAGTGTGCTATTTTTGTAAGCCTGTTCAATAATGCTTAACCCTTTCACTTAATTTTATTCTGGGTTTGATCTGGGTGTATCAAGTTCTCCATCTAGATGTGTATAGAGGCATATGACTTGTGAAGTTTCTAGTGATTGATTCCTTGCTCTTTTTATGTGGTGTGTGTGTGTGATAAGGTACTTTCTTGCTAGGATCCCCAAGGACTTGTGCTGTGCTAACAGTAACTGGTAAGTGCTTTAAACTGTTCTGTGAGTTATATGCTCCTGGATGAGAAGGATGAGTATTGTGTATGTGGGAAGGATGAGCCCTGTGGTTCCTCAGTAGGGAAAATTTTTTCTTGGCCAAATGCAGGGTTTATGAAGCTCTTTGTCTCGCCAATGGTATAGTAGGTTGTATGTGAGTTGTAAAACAGTAAGGACAGACTCTGTTTAACTATACATATTCATGTTAAATGAAAGTGAAGGGTACAGACAGCAAGTATCACACACTTCAAAAGAGTTATTGTCTCCTTAGCTGTTGAGTTCAGGATTGAAATTAGGGCTCTCCAAATGGAAATTTCTCTGAAGCTTGCAAAAGCCAAATATGGATAGACCTGAAGGATTTAACAAGGCAATACATGGGAGCTACATCAAAATGCTCAAAAGTGATCTTTTTTGTGCTTTTATCTGTGTAATGTGCAGCATCTGAGGAAATCTTCACTTGAGTAGAAGTGCTTGTTCTTGCTAGAAAACTCAACCCCTTTACAGGTTCAAGAAACTGAAGTCATACATGGGCTTTTCCTTGGCAATTTCACTTTCCTTGTTGACAATGTTTCCAGGGTATTTGTTAAATTAGTGTCTGAAATATTATTTTTTTTTTGTAGAAGCTACTCTAATAAAAAAATAATTGACTCTTTAATGTTCCTTTAACATACAGTTGTAATGGCCATTTGACTTTTTTATAGTCTCACCATTTTGTACTGGTTCTAGGGACTGTAGCTGTTGGGTTTTTTTCCCCTCCTTACTAGTGCTGTATCTGTTAGTATAAATGTGGTCTGTCAACAGGCAAATAATTAAAAAATAAGCATTAAATTCCTGTAGTATGCTATTAAGGTCTAACTTGTATCTTTAATCAAAGTTAGAAATACTGATTTGAGAGTTAGCTTATCACATGTCAGACATGGCACAGACCATGGAAATGCCTCATGGTGTGAGAAGTCTAAGTCCTTCCACAAATGACCATTTAACTCAGTGTCATCTATTTAGACATGAGCATATAAAAGGTGTGATAAAGGAGTATGATTTCAATCTCAGATCCCCAGTGAAATAAAATATTCATCAGGTGATCTTTGTCAAGCAAACTTGATGCATCCACTTGGCATATGTGGATGGGAAATTACTTCCTTCAACTGAAGTCCTGCTTTTCAGTTTAATGTATCTGTTTGGCTCTATTTCATCTGTTTATATTACATTTAACTTCCTTCAAGGGACCAAAGTTGCATGGGGGCAACTAGGGACAGAGCAGGTATTTAAGCAGTAGTATGTTTGAGTTGGGTGTGTATGTCCATGTACGGTAAGTGCTTTCAGCTGTGGAATAAGTATTTTAGTAGTGTTGGCTTCCCTGCCTTATGGCTAGGAAGAATAGAAGTTGCTATCACGGTGTCTGTGATGTACAGAGTTCTTTATAAAAGAGCTAGTTGCAAGTATTTCCTCCTGTCAAGTTTCTGATTTTTCTCTTGCTTCTATAACGCTTTGCAATCTGGCTTCAGGGCAAAATATTCAAGAACTTTCATCTCAGATGGTGAGAATGCTCATGGGTTTTCCCCAAACTATATACTCCAACCTGAGGGAAATTGCAGTGCTAGTAGTTAACTGTACAGTATACCTCTCTGTGAAGTGAAGAAGTTGACCTGGGCTTAGGAACTTTGCCTGAGGTAAATTTTGGTTTGGCAAGTCATTGGACTGATGCTCTTACTATGATTGGTCAATGGTTGACCCAAACACCCACGTGGTTTTCCAGAACGAAGGCTGACTGAAACTGCTTGCAGTGAAATATGTAACTTATTGAAGTCAGGATATCTTCTTCCTGAAAAAATTAAAGACACTTCCTTTCTGTCCATAGAAAATTCTAATTGTGGTGAGCTAAAATTTGTTTTGAACCTTACTCACAAAAGCAAGCCTAGATCATGTGTGCTGTGGTAGGCAGTTCAGGGGCATCTAGAGTGTAGAAACTGGGTTTATAACTAGAGCAAGTGACTGGATTTTGGTTTAGCCCACAGGTCATTTCAGAGATGGGAGGTGTCTTGGGTTTGTGTAGTAGAGGGGGCCACAAGGGTGGCTTTTGTGGGAAGAGGCTAACAGCTTCCTCTGTGTTTGATAGAGCCAGTGCTAGATGACTGCAAGATGGACCCACCACTGGCTGGGGCCAAGCCCATCAGCAGTGGTGAAAGCACCTATGGGATACCATATTTAAGAAGGGGGAGGGGGAAAAGCTATGCAACAGCAAATGCAGCCAGAGAGAGGAGTGAGAAAACATGAAAGAAACAGCCCTGCAGACATCCAGGTCAGTGTAGAAGGAGTGGGGGGAGATGTTCCTGGCATTGGAGTAGAGATTGCCCTGAAGCCCTTGGGGAAGACTGTGGTGAGGCAGGTTGTCTTTCTGAAGCCCATGGAGATCCATGGTGGAGCCAGGTGGATGCTCAAAGGAAGTTGTGACCCCGTGGAAAGCCTGTGCCAGAATAGGCTCCTGGCAGGACTTGTGGCACTGTGGAGAGAGGAGCCCATGCTGGAGCAGGTTCTGGAGAACCTGGAGCAGGTGCTGGAAAAGTTCATGGAGGGCTGTCTCCTGGGGGAGAGACTCTATGCTGGAGCAGAGGAGAGGAGCATGGGAAGTCCTTTCTCTGAGGAGGAAGGAACAGCAGACACACAACATGTGATGAAATGACCGCAGACCCCAATCGCTATCCCCTGTGCTGCCTTGTTGAGTAGGAGGTAGAGAAAATAATGAGTAAAATTAAGCCTTGGAAGAAGGGAGGGATGGTGGGAAGACTTTTTAAGAGTTAGGGTGTTTTTTTTCTCATAATCCTCTAGCCTGATTGATAATAAATTAAACTTGTTTCCCCAAGTTGAGTCTGTTTTGTGAATGATCTCTCTCTGTCCTTACCTTGAACCATAAGTGTTTGTTAGATTTTTTTCTCTCCTTTTTCTCTCCCCTCCCCAGCTGAGGAGGGAAGTGATAGAAGAGCTTTGGTGGGCACCTGGCATCCAGCCAGGGTCAACCCACCACAGGAGTCCTTCTTGAAATTTTTGCATTTCTAATCTCTTACAAAAGAGAATGTTGGGATGTGAGTATTTCACGTTAGTTTCTCGGACTTATTTGGTTGAAAAAGCAACTTGTGATCAGTGATTATTACTAAGATATCTTTGGCACTGCAGACAACACGCACCCTAAAAGAAAAGTTATGACAAAACTTGTTTCCTCGCTATTCTGGAGCACTAAAACATGTTTTAAATGTACAACAATTTAATGTATGTCCATTATTAATGTGATAAGTTCTAATGACTGCCTCAAACTGTTAAATCAATACTTGGACCAGAAATTTGAGCTTTATTTTTTGGATTACTGACGTGATGGAAAATAACAGGTACATGTTGAGCTGAACTTTGGGAAGGGGTGCAGACTAAAGAGTCTACTTTCTTGGAGATCCTGAGCTACTTGGTTCAGTTGTAAGAGTACAACAGCACTTGTGCTACCTGGAGCTTAGACTTTGTTTTGTAGCACCAGTATATGGAATTTGGTGTCCATGATGTTAATTTTCAGGAAGATGCTGTATTTTTGACAATGTCCTTCTTGAATGTCATTGTATAAATGAAAGGCCAGAGATGGAGTGCTCTCACACAGTAGCTTCCCTGGTAGTTTGCAAGCAGGTATTGTATGAAAGGAGTAGCCAGAAACTTTAAAATAAAGCTGCTTAAATGAAATTCTGGCTTGCTGTTCAGTTCATTCAGACCTTGGTCATAGAAGGTGAGTTAAGCTGCGAAGGTCTAGCACCTAGCTGGGAACTGTAGAAGGCATTTAAACCTTGTATGCAAAAAGCTGCTTTGCAGGGGTACAAGATAAATGTGGTTATAGTGTAGGCAAGCTGCCAGCAGCCTGCCATAGCCTGGTGTGTAACTGCAGGACATGCTTGTTATTAATAAAATAAAATCCTTTGTACACTTTTTCTTATTCAAGTTAAATGCTAGTCCCTTATATCTTAAAGCAGTGAATCATCGGGTGTTAGGGGCTGTTTGTGGGCTGGACAAAAGCATCTTAAGCAACTTTGTTGTAAACTGTACTCACCAAACCAGCCATGTTGCCAGACTTTGATTTTACTCCAAGACAGCCAGCTTTTGAAGCAAATTAAAAAACCTTGTGTTATATTAGTAGCAATCCTGTTCCTCATCTTAAACATATTGGAAGCATCTATAACATATGATATAATCAGAACAGATTGTGACCCTCATACCTCCCGATTTGAATTTGATTCTTGCAAAGTCCAGTTCTATCCAGGAGCTTATAATTGTGTTCTTAGCAATCATGTATGCTAATTATCTATAATCATGCTGTGTAGAAGAAAATTGTTTGCAATATGTAACTTTCCTTAAATGTACGGCTGTCCTAGTCAGTTGGTAATGTTTCTTTTTAACGATGGGTGGAGAGAAATCTTGCCCACTATTTTCCTACTAGGTTTTTCTCCTCTGAAAATGAATTGTAAGATAACTGTGTTTCATCAGAAAGCTATGGAACTGACAGCTGAAGAAATACAGGAGCATGATGAGAAAGTTATGTGCCTTGGGCATCTGATAGCTTAATCTGTTTGTCCAGGAGTGAATAGGTACGTCTTGCAGGAATTTGTCTATGGAGGTCTGTGTCTTTGGTAGTATATATAGACAGGATAATTCATCTTGGCTCATTAAATCAATGTGAGAATGTATTCAAAACAGATTGGCTGGTATATGCTGTGATCTGGGTGGTTTGACTCTCAAGTGGGATAATCATAGAATCATTAAGGTTGGAAAAGGCCTCTAAGATTGAGTCCAACCATTAACCCAGCACTACCATGTCCACTACTAAACCTCGCCCTTAAGTGCCACATCCACACTTTTCTGACAGCCTCTAGAGATGGTGATTTCACCACTTCTCTGGGCAGCCTGTTCCAGTGCCTGACCACCCTTTCCTTGAAGAGGAATATCCCTAATATCTGATCTAAATTTCCAGTGGCGCAACTTGAGGCCATTTCCTTTTGTCCTATCATTTGTTATCTGGGAGAAGAGAGTGACCCCTGCCTGGCTACACTCTCCTTTCAAGTAGTTGTAGAGAGTGAGAATACCCTCCCTGAGCCTCCTTTGCTCCAGACTAAACAATCTCAGCTCCTTCAGCTGCTCCTCACAGGACTTACTCTCTAGACCCTCCACCAGCTCCATTACTGTTCTCTGTAAATACTCCAGCACCTCAGTGTCCTTCATTCCTAAAACTGAACCCAGAACTGAACACAGGATTTGAGGTGCAGCCTCGCTAGTGTTGAGTAAAAGGGGACAATCACTGCCCAAGTCATGGTGGCCAGACTATTTCTTTTAATTAAAAATTTGAACCTTGAAGAAAGAAACAAACCAAATAACTGGGGAATCTTAATTAGACTGTATCGTAATACATGCACACACAAAGTACTCAATTTTATGACTTTATGCCTCTGTTTCTAGTGTTTTAAAAGCAAACCAGGTTGAGTCAGTGGTATTTTGATGTGTGGCTTTTGATCAGTCTGGAACTTCACTGGTTGGTCATTCAGTTCATGGTAGTAGTGTTATTGTCATTCTCTGTGGTGTGTCTTGGCCCTGAAAGAGATGGGCCTTTGGTATGGCTGAAGGTTTCACAGAAGGTTACTGAGAGCAGGTGAAGGGTGACCTGATCCTTTGTTTCCATTCCAAGCCCTGAAAGAAAACATTTTTCTCATGACCAGCCATTTGGCTGTAAACTTGGCATCACTAGGTTGCCTGGCCAGCCCCTTTGCAGGATGATCAGTCTTGCCCTTGCTGGCAGGCAACTATTCTAACGTTACTTGATTTTACAGTGAGGCTCTTTATGTTAGGTCCAGCCTACTTGACAATTTTGAACTAATGTCTGATTTAAAACTATTTTCAGCCTGTAATTACTACAATGAAAATACCAAAGAAATTGATTTCTTATATCCCTCACATTATATTACTCTGGATTCCTGTCTAAGTGCTGAGGGGTTAAATATGATTCATGTAATCTACTTTCCTACTAATCATTTATTCAATTACCTATTAGAACTCAGGCAAGAAAGACCAAAAAAAGGAAAGGGGAGAGACCAACCTGGAGTATATATTCAATAAAATGCTACAAACAACAACCAATCATTAATTATCTAATCAGCATTCTGTGAGTCTTTTATCCATGATCTCATTACTGTAATTAATTGCAAGAATCATTTTGTAAACAGAGCACAATAAAAGTATATGCAACATAACAGCACCCAAATTAAATCTAAATCCCAGAATGAATAGCAGAGAAAGCTGGAAGATATTACTAAGAGAGGGCGTCATTAAAGGAGATGATATTTCAATGTCAAAATCTGGTGGGCTACTTGTGCTGCAGGAGTAAATCAATAGTGTTGCATTGAAAGGACTTGGCCAGATCCACTTTGGTGCAATTAATCACTACTCCATTAAAGCTTGGAGAGGTGGGTTGACTTCTTAGCTAGTAAAAATGGATCTTTTTTTTGTAGTTACTGGGACTGGTATGTGTTAACAAAGCTTCTGCACTCTGCTTGGGTTTTTGCACCTAATAGGTATAATTGTTCATGTGTTTAAAGGATTTAGGAAAACTAGTCCCTTTTCTTTAGTAGTGGAGATGTGTTTGAAGGATTTCACATTGTTGAATGTCCTCCCTTTGGCCAGGTTTCTGTGGTCCTTCTCTTTTGATCGTGGTGACACTACTCTACTTTTTTTGACTGTTTCTACAATGAATAATTAAATTATGTAGATAGGTCCCACAAACACCTGTTGGGCTTCCAGACATGTTACTTTATGACACTGTCAAGATTCTACATCTGATATTCCAGCAGCACAATATGTTACTGTCTTTGGCTTTACCAGCCTTTTGACTGCAGCAAGTATTTTGTCATCTTTTTCTTCTTTTCATTTAATTTTTCATAATCTTTTTCTAAGGATCAATGTCAGGATTCATTTAAAAGCTATAACATGCAATATATAAAACAAAATCCCTACATAGGCTTAGTTGTGCCATTGATTTTTTTTTTCTTATTTTTTTTTTCCTGAGCAGAATTCCCTGCTGTCTGCAATGGGGAGTTGCTCAAAGGTATATAAGTATGTATTCCTCTGTAGAGAATTTAGATTAAAACCCCAATACCTTCTCATCAGGAAGGTCTGTGTGGAGTGGATTAACTGTGGGGAAAAAGCTGGATTGAAAAAAAAGAATAAAAAACCAAAACAAAACCACAAAAAAACCCCAAAAACAAACAAAAAACCTCCCAAAACCAACAAACAAACAAAAAAACCCCAGAACAAAACAAACAAACAAACTCTCCCCCCCCAAATCCCCTGACAGACTCCAGGCTAACCCTAACAGTGGGAATGAGTGTTCAGATCAGATAAAGGCTGTGATGTAAGGGAAACCCCTCATTAATGCTTCCACCTCTCCCTGCTGAGACTTGACAAAGCACTGGCCTGTTGTCCAAAGTGAGCTCCTTGGGACAGGGTAGGAGGCAAGCATGCGTAATAATAGCCTGTATGGGGGATCCCCCTGTCTGTTGCTCAAAGCGGTGTGTGTTTTATCCAGACTGGCTGGCCAAGGTCCATATTTTGAGGAACTTTAAGGCCTTGTTAGCAAGTGCTGCATGCCTGCCTTGGTGTGGTACTGTGCCAGTGTGTGGGTCAGGATGTGCTTTAGGTGGTTTGCTGTGACCCTGCAATGTATTTATTCAGCTCCTGAGTTCAGAGTATCCCTTAAATCCTCCCTCAAAGAAAGTTCAATGGAGGAAATACAGAATACCTTGTTAATTCAGTTTTTAATGGTGAATGCCCCGTGGCTTTCCCTTTGATAATCACAGTTTGGTTCCATGAGCAGGTCATACCTTCTTAAGACTGCAAATTCCTCCAGGTAAAACAGTGTTAACCAATTCTGTAGATGAGGGGAATACCAAAAGGAGGAACTTTGGCCTGTGGCGTTGTGGGTGTATGAATAGTGGAAATTCAGCTGAACCGGAGGACTGCATTTTCTTGTGATCAAGAAAAGATGTTTTAAGTCACTGACTAATTTTGTTTTTAAAGACTTAAATGTCCTTAAAGTATTTTTTGCTTTGGAAGGATGATTTTGGTGTTTTATAGAGTCAGCCTCATGTTTAAATTCATTTGTCTTCAACAATGCACTACTGCTACATTTAACAAGTGTATTTTAATGCTAGGGTTAAAATAAATGCCTTTTTCCCTTGTAAAAATAAAGTGTACCGTCTATATAAATTAATATTTTCTAAAGTAATAAATATTATTATCTTATTCTAAGACACACTAGGATAATATTTTTCTGGTTTTAGACCATTAGCCAATTTTTACATATGCTCTGTTTGCCATGCTGGAGAGATGCCATAGAGATGTTGGCTTCTTTTTTTTTTTTTTTTTTTTAAGTGCAGCTGCTGGATCAGTTGCATTGCTTGATTGATACATCATGTCAGCAAGCCCAGGAGGATATGTCTGCTTCCTTGGGTAGAGAAAGTCTGCCAGGACCTTTCACTGGATATAGGTGTCACTTCACCTGTGCTGAGTCCTTGAGAAGGCTGGACAAGGAAGGTGTTGGGTTTCTTATGGTGGGGAAGCTTAGGCATGTGCAGAAGTTCTTCATTCGCTGTTGAGTTTTGGCAGACTGGATGCCCAAGTCCTCCTTTGGGTACTGGAGCACTTGGGATTTGAAGGGGTGGGGGGATAGTGCTCTTCATGTAGGGGCATGTGCTTGTTTGAATTACATAGTGTGGAAAGCATTTGCAGTTATATTGACCTGTACTTGTTTGCTGCTTCTGCGCAGTGTCTGAAATGTGATTATTTTTTAAAGTTTACGTGCTTAGGATGGTTTGGGAAAATGTTAGCTGTCATAAAACATAGGGTGTTTTGTACTGGAAATAGATATTACCTTCCAGGTAGCAGTAATAGCTATTTTTCCTCAATGAGTTGTGTGGTGCTTCCCATTGGCTTTAATCCTGACCTCAAAGAATAGATTTTACCATCTGCATGATAACCGAGTTTGGGAAATAAGCTTCTGAAGGAATAGTAGGTGCCTCGACTGTCCATGTGGGATTATTAAACTGAAACAGCTACATGGTGTTTTGTCAGTTGTCTCCCATCTTCAGTTTGAAACCCAGACAGCTCAGTTTCTCCATTTACAGCTTTGAATATACTCAGGAAACTAATAAAGTGAAATGACAGATACAGAGGGATTACAGGATATCAAGCAGTATTTTCCAAATGGGGTAACAACTGCTATGAAAAAACAATCTGTTGTAATAATAGAAGTTATCTTTTTACATCTTCTGCTTGCTGGTCTGGAATCACCAAAGAGATGAGAATTTCTCCTGCAGCTAAAATACTCGGCAAGCCTGCTGTGGAATGTTTGCCAGTGGTTAGCTCTCTGAATAACTAATGTAAATAAACCCTTCACCATGACTCTGGGAAATATCGGATAAAACACTCTGCTGCTTAGCCTGACATGCATGTTTTACCTCTCTGAAATATCTTTTCTGCATCTGTATGAAACTAGTGATATCTTAGTGATTCTTGAAGCACCTCACCAGGGTCTGGGACAGTGGTGAAGCCATTGGAATCACTGTCTATATTCTTTCCAGACATGGGTCCCTCTGAGGTGTGTGCAGAAATTAGAGAACAGATTTGATGGCTGTTCAGAGCAGTCCCTTCCAAAGCTGCCATGGGATTTGGGAACACTAACTCACTGACTCAGGAGCCCCTTGCTGAAAGCAAGTAAATGTTGAGGTCAGGGTCACCTGAGCTAAGTTGCTCTGAGTCAGAGGATCTCAGTGCAGAAGGCACTAGCAATAGCCATGTGGCAAGGGTGTAAAAAGGAAGAACTTATTAGTACTGAATTATATTTTGAGGAAGTACCCTAAATTTACACTAGAAAGTTTTCCTTTGTAGAACACTTTAATCTTTGCTGGGTCATGCCATACTTAGAATCTCGGGACAAGAATACTTTTTTTTTTCATTTGGTTTGTTTGTTTGTTTGATTTGATTTCAATCTAGAAAATCATTTTTTGAAGGGAATCTTCAAACATAACTGAAAGTATTTGTTTAGCAACCTTGCATTAATGGCCTTTCTGAACAAAGGTTGCCCTGAGTACATATGTATTTTTCTTTCTCCATTGTCTCTGGTTCTCTGACTCAGCAATGGATAAAGTTTAACAATTTGCATAAAATTGCATAAGTGAATTACAGGGATGTTCCACAATATATAAAAATAAATGCAATTTAACAAGGGCAAGTGCCGGATTCTGCACCTGAGACAGGTCAACCACGGATGTTCGTACAGACTGGGGAATGAGATGCTGGAAATCAGTGCCATGGAAAGGGACCTGGGGGTGCTGGTGGATGTCCAGTTGCATGAGAGTCAGCAGTGCCCTGGCAGCCAGGAGGGCCAGCTGTGTCCTGGGGGGCATCAGACACAGCATCACCAGCTGGTCGAGAGAGGGGATTGTCCCTCTCTGCTCTGCACTGGGACAGCCTCACCTGGAATATTGTGTGCAGCTTTGGGGCACCACAATATAAGAAAGATATTAAGCTATTAGAGAACATCTAAAGGAAGGCCAAGAGGATCATGAATGGCTTTGCAGGGAAGCCATGTAAGGAACAGCTGGAGGCATTTGGTCTGTTCAGTCTGGAAGAGACTGAGGGGAGAAGCAGTCTACAGCTTCTTCAAAAGGAGAAGTGGAGCAGCAGGCTTCTCTTTGGTGACTAGTGACAAGACGTGAGGAAATGGCCTGAAGTTGTGTCAGAGGAGATTTAGATTAGGTGTCAGGAAAAGGTTTTCCGCTCAGCAGGTGATTCTGCACTGGAACAGGCTCCCCACAGCAGTGGTCACAGCACCAAGCCTGACAGAGTTCAAGAACTGTTTGGACAATACTCTTGGGCACATGTTGTGACTCTTGGGGTTGGTCCTGTGCAGGGCCGGGAGTTGCACTTGACAATCCTTGTAGGTCCCTTCCAATTCAGGATATTCTATTACTCTATGAATGGTTACATTACATGTTATACAGCAAAAAACTTTCAAGCTTCAAAAATGCTGCAGTCCCTTTCTTCAGGATTTATTTCCCTCTGGCAAATTTGAAGATGTATATTTATCTCTATGTAATGACTGGAGAAGTTTCTCTGCCAAAGAGGAAGAACAGGCTCTGGGGTCAGCTTGTACAACTTCACAGAGTCTCAGAATTTTCTGAGTTTGAGGGATCCACAAGAATCATCAAGTTCAGCTCTTAAGTGAATGGCCCGTAGAGGAACTGAACCCACAACCTTGGCTTTATTAGAACCATGCTCTAACCTACTGAGCCAGTGTGTAGGGTGCCATCTTCTTGGAATTTCATTGTGTTGCTTTATACTTGTCTAGAGAAGAAATCCATCCTTTGGCTAGAGAGGAACTCAGTGTCCCTGCAGCCTGCTTTGTAGCCTCCCTTCCTCTTGAGGAAGCAGAATAAACAAGAAGGCAATGCTGTAACTTGCTGAAGCAAATGGTTTTTGCAATTTACTGGAGTTCTAAATATTTGGCAAAGTTATTGAAGAACTGGGGTGTGTGTGGGGGTAATCTTAATTTTTAGTTCAGACCCTATTACCCTCTATAATGCCTCTGAGGTGGAGAGGCAGCCAGGGTGTTTCTCAGCTGAAGGTTTCAGCTGCTGCAATAAGGTGTGCAATAACCTTGCCTGTAAGTGAAATGTCCAAGTGAGTGTCAAATGCAGAGGTGGGAAAGATGGGACTTCTGTCTTGCTGTTCAGATGATGTAAGGTGTGTGCTTGAAGTGCATTTTCATATTGTGCCATCAGAGGATGTGCAAATATCCTGTTGTCCTAGCCTTCTCATTAGGCTTTCTTTTAAGTGAATAAACAGCATTCTTACTCTTCTGTCTCAACTCTATCATGCACTCTTTAAAGTGTCAGATAAGCTTCAAAGGCTTACTTAGGTCCCAGAGCCTGAAGAATAATGAAATAGTTTGCCTTGAAATAGTGGGCATGTATATTCTCCAACCTTCCTGTTTTTCTCTTCGTAAGGATGTTTCTCTGCTGATAATCCCCCCACATAGTGGTGTTGCCTGAAAATGCCTTTCTGCCATTTTTAAAGATACATTGGCTAATGCAGCCTAAACTTTCTTTTCTAAATTTCCATCACAGTTGGGGTAGGATTATTATGAGACTTCTTGGTAATGGGGTCATAGGTTAGGTGTGTGGATGATGGGTACTTTAACTTTGGGGATGGAGACATAGCCTACTTTCCCTCTTGTTTCTATACCTTCTTCTTTAACTTTCTGCACATACAGACACTTAATAATGCTGCTAGGAAGATCATCAAAAAGCTTTTTGGTGAGTTTGGCCCCAAGAATGAAGTTGAAATGCTAGCTTATTCCTGTGATGAGTAAAAGAGTTCTCAGCAGCACTGGCATACCTGCTCAGTTCTTAGGGGGTGTGGGAGAAGTGACATTTTCCTAAAAGTTTCCAAATGGTTTATCTACTAAAGACTTGAGGGCTTGTGTTGCCCCTTCAACATTGCTTTCAAACTTTTAAATCTTAGACTGATTGTAGTTCATGACTTATAGTCTACCTGGAGTCTGGTGACAAGTGGGGCACCATGTGGTCTGTACAGGGATGTTTGCTGTTGAGCTCCCCTATCCACCTGCTGGAAGAGGGGATGGAACACGCTGGCATCAAGTTTGCAGATAACCTCTAACTGGAGGATAAGGCTGCATGCAGGAGGACCTAGACAGTCTGGAGTGGGCTGCCAGGGAGCTTGGTGCAATTCAACAAGGATTAATGGCAAGTTCTGCTCGGTGGATGATGGGTCCCAGGCAATGACATGGACCCTGCCTGACCAGTCACACAGCAACTATGCCAGAAAGATTCTGGTGTCCTTGTCCTTGGGGAGCTAAGCGTGAGCTGATCCTTTGCCCTGGCAGTGGAGAAGGTCACTGGCATCTTGAGCTGTTGTGATGGCAGGCAATGAAAAATAGTCTGGTTTTCCCATGTGTTCTCCTCCACATACATATACCCCCTCTCTCCCTTTCCTATCTCTGATGGGTGATGTGAATTGTGCAAAGATAAGAATACCAGTTGGGAATTGTCAGAAGATAAGAATACCAGGTGAGAATTGTGGGAGGAACTGTCTGGAGGCTTGGATAATGAATGCATTGCAGAGATGGGAAATCTGTGAGGATGCAATTGACTTGGATACATAGCCTGCAAAAGGGTATAAAATACTTCTGGGCTAATTGTGCAAACTGATTTCCCAAGGTTTCTCAAGGTTGCAGGCAGCTTCTGGGTGGATTCCCCACCCTGACGGGGTATGTTCAGGCCTGCAGGGTATGTCCAGACCAAAGATGAAGAACACTTGCAAACATGGGAAACACTCACTTTTGGATGGGTGAGTAAAAGCAAGGGCTAAGATCCAATCACATACAGAGATAAAATACTAAACTATCTCCCTATGTGCTTTGTTGCTTTGTAATTTGTGACTTCTGCAAGGTCAAAGATTGCAAACCTGCATGTTTCTAGCCAAACCTGCTTATATTATAACCAATTAGAATATTATGTACCACACTGGCAATATTTAAATACTGTATTAGCAATAAGTCTTATCATAATCATCCTCATAATCAGTGTCATATTTCTCTTTACATCTCCTACAGCTGTGTAAGAGCAGATGGAGTGAGATGATATCCCCCTCTCTTACCTGATAAACCACAGGACCTATGATAAGTTTATCAGGAACCTTCCTGTTTAGCTAAAACTTCTTCATATCATGTCTTCAGAAGCAGTTACCCTGGAGGAAATAATTCACTCCAAAATCAATTCACTGTGACTTGTTTCTGTTGCTGCCTTTCAATTAATCTTTTCAGGGGTATATTTAACAAACTGGAGAACTGCTAATATTATAGTTATGGCCAGTATTTTAATTTCTATTTCGTGATTTCAGTATCTCTCCCCAAGCCAAACAGAGCCAGTGTAAAGCTGAAGCTGTCCCTACCGTTCACTTTTGTTTAATGCCTTCCTGCAAGAAAGCTTTTTAGAGCACAGTATCAATGCATTCTACGGTGGCTGCTCAAACACCTCTTATCCATCAATTTTAGCAGTAGGGCACAGAATACATGTTACAAGGTGCATGTAATAAATACATGTAAATTTCAGCTCTGCTACAGCAACATTTTTTCTTAAGCAATATCCATGGGTTTTTAATCCCTTACAGACCTAAAAACGTTAAATGCAAATATAAAGAAAGGATCTATCTGCCTTTTTTTTTTTTTTTATTTGGAGGGAAGATTATTCATTGCTTGGCTCTGAATATCAGATAAGACTAATTTCTGGTGCATGACTTTTTGAAGGTTTTGTGTAGCAGAAAAGCTTGCAGTCCTCAACACCCTCTCCATTCTCTGCAAACATTTAGAACAGCTATTTTCTCCTTCATATGACAATTTTCATTTCAAGCGGGCTACAAGAGGTCATTTAGCTAATTTACGTGGAGATGAGGGAGGGTTGGTGGCACAGGCTTGGGAAATCAGGGAGATATGCAGCAAATAAGACTGCAAAAATAGTTGATGAAGTGCCATTGCTGTCAGCATTTGCAACTGTAGATTAAGGTGTTCACATCCTAATTTAGCCTTGTGCTTGAGGCACAACATTAACCTCCTGACAGCTAGCAAAGTGCATGCACTGTGGCTCACCTGATCATTTCCCACCCCCCACAAATGTTGGCTGTTTAAGTGCTGCAGAAGTGTTAAAACTCTCTGGCCATTGGCTCCTGTTCTAATTTTAAGCTAGAGTGATTATATGGAGATAAGGAGCTGATGCTATTGAAAGGGACAGCATGTTGTCTCTGTAATACAGACAACGTTCCCAACTATTGTCACACACATCGACAGCCTGGCTTCTCCTCTCCAAGCTGTGTGTTTCAGTAAATTTCAGAATAATAAAAATTCAGACCATGTTATCTTCTATGAGTAATTCTCCTGCTTATGCAATGTTATTCCAGTAACTGTACTCTGCCAATGCCAACAATTGGCACTGATTTTGTTCCAACTCTTGCCCTGCTTTTAAACAGATTTTAGCTATTGCACTGGATTATGCTGTGTGGGCTATTTGTTTTTCTGTGACAGTTATGTGTTAAATTTGATATTTGAAAGATAGCTCCTGTTACAAACCTTACTTGCATTCATCTTGATATGGGGTGAATAAGAATAGAATCATTTTCTTGTGCTGTGCATCAGTATGATTTACACAAATTCCCTGAAATGTTTTAAGTATGTCCAAATCCAGTCAATAAATTGCTTTCATAAGAGTTAGTCTCAATCCTGGGATTTGATGGGCAATCACTGTGAGATCCTGGTAAGGCACAATAGAAAAATAGCACCTCTGGGCTGTTCTGCACCCAGGTGACTGTAGCAGCACCTTTCCTCCTCTTCAGCTTGTTGCAAATTGATCCCAGAGCAGGTATTTGCTTAAAATGGTCAGAAAAATGCTTCCAGTGGGACTCTCTATATGAACAGGTTAGCTTCAACTATTCCTGGATTTTCTTGTTTTCCCCTCTGAGGTGCAGGGGTTTTCAGAATACTTTGATCGTGTCAGTATTTCTCTGGGTGGGAAGAAAATATCATCTTGTTTTCATTGCTCTGTCCTGAACTTGCTGGAGTTTTTAGCAGACTCCTGCTGTGGAAGACGTTTTTTGCTGAGGGTGCAAACCAGAACAGATCTCTTAAGTATAACATTGCTTTCTGCTCTTCTGCCAGCCTTTCTCCCTGTGCTCTGCAGTAGGATAAATGTTAGTAAGCGCATAAAACTTCTCACTTCCATGAGGCTTCTGGTTTTTATTTGGGAACTTCCTGTCTCTACAAGAAAAGATTAAGCTAACTTGTGTGTGCCTTGGATTCCTTGATCCTTGGCATTTGAGTAGTGACTAGTGAATTTCAGCAAGGTCAATCAAAATCAAAACATCCAAGCTGGTGATTTTTTTTTTTTCCCAGCTTGTGACCTGTGTTCAGGTTGGATGCAGCTGTTAAAGGCTTGCTTTACAGTGAGGTCTGTGAGGGAGTTAAATCTCTGCCCTCATGGAATGAGTCCTCTCCTAACTGGGTGAGTCATCCAGAATCAGTGAGTGTTCAAATTATCCCTTGACTGTACTGGCTGTTGTACCATGAGGATGTGGTCCCTGTATGGAGTACCAGTGCTATTATTTACAGGCTAAACATCTTAGATATTTTTTGCTAAAGACAGTGGGAGCCTGAATATTTCTCCATGTGAATGAAGTATGGCTACATGTCAGTTCTTGGAACTGGGTGTGTAAATACATTAAATCTCTGATATGATATGGAAAAAGAAGAAAACCTTTCCACAGTTTCCACTTCTGGAGAATGACTCAGAAGCTGCTAGCATAATGAAATGACTCTTCCATGACAGAGAAGAGTGGGAAATGGTGTTACCACTGGCTTTCCACTATATTTTCTTTACTGTGATCTCCTTCAGGTATCTGGGCTGTTAGGGATGAGAAAAGGCTGGCAATCCCTGAGTATGCTTTGGCCTATTCTCAAGCCATGTTATTCACAGTGCCATTATCCTGAGCCATGCCAGGTTTATGCCTTCTTTTGCAATAAAGTATTATATCTGGTGATTTCTGCACTTTTTTTCCTTTCTTTTTTTTTTTTTCCCAAACTCAGTGACTTTATTATTCTTCTAACTGCTCTGTTACCTGGATTTCAGTTCTGTTTTGTGGGATGCTACTGGAGGTGTTTACCAGGGAGGTGGTGTTAGGATTTTCTCAGGCTGTAGTGCATCAGATAACAATTTCTAGTGATTTTGAGCCACCATCCAGAATGTTGTTTCTGGTCATGTAGACAAACGAAGTTTAGATAACAATGAGTTCAATATAAAGGAAATATTACTAGGCTTTTGTGTCCAGCAAGGCTAGTTAGTTTTCACTTTAGTGATCCCCTCATAAATCCATAAGGCTAATGTGGATGTTGTTGGTCCCTGTTAACTAACTGGTCAACGCATCATTGTCTATCTAAGAAAAGCCTCTCCAGCCTGTTTCTGCCATTATGGTATGGTACTGCCTCCCTCAAGCCTTCATAGTCTTGCATTAGGAGACAGAGCAGAAAGACAGTTTTAGTATAACAATTTTTTTTCCAACCTACATAGTACAAAATGCTACTCTCTTCATATGCTGCTATGCGCTGATATACATGTATGCCAATTATGTGCATATATGTATTTATAGACAGGTACTACTCTGGTTTTGCTGACCTGAAACATTTCTCAATGCAAATGCGATTTCCATGCCACTTTACAAAATATGCTTGTTTCCTTTCCTTCACTTATCACCATCTTAATGCTTGTTTTAGCATACTTGAAAGCCCAGAACTACAAGTGTTTATTCTTCTTAAATGCCTATCTAGCACTGTTTTACCTATTTGAGCTATTTATTAATTGTTTGAACAACACCCCTGAGTCTCATATAAGGCAAGATCCCACTGAGACAAGTACTGTGCAAATACATAGTAAAAATTCCTGCTTTGAAGAGTTTCAATATAAACTGCACTCCTTTGATCAACAATACACGATGGACTGCTGTGCCAATCTTGGTCCCTTCTGAAACTCTCAGGCTTCTAATTTATCCTCTATTTGATCCTGTAAATTGCAGAATGGAGGCCGAGATCAACAAGATGGCTGAGGTGGGAAGAAGGAGAAAAGTACAGTGGAAATAAAAGCAACAAAAATGATGGAGTAGTTTCTATAACTGAGCAATGACTAAACATTTGGAAAATGACTGGAGATATGACAGGTTCATAGTAATAAATTATATGGTGAGTGAAAATAGAGGTGGGATGTTGCCTCTTCTAGCACTAGAGCTTCAAGGCATCATGATAACCTAGTAGGTGGCAGGTAGGTGTGCAGGATGAGTTAAAGGAGATAATCTGTCATGCAGCAGGTAGTTAAGCTTTTGATGTACTTGCCACAGCATACTGTACATACAGAAAGCTTATAGGGACTCCAAGTGTTATTGGACAAATTAAAGGAATAAAAAGGCATTGCAGAATATTAAACAGCCATTGCCTCTGGCACAGGATTAGGAAACAAATTTCAGGTGAGCCAGGAAGTAACGACTTTGCTCTCTAGCTTTGACCCCCTCTGTTGGCAGGTTTCCATGTCTGGCCACTGTCTGTCATAGAACAATAGTAATTTCTGTGACCTGGTACATCTTAGTCTTATCCTTCTGTGCTCTTCTATTTGCCATCATCTTTGGGGGAAGTCTGGTATAGTAATGTAACAGTGTCCACTAGACTTTTTTACTGTTAAATTTGCCAATATGTTTTTTGCTTTGTAAACAAACACTGGCCTTTATAGCCCTTTCCCCAATACACAGTTGGTCATTTCTGTAAATGAGTCACTGGTCTTGGTCAAACTCTTAAACAGACAATGAGCATGTTCCTACTATGCCAACCAGTTGGATCTGATCCCTCAGCTATTTCCAAATGCTATCTCTTGTTGATCTTTCTAATGTCTGCTGGTACTGGGAGCTGCTGTTTCTCGTACACTGAAGCCAAAATAACTAATTCAAAGGTCTGGGAAGCCATATAACAACATCAGAATCAAATAAATGAAGTTGAGAAAAGGCTGAAAGCAGATGTAGAAATAAATTCCAGTTGTGCATAAATGTGCAAATAACACTGGCAGTGGATGGTTTATAGTAGTAAGTGCACCAAGGGCATAGAAGGCCAGAATAGAAGAAGTCTGTGTGGATGCAAGATGAATTCACAGCCTGTCTCTTCTGAACCCACTGAGATAAAATCAGGGAGTGCAGGCAGACTTAACTTCCAGGCCAAGAAGCTAGATATTTGGATGTCTCTGTTGAAACAGAGGCTACCCCAGTTTACATAGCAGCCCTTTGAAGTCTTCTGCCTGCTGTGCTCCTCTCTGAAGAGCAGAAGCTTGGCATCTCCTGCCTTGCTAGCAGAGGCAGCAGAGTCAATCTCAGCAAGAAAGGGATATAAGCAGATGGTATTTACTAAACCTTGATGCATCTAGATTGCTAGGAATATACTAGTATTTCTTTGCAAGATTTGTAGCTATATACACAGAGACAAAGGGATGGCTCTGGAAAGCAGCAGGGTGTGGAAGGGGAACAAGATAAGACCTACAGAAACTGTGGAAAGCTCTTTCTTGTGGAGGAGCACTGGCAGACTGAAGCACAGTAAGACACAGAAAGTGCTCTGAAGTAGTAGGAACTAAACTCAGGTTTTGTACTGGTTAATTATTGAGAGGATCCAGGCACTATCATTTGTCATGGAGGTCAGCAGATACTTGAAGAGCCTTGAAAATCAAGACATCGTTGCCTAAACATGAGGTTTGGATGTAAATGTTTATTTCTGAATTCTCTACAATATGGAAGTCCTTTCTGTGCAATGCATTCTGTAGTTGCAAGGTGCTTGGGCAAATCTTCTGCTTCAGGTAACTGTAATTTCCCCAGTTATGTGGGGAAGTTATAGAATATCTTTAGTGGAGCTGTATTTTAATACACGGATCTGCCATACTTGCTGCTTTTTTGTGAATCCATGTTTTTTTGACATGCTATCACTATTTTTGCACAAGGCACAGATGTGGAGGGTTATACAGAAATCAGATAATCTAGAGAAAGCTGCAGAAATATAAGTAATACAAACACCTTTCTTGAAAGCAGTATCAGTATAGTGCACTTATGTATTTTCTGAATATTGAATGTCTTTTCTTCTTTGAGACCCAATGGGTAACTTTGATGAGCAACAGTACCTGTAGAGACAGTACAATCATCACAGCTGTCAGTAAAGCCTATGTTAATGTGTTTTGAAAGAGTGATTAATGGGTTTTGACAATATCATTGCATTTCATATTTAATCAGATTATGCATCTGTTAGGTATGGTGCACTTCTAACATCTGCAGTCACAGCCCATGATCTGCATCCAGATCATCATTTTGGCAGGACCATGCAGCATGGTCTACAACAGACCCTAGGCAGGTTAAAGCTACATGCTCTCTATTGTGCTTTTAAAATTCACTGTGTTCATCTGTATGGCTCCTATATGCGTGTATGTATGCTCATATGCTCCTTTCCTGGTGAATCCCACCATGGCAAAGCATACAGCCTGAAGACAACGCTAACTGAACACTTTACTGAACGGGAAAGCTGGCTTAAGATAGTGTTAGTACACATACACTTGTATATGTGTGCCTAGTGCTTAGGTCCCAGCTCTGCTAGGTGCTTCCTCTGTGACTTCTGTCAAGCTGGCTGCAGACTAGCCATTAGGGCTTACTCCAATTTTTTGCAGTAGTGGAGGTTTATCTGGCCAATAGAAATACAAATATAAAGGCTTATGATGTGAAGATGATCATATACCTGTTTGGACAGCTCTTGAAATACATGGGAGTCCCTGCCTGGAAATACACAGAACAAAATTGACATACTTCAGCTAAAGGCTGTCCCAACACATCTTTTAAAATAATTCTACTTTGAGTTCTTTCTGAAACAAAACAGTGTAAGCAATGTCTCCAGTACTGTTTTCCTTCTTTTTGCCTTGGCTATCGAAACACTCCCCCAATATAGAACATGAGTGTGGTATCACAAATACACGTGGAGCAAGAATTAGAAAAAAAATTCCGTGTAGACTATCTTTCTTTGGTACATATACCATGAGTGACCTACCCCCAAATGTGCCAGAAATTTAGTTCTGAGTGGTCCTGCTATGCTATGCAGTGATGTGTATAAGGTAATCCTTGGTGGACAGAAGCAGGCAGGGAAAAGTAGTGGAGCTGAACATGGGATGTACAGCACAGTGCATGCAATGGTTTTGGTTTTTCTACGCACAGGGAACAGTCACTGAGCAGCCCCCTTGATAGGAAGCTGGGGGACATAGCGGAGGATAAGCTGTGCTCTGGAGTGAAGTAAGTTACTGGTGGCATTCACAGAGTGAGGAGCAATCATGATTCTGACCAGCCTCATTCTCTCATTTTATGTCTCAGGGCTTGAAAGTAGATTATAAAAGTACACTTTGTGAGTGTAAGCAGGAGCTAAGTGTGAGCCTTTTTATTGTCAGTGAGACACTGTCTGCCTAAGATTTGTTGGACTGTCACCATTGTTACACGAATGATATTACCCTGCAGAGGACATACCCTCCTACCCTAGGGCATATGGGAGCAGGGCTTGCAAGAAAGTTGCAACTTTCATGGGGAAATATGATTTCTAGTTTCACCTCACTCATTTTTTTTTCCTGTCAGTGATTTCATGATATGCAGGGTCTTAAACAATCTCACACTTCCTTTGGAAGATGAGGTCCCTGCTTTGACAGACTGAGAAGAATTAATTTTCCATTTAAATACCAGCTGTCACCCCAGACTGGTTGCATGACCATCTACATCTGCAGGGCAATTTTGTTTTCAAAAAAACAAGCCATCTTATTTGTTCTGTAAATCTTTAAAATGGAGGATTATTGCTTTTTAAATAAACAATAAGTAGTTGAAAGATGTTCCAGTCAACAAATACAAAATAACAGCCTATAATTCCCTTGTCATTTCTATTGTGAAAAACAGTATGTTATTGGACAGACTTTTGTCATGGCTTGGTGTTTATTTGCCTTCACAAGTGTTAAAATATGTCCAAATGTCCATGAGCAGATACAGGGAGATGCTTTGAGGAATAATTACACATTGGTACAACAAAAAGATATCAGTGATTCATAATGTGGTTAGATAAATCATCAGTCTCAATACTGGGGGAGGCAATTGGAATCTCTTGTTCAACAATGTTGTCTCCAACAATGTTGTCTCCAACATGGTCTTAAGTCTTTACTCCATGTTTTAGTCCTTTCTATTGTATGCTGTTTCTGCAGCAAGATTGGACCCCTGCTGTGGGAAATCCTGTTTTCATCTGATGTGGAAAATCTGCCTGTTCAAGTGAACTATTAGTCAAAACTAGAAAAAGACACAAAACAAAGGCATTGCTGAAGGAAGAAGCAGGATAAGCACCTCGTTGAGACAAACCATCCCCCTTCAAGAAAGCATGTGAATGCCCGTGTGCATACTTCCAAGCAAGGAGCAAGGCAAGTACTAACAGAAAGGGTTTCCTAACTCAAGGCACTTTTTTGGCAGTTTTTCTTGAGGGAGGGGTGGGGGGTGTAAGTTTTGGGGAGGCTGGACTGTTTCCATTTTGGTGGACTATGTTGTCTTGGATATAATGGACAAGCTGGGGAAAATCTGGACAATAGAGCTGGACTGCATTTGGCTCCATGTATAGCACTGTTCTGAAGACACCAGGTAAACACTGGCTTAGTGAATACTGTTGGCTAGGAAACCATTCCCTTTTCCTTGGCATTCTGTTTGCCAACAGGGAAGCCTGTCTGTGTGAGCTAGCCTGAATTTTGACAGTTGAGTTTTGGGACTTAGTGTGGATACTGTGTCTGGAGGACTTTCAATATGTCTCTTGCAGGCTGTTAGAGTGAGGACTGCAGTTGGATTTCTTTTCCTTGAGCACCATATTTCACTGTTGGAGAATTTTGAAGTACTCTCAGCTTTGAAAAAGGGTGCAGAAAAAGCATAATCACAAAGGCTTGCTGAACTTAAAAGCCTGAGAGCTAGTATAAAAACTGGTGTGGGGCTTCATTATTTGTCCTTCGTCCATTAACCTCTGGGCTGAGTTTGCCATAGGGCACCACTAAAAGCTAAAGTGTTGTGCCTTAGACACAAAAACCTTTCTGCTTGCCTGCCCTGTGGTCACAGAGTACCTCAGAGAATAAATCAGCTTGAGATTTTCCAAAGCCTCTAGAAATGGAAGTTTCCACATCAGTTAGTCTCTGAAATTGGGACTTGGTGGTCACATAGTTGACTGAAACTCAGTGTACAGGTGTATGAAAATGTGCCTGTGGGAGCTAGATGGTCACAGCCTATATCTTAAGCCTGGTGCCAATGATCATACCTACAAATGCATGTTCATGCCTACTGTGAAATGAACATTTGTCATGCACTGGGCTCTGGCAGTGCTGGTGCTATTTTGAATACAGCTGAGGCCAATTGTAGGCTGTGGGCTGCATTGCTGTTCAGAGTTTTATGTTTTAAACATCTTACTTTTATTTTTCTTGTTGACCTGCCTCCCTCAGGATTCAGTCTAACATTGCAAACAGCTTTAAATACTACAAAATAAAAGCTATTTGAGGAGTACCACCTTGCCTGACAAAGAAAAGTTTTGCTGTGATCTAGTCACCAAGCTCAAATTTAACTTTACTCCAGAATAGCTCTTGGGCTGACCATGTACAATTGTGGCATGCAGATGTGTGTAATAATATTCCATATGCTTAGAAACAGCAGTAGGCTCCCTCTGCCTTTGGGAAGCAACTACTGTCATGTCTGTTAGAGCAAAACACTGCCTTTCTTCCTACAACATTCTGCAGTACTGCTACAGTGAACTACTCTGAAGAAATTAATCTTATTTTCCCCCTTTTTGAGTTCTGTAAGGCAAGATTTATTGTCCTGAGAGTCACATAGTATGTCAAAAGTTTAAAAAATGGACCAGTGAAAAGAATAGAAATAACTCCCCAATGAAACCAAGTGTTTACTGTGGAACAACATGATATCAAGGTTTTTGCAGCATTGACTTGAGAGGGTGGAGTCACATCTTCTGGAAATATTAAAGCGTTGTCTGGACACAATCCTGAGTAACATGCTGTAGGGGATCCTGCTTGAGCAGGGAGGTTAGGGTTAGGTGACCTCCAGTGGTCTTTTCCAACCTTAACCATTCTGTGATTAGTGGCTCAGCACAACTGCTTATTCAAGAAAATTAAATTATCTCTATGTATGTAATTTCAGTGGTATTTAGAACTGACTTGGGAGTTTCAGAAGATTGCAGCCAAGGTCTTAGATGTGTTGCTGCTCCATAGCATATAAGTTCTACATCTGCAGGGAATTCTTCTCTTGTGAGTTAGAGCATCCTTGCAGAACTAGATCTACAATTTGAAGACTGTGCTTCCTGTGTATAGCCAAATGCATTAAGTCATCAGCCATTAATTCTACTGTGTTTTCTGGGCTTTCTAGTTTATCATTTAGCAGTGTTGCAGCCATACTTGAAAGTAATACTGATATTTAGTCATTAAGATGCCTAAGCTATCCTGTGGTCCTGCAAAGTCCACCAACTACTGTTCTACTTCAAGGTAAGTTTTAGCAAAGCACTGATATTAAGAAGATACAATTCCCAAGTGTGCTACACTTTGGCATCTTTTAAATAGATTTATCTTCTCTGAGAATTACATATATATGTGTATATATGCACATATATATAACAAACTGTCTGGCAGTTGCAAGGAGTACAAGGCTCTTGTGAAAACCAGTGAGCATACCAATGTGCATTATAAAAGCTGAAATTCATAATAGCTACAGCAGTGCAGTGTTATTTTCTTTTTGAAGGAAATTTTCCATAACGTAAGAATCGTATTCCTTTTATTATGCAGCTACAGTACTTACCATGCTGGAAAACTTTGAAAAAGAATACAGAATAGATTTGACCTTAGAAAGGAACATGATAAATTAGAGTTGCTTTTAAGAATTCAAATTAGATTTTCAAACTGGTTAGTTTGATTGAGCCAAGATGATCTTGTAAAGAATGGGGAGAATGACAGTAGCAAGACAGATAGATATTTGGCCATTAAATCCTACAGAATGCCCTTTCTACTTTCTCCTGGTTTTGTTTACTCATTAGCAAACACTGGTAAGTGATGTCTTTCCACTGTTTAAACTAGACAGGGGAAATTTTTTTTTTTTTGAAAGGACTTCCTCTTTAGGGGATTTGTCTTTGCTCACTAAAGCTCTTCACAGATCCCCAGTTCAATGTCCTGAAGTTTTTGTTCTCCAAAGGCTACAGAAGCTGAAAGCTACTTTTCTGGCAAACTAGTAAGGAAGAGCAAAGGAGGCAGCTAACTTGTATGGATGACACAAAGGGATTGAGGGGAAACACTTGGCATATTCATTGTGAGCATCTTGTGTGAGCCATCAGGGACAGGAACATCTCTCAGATAGTGGGCAGTGTTGTGGGGTGAACACCTTCTGTGAAAAGGCATCCTCCAGAGGCCAGCCATGACCCAAATTCCTCCCAGGTGGACAAGCAAAACTGGCTGAGCTTGGTTCTTCCAGTGCAATCTTTTATCTAGGATGGGGGAGGAAAACCCAACAGTGCTCAAAAAAACAAATGGCAAATGCAAGCTGTTGCTTAAACTGCCCATTTTGCTCACAAGGGTCTGAATCTGTCTTCTGATTCTGACTACTTGGCTTGCTTTTTGTTCATAGATACTTAACAATGCAGAAGCATTGTAACAGGGTGAAAAGAAGGAATGGAAGTGAAAGATGAGGGGACTAATAGGTCTGAAAATAAAGTATAGCACAAGGAATGGCAACTGCAGCAGTTCTTCCTTCAGCAGGAGTTTTCCATCTGTAACTCAGCTTGGTATTTTGAGACCTTATTTGGCAGCTGAAAGAGATTTCACCCTTATATTTTAAACAGGTTGAAGTGGGGTGGGAGGAGAAGCTTCTTTTGATTCATGAAAATAAATCAGTTGGGCAAAATGGTTTTGCTTCTTACAAATGGCTCATTTTCAAGGGTGGCTCCTGATTCCTTTCTTTGATCGAGAAGGGGTGGATTAGAGGATGAACTGTAAATTAGATCAGGAGAACTGGTGCTGTCCTGGGAACGAGGAGTATTGAATTTCACTCATTTAAGATTGTCACTGTGATCTTGTGGGAGTCTCATGAGGGCTACAAATGCCTGCATGGTACCCCAAGAGAAGAGGGCAGGGTTTGCCCCTGATGTCTCATTTTCATGCCCCCTGCTTCCATCCCCATCAGTTTTATGTGGATCTTCATTTCTGGGTTAAGGCCAGGGCCACCTGCTTGCATGCTGTGTGTTTGCCCTCTTTAATGTGTCCAGCAACTCCTGCCAAGTTGGTTGAGCTCAGTTCTAGCTGGGTCTCCCTGCTAGGACTTTTGCAGCTGGAAATACAGCCTTAATTGAAGCTGTCTGGATTTCAAGTGTAATCTGTGTTCAGCAATTGCTTGACACGGGTGTCTGCTTCTCACTCAAAACTTGGTGGGATTCTTGGTGTCATCTTGAGAATCAGCTACATGAAAAGTGAGTGCTTGGGGAAATCTTTCACTTGATCTGTACTCATAGAAACTGTATGGTCCCTGCTTTGCCAGGCATACAGCTCTTGACTTGTAGAGACATTTTTTCAAAACTCAGTGCATCCACAATATGCTTTTAAAGTGTGTAGGAGCAAGCATACACCTTTGCACTTGTAGGAAAGCTGTAAAACAAAATGCAAAGCATGGTCACAGCTGTAAGTGTGTATGCTGAGGTGTGCCTTGTCCTTTTCCTATTCCCAGCTCTCAGCAGTTGTGGGGTTGTCACCTAGTCTGACACCTGATTTTTCAGGCAACTTCTCTTTCACGAAGAGGGATTTCAAAGGTATCTCAATGTATTTTTAGTATGTGACCAGGTCAGTAAATACTTTGCTTTTGTGGAGGAGGGCATAAAGGAATAAGATCTCTGATCTTGAGTACTCTGTATGAACAGCAGTAAATCAAGAACCAACACAGGTGCATGCAAAGGTGAGTTTTTAAAAAGCAAACCTCTAACAGTTTATTCTAAATGACCAAAGACAGATTCTTGGATTTTCTGTTACAAACAAATGTTTAATGAAGTCTGATGATTTTCTTTTAATACAACAGCTGCACATGACTTCAGGAGTGTCAGCTTTGGACTGGATCAAATCCATATCCCAGCTAAGTCTTTATTATCTGCAGTGGTAGTCAGCATTGCATGCTTCAGGGGGAGATATAAGCATCTTGCAAGCAAGTTGTTTATAAAGAAAGTTTTCCTACCGTGTCTTAATAGCTGTTGACTTATCTTTTAAAGTAACTTCATTTACTTAATCTATTTCCTTAACACTGATAACATTCTGTATGTCAAAACAAACACTGCTATTTTGAATGATTCTACAGTATCTTCCACTGGCATCTTATAGTAGAGTTCTGCAGATTAGTAATAGGGAAAGTGTGTTATCAGTTCTGCATCTAGCATTTTTCATTTTCACATGGGCCCCTAGTCTTACTCAAAATGTGAACAATAAATCTCAGAAGAGTTGGTTTAGAATTATCCTCTATGTAGCTGTTTTAAAGATACCACATTTTTTACATAGCTGAAATGATCACAACAAACATTTCTTCTCCAACATATTTTCTTAAATTTGTATTTATCAGATGTCTGGAGTTTTGTTTTTGGGGTTGTGTATGAACACTTATTTTATAATCATATTTTGTGTTTAAAAACTATATAATACAGCCAGAACTTTGGAAACTGTACTTATTTAAGACTTAAGCCCAAAGACAGAAGAAAATCTTCTGCCACACACTGCAGAAGTTGCTCCGTACGGACATCACTATTTTCATTTTACTCTGCATGAAAAGCGCCTGAGGTTCTCACTTAGCATCTGCCACAGATGAAATCACTGGTATTATAGTTCATGATTCAGACCACCAAAACTGAAGAGGCTAAAAAAGCACGGATGTGTCTTTTAAGCCCTTTAAGTAAAAGATGTTTCTATCTCTCAGGGACATAAACGAAATTTGAATGCTACAGGTGCTAATAGCCCACAATCCAGGTTTGTTATTAAGTTAGGGATTTCAGATGCAGTTACAAAAAGTTCTGAATTTATATTTACTAGGTGGCTCAGATTATCCTCCCAGCATTATGCTGGTAGCAACCTATTAAAAGCTCCAGTGCAGATCAAACACTGTGAAACACTCATCAACAGTATTCTGTATCAGCTAACCTTGGCAGTATGGTGGCATTTCCTGTGCTTGCATAGTGTTCTTCTATTCAGCAAAACCTGCTTCTGAGGTGCCTGAAAGCCAAGAATACTCTCTGAAAGCTGCATTGCTGAGAAGTGATATGGGTCATAGTTGTTGTGTGTTAGTTGAAATTTCCATGCTCCCTGTATTTCAGTGTGTAATGTGTATTAAACAAAAGAGCTTATTTAATATTGCACTTACACTAAGTTAATCCTTATTTCTGCTTTAGTGAACACTGATGTAGCTAGAAAATTAAAAAATAATCATTTTAGCCACTAGGTGATATGTATAAGCAAACAAAAATAATTTGTTTTGATTCATGCAATAAGACACTATGCTAATGAGAAGACTATGAAATAAAGTGCAGTGCTATGGAGCTCTAGAAAGGAAGCTGGTGACAGCTGTCAAGACTTCCTGGCAATGCTGTCCACACTTCAGTGCTATCTACAGACCACAAATTTCTATGTAGGTAGGCAAGGGGTTTTCCTGTAACAGCTGCCTGCCAGTTAATAGAAATGTTTAGGAGACTGAATAGATGCGCATGGCCACACAAGGAAAAAATGCATGTAAAGGCCAAAAAGCATTCCTCAACAAGGGATCACTGGGGCTTAGTGTGGAGAGGTGTGTAGGAAATGCATGATGAGATTCTTGCATTTGACAATGGCAGTTAACAGCATAAAGAATGGTCAGAG
Organism: Margarornis squamiger; assembly: GCA_035222235.1. Taxonomy (NCBI): domain Eukaryota; kingdom Metazoa; phylum Chordata; class Aves; order Passeriformes; family Furnariidae; genus Margarornis; species Margarornis squamiger. Next base: position 27,983,245 of record JAWWTY010000123.1, on the reverse strand, counting down.
AGTGTCTGTGTTCCCAGAGTTGACAAAATAAACCCATAGCCTAATGCACCCAAATTAGGGAGATTGAAAATGGGTTACAGTGGAGAGAGAAATACTCAGATGTCTTCACAAAGAGCAGACGGTACGTGGAGTGGAGAGCTGACCCAGGTTTTGCTTAATCTCTGAAATTTGAAACCCAGCTGTTATGCTGTGCTAACATCCAGAGCAGAGCTATTTTGGGCTGGTGCTAACTGCTCCAGGACAGGTCCCTACAGACACTATTCTATAAAAATACTTCTGACACTTTACATCTTTCACTGAAAAGAATTTCATTGAGTCCAGCCAGCCCTGTCCAGGGCACAGTGCACATAGAAGACCAGGAGAGAAAATGCACAGCTCTTTCAGATTCCTTTATTTTTGAAATGAGTTAATATTTCTGGTTGGTAGCACATGTGAGATGCAGCTAACAATTCTTTTGCTGAGGACATTGAAGGTGCACTAACAATCATACCCCTCCTGTAGTGCTATCTGGAGACAAAATGCACTGCTTGGAGCACTTTTCATTGAAAAAACAGCACTGTAAAGGGAGTGCTGATTACAGCCTTCCATGAAAAATTTAATCTACAGATAATGTGCTGTTTGTAACTTGCCAAGAACATTTCTCATGAGCAGTGCAGGAGAATCAATTCCCTCGTTAGTACAAATGAGTATACATCTTTTTCTGAATGCTGAGGAATACTAGGTTATGTGAGTTCTTGTGAAAAAGATCTTATCATTGAGGAAGTGGTTTGTATGTCTTGTCTGAAAAGTCTTTTCAGTTGGTAAGATGCATTTTGCAAGGTATAAGGTTCCAAACATGTGGAAAGAATGGAGTTGCTAACATACGTTAAGTCAGGCTGATAATATTTTACTTGTAAGGTTAGTGTACTTCCACAAAGGAATCTGTATTTGTAATCTAAAGGTTGGGCAGTCAGATTTTTATTTTATTTTTTTATGTGCTTCTAAACTCATTCTCTATATTCCTTCAATGTCATTCGCATTGCTGTTGAGCTGACATTCAAAAAATCGAGTTGCAAGATCTTTTAGTGGCCTGAATAACAATTCAGTCCTGCTTAATGTGCCTGTTATAAAATGTTATTTAAAAATATCAATGCTAATCATGCCAATCTTAAAAAGAAGACAGCAACTTCATCCAAATCTGGTAGTTATTATGTACTTAATAGCCAAAGAACTTTAAAATTGACCCAAACCTATTCTTCCTGAACGAAGTGGTAAAACTTTAGTTTAGTCAAATAGAAGGAGGATTAGATAAATGCTGACTATTTGTAAAGTTCCATCCATTAACATTCAGTTTAAGTAGAAATTTTCCATATGTTCTACTTGCAAGACTAGATGACTGTGTTAACTAATTAGAATCACAGTTAAAATATTTACTATCCAAACTTTTAAACAAATGAAAAGATTAATGAGGTTTTACTGATTTTTTTTTTCAGTTATTTTTGTAGGAAAAAAGTTATGTATTTAATTGAAAAATAAACTCACTAAAGCAATGCTTATCAAAATCTCAATACTTGCCCCTAAACATTCTGAGTAGCTGTAAAGTACCTCTCCTTATGCCTGAATATTGAATACTTGTGGAAAGAACCTCAAAGAGTTAAGTATTAAGGGATCTTGTGTTTTTACACTAAATCTTCACTAAGGGCAAACTAGTTCCTGTATCTAAGGTTAAAAGCCCTGGTGTTGATTGGATAATTCCTTCTGGTCCTTATTCTTGTCTATGCTTTGAGTAGGAAATAAGCTTTCAGTCCTAGGCTCAGGACTGTGTGCTCAGGAGTTGATGCTTATGAGATGGTCTCACAATTTCTGACTTCAAAAGGGGCACCTCAGTCTCCCTGCATCTCTCATCCCAAGCAGCTGACCAAGTACCTGCAGATACAGTACCAAGCTGCTGGGCTGCAGACAGTTCAAAAAAAAAGAAACAAAAACCAAACTGAAAATAAAACCAAAACACCACAAACTGGACAGCTTGAAGAGTCTAGTGAACTTGAAAATCTTCTACAATATGTAATATTGAAATATCATTTGTACCTAATACATATGGTATTTGTTGAAATTGATTGTAAATGACATTTTCCCTCAGTGGCAAAAGCACTGAAAGCTGCCAGGTCGTTAGCAGAAATATATAGTGTATTAACAGACCATGACAACAGGTCTCTAAAATGGGAAGAAGGAACTTTAACATATTACAGCATAATTCAGTAACTTAAATTGTTACATATTCTTCTACTTATTCTATTAGAATTAGTAGCACTCAGGAGAGGTGGAGAGGAAAAGACAGCTGAAAACAATAATTGTGCTATTACTTCCAAAGCACTAGGATTTTTTTCCAATGCACTTAGATCACAGAATAATTTAGGTTGAAAAGACCCTTAAGATCAAGATGTTCAGTTTGAAAAAAAGTGTTTTCAGTTGCCAATGAGAAAAACTATGGGACCAGCTGGTCAAGGGAGGGGATTGTCCCGCTCTGCTCTGTGCTGGGGTGGACTCATCATGAATATTGTATGCAGTTTTGGGTGCCACAATATAAGCACTTAAGCTCTTAGAGAGTGTCCAAATTATGGCAATGAAGATGGTGAAGGGCCTTGAGGGGAAGCCATGTGAGGAGCGGCTGAGGGCACTTGGTGTGTTCAGCCTGGGGAAGAGGAGAGTGAGGGGAGACCTCATTGCAGTTACAACTTCCTTGTGAGGGGAAGAGGAAGGGCAGACACTGTTCCTCACCCAGAGGAAGGCTGAGTACTGGGACAGGCTCTTCAGGGCACTGGTCACAGCAGCAAGCCTGACAGAGTTCAAGAAGCATTTGGATGATACTGTCAGGCACATGATATGACTCTTGGGGATGGTTCTGTGCAGGGCCAGGAGTTAGACTCGCTGATCCTTGTAGGTGCCTTCCAACTTGACATATTCTGTGACTCTTTGATATCTTCTGTGGTTCTGAGTGGTTCTATCATGATATAAAGCAGGTGAATATCTGGCCCAAGATGTTAGAAGACACCAGTTCACAGGCTCTGGGTCTGGCTTACAGCTTTAAACATTCTGGTGACACCCTGGGAGGTAGAAAAGATAGCATGAGCATTAGCTGGAGAGCTCATTGTCATGCCAGATCAAGGGGGATTTTACTAAATAACTCAGTAAATCATTAATGTGCTGCTGTTTAAAAACCCCTCAATAGTAAGATGAGTTCTATTGTGAGATGATGCTTCAAAGACGTAATTTGGAGTGGTTCATTGTGGAGGCTTAAACTGATGCCTTTCAACTTCACAATGCAGGGAAAAAGAAATTAACGTTTAGGAAAAATAATAACCAAAATCTTTAAATGATTCAGTCACCTCATATACCTGCTATGAGTCTTATAAAAGAAGAGAGTGAGTAATGAGTGAACTGTTGTGGAAATCTTGGTATTTTATTGATGAAAATAGGCGAAGTCCATAGGAGATGACATTATTGATTAAGCAGACACTAAGCTTCAGGAAATCAGGTTTCAGTTACAGTATCTGCTGCAGACTCCTTGTGATGCTGCTATCACTTCACTATTGTGCTAAGTTTATCGTTGAATCTAGAAACCCTGTCTGAAATAAGAGCCACATTATGGTATGCACAACACAAATATCGTGGAAAAGAGCCTCTCCTCCAAGACCTTCCAGTGCAATTAAGCAACAAAAAGGATGAAAAGAAGATAGGGTTGCACAAAGCTGCACAGCAGCAGTATTGAGTCCTGAAGCAGCAGTCTCCTCGTACCCAATTCAAGGCTGTTATACTGGATCATAGTAAAATGAAAATTTGACCTAGGTTTGCTCAAACATGTAGACCATGCATCTTTCTTTGCTACTACAGTGATATCTTATTTACAGGCTATTCATAGGAGCAGTAAGTGGTTTTTTCAGGTCCCTTCCAAGCTGAATTTTCCTATGATCATAGGATAAAGTTTATCTTGGGGTTTTTTGTTGCAAGATTTTAGGGGAAAAAATAAAATAGAACACATTTGCTACATTTTCTGTAGCAGGCAGCACTGAAGGAGGATAACATCTTTAAAATGGTATGGCTGTGGAATGGCTGTTAGACTCTTGCTTGACATATGTAATAGAGTCAAACTTCAGTCATGTCTGCATATATTGTTGGTTGGACTGATGCACAAGTATTGGCCTTATGCTGTTAATTACTTGGAAGTGTCTTTGATATCTATCAGGATGCTGCAATCAGCCTCCAGAAGTATTTTTTTTTGAATGCTTGAGTGCCGAACTCCCAAGCATTTCAGTTTGTGGTGAAGCACTCTTCTATAGCTTCTATTACACTAAATCAGCCAGCAGGACTTACCCTCTCTTGCACTGTTCTATACAGGCAGTGAAAAAGAGATCTAGCACTTGAATACAGCCAGTAATGCTTACAGATGGGGATCAGAGTGCTGATGTGCCAGTGGTGTAGCAATGTGAAAGACAGATTCATTGCAGATCTGACTTATCCATCAATCTTTATTCAGCAAAGTATTTAAACCTTGCTGAAGTCTTAAGTACACACAGATTTCATGCTACTCCAAAAGATGAACCTAATTATGTTTTCTGCTGCAATAATTTAGAGATCATCTTTAGGGAATGCCTCCCTTTTGTCCAAATTCAATATCCAGATAGAGGGGGAAATATTGCAAAATGTTTTTTTTTTTTTACTGATAGTGAATTAGACTGAATGGTATGTGATAAAATTGTGGTATGATACATAAAGCACTTACATCCCACACTACATATGAATGTAGTGCTTAAATGAATAAGGTGAATTCATAAAGTGGCACAATTGATGCTGAACAGCATGTGAACCTGTTGTTCATGCTTATCTCACACTGGAGCCATGGCATATTGAAATTTAGACAGAAAAGAGCAATAGTTACCTGCCAAACTTATCTTCACTTAAAGGGAAAAGATCTGCCGTGCAGCAGAAGTTGGGGCACTACAGAATGATGGGAATACGAAGAGTGACTTTCCAGGCAAGGAGCTCGGTTTCAGGGTTTGCTGTGAGACTTGTCTGGTCAATGGACTTCCATCATTAAAGCTTCCTTTGTTGAAGGAACCTGAGGCAGTCCGGCTTCAAAAATGCAATTCTAAAAGATTTTATTTGTGATACTTGATGGCATTAGCAAAATAATGATATAAGGTATATTCCCAAGAGAAATGAAGCAATCATTTCAGATCAAACTCAGCTTTCTATGTGACCATCATGCCTCTGACAGGTGGTTTTGTTTTGTCAGATTGAAAGCTGCCCTTCTAGTGAGGACCCCTCTCTATGTGGTGCTTACACTGGTTATGTGAGGAGATGAGATGTCAGTCAACTGAAGGATAGGATACTAATGACTTAATAAAAATAAGTATGTTAGGAGAATTTACATCATGGGATCTGTGAATCTTGTGGAGCCTAGCAAGGATTCTCAGTGCAGATATTTTGACTTCAGATCACGTTGATAGGTACTTTGGTCTGCACCCCAGTATATTACAAGACATGAAAAAAATGTAGTCCTTCTGTACTGGGAACAGAAATTCCTGGGTAATAGAAACAATTCCTTGAACAGAGATTCAAGTTTGATCTGAACTTATCTAATGATGTGACACTACCTTTGCCCCAATACTTTGCTGCAATAAACTCCTTCACTGTTAAAAGCAGTGCCCTCTTTAATTTGAATGTATCTCCCTTCTGCTTCAGCTGCTACCTTTTTACATCCTTCTTCATTAGTTAAATCTATCTTTAATACCCAGAACTTTATCCATATAAAGCTATTCCGTTCTTAAGTCAGCTTTTGATCTTTGTTTTGGTAATTTAAACAGAGTGCACTAATATAAACCTCTTCATGAAAGATTTTTTTTTTTATTCCTCCGACTAAAAAGTTCTGCTTCCTCTCCAGCTTTCCAGTATCTTTTCTGAAGTGTAAAAATGGCTGCATGTAGTATTTTAGCAGTGGTGTCAGACATTTTCTAGCAAACACTGCTTTTCATTTGCAAGATGCAGAGCTATGCAGAAGCTTTGTGGCAAATGGTTTAAGGCACAGCATATGTAGAGCACATTTCAAGAATCTTTTAAGGACCCAAAGTTGGATCCTTCTACTGGTGACAGCTCCTAAGTCCTCCCACATACCATCCCTTAAGTAAAAGTACTTGCTTGGAACAGTGCTTAGCCCATGTGCAAGCTCACTGGTGGGGTGCTGTTGTTGTGACTGACTTACTACAAGGGTAAGCCTTATCCTCTCTAAAAGTCCCACTGCATAAATATGCTGCATAAGCTCTAATTTGTTTGCTGGAATAAGACAGGAAAAGACAATTTCGTACAGGCTGAGTTTTTGTTTTTCCCTTTTCCTCAGTGAGGTGGGCTGGGTTGTCATTTTGGTTGGTATTTTATACAATGGAGATGCACCAGCATGACAACCCAATGCTTGTTTGAGTGACAAAATCCTGTGAGCATTCAGGGTCTGTATTAATGCTGGGCAATTTTCCCAGTGGCTGCCAAAGGATTTAGGAGTGCCAAGCTCACCATTTCTCGGTGGTATTTCTGCTTCCAACTTCCTTCAGTACTTTTTTTCAAAGCTCTGCAGCAACATACTCCCTTCATGGCAAAGGAGCAAAGCACTGAAAGCAAGACAGAATCTACTGTCTTGCCTTTGTACAAAACAAGCACAGAAATTAGGAGAGATTTTTCAGGACAAGAATCTCAAGTGAAGAAAAATACTGTCATATTGGGCAAGGTGCCTGTTCCTGGAGATGCTGTGGGTTTTGAAAAGCTTCTGATTTATCTAGTCTGTTTTGTAAGCCACAGGGGACTGCATGTCATGCTGCAGTTCTTCTTGCTGAGACTGAGGCTCCACCATTCTCTGCTGCTTCTGTCTGCTTGACAGTATCTCTAGGAGCCAGGTTTGAGTTGTGCATTGGGACCACAGAATGGGAGTCCTGGAAAGAACCTTTTCAGGGGGAAATTTTGTCCAGCCCTGCATCCTTGCAGCAGCATTTCTTAGGTAAACAATAAGCTCTATATGTGGTTTTATACACACATATCCTTACCTATGACATAATACATAGGCAAACTGAGTATTTATCACCACTCAGTTCTTTCTGGCCTTTAAAGCAGGCTGTGAACACCTCCACCAGTTCCAGTGCACTGGGACCAGCCTGTTTATGCCATTTCACAGACTGAACAGCAGCTCCAGCTGTCTGAATCCAACCAGTACTGTTTGTTTTCCTGCCAGGAGGAAAGGACAAATCCTTGAACAAAATGACCCCCTTTAGGGGCATGATATGGTTTCAGTTCAGCTCCTTGGTAGGGCAAGAAGCCAGAACTGTATTGTATGAATCCATGGAAGCAGAATTTGACCTCTGAAGAGGCAGCTTAGATTTACTCATCGTCTTCCATTTATTCGTCAGGTAATCTGTGAATGCTCCCCGTGGGTGTTTTACCCCTGTGCTGGGATAGCACTGTGTCACTTGCATCAGCTGCCTATGTATATTTCTTCCCTGGCTGTGGCCAGGTAATCTCTCTTCTGGCTTCTTAGACATGTAACACAAATTCACCTTCCTCTCATGGCTTGGCTTCTTATCTGTTCATGCGTTGCCTAAATAGTGCACGGTCATTTCCTTATCCAGCTCATCCCTTGGTACTCCCAGAAGTATCTTGGTACCTCACTACTGAATAGACTCAGCAAAATTCCTTGGAAAGAAATGCACAGCTATTTATTCTTTGCTCATATCATAAGCTCTGAAATTCACACCTGGGTGGCATACAGGAAAGAGTGAACTCTGCTCTTCAGTGAGTGCATTGATTGAGAGCTTTGGCACTAAATGTTGCACAGTAATTTGCAGCACGAGGCAAACAAGCTTGCTCATGCTACCTCCATGCAAATATATACACGCAAATCCCAAGCTAACATACACAGAAAATCAGGCTTATTTGAGGTGGGGCAGGGGGTTGGAAAGAAGAATTGTGAAAGCAACTCTCAGCTATTTAGAGTGCAGGCCAGAGAGCTCGGTAGCAGATCGCGGAGTGCAATTTGCATGTACTAACAGTCTATTTAAGACTGACGCTGCAGAAGGAAGCTTTTAGGTTCATGGTTGTCTTAGTATAGGTGGTTCAAAGCCAGAGGGCATAAAGCTACCTACTGCAACATTGAGACCTGCTGGGTGTTTTGGAAGGTCTTCCATGTAGGAGGGAAAAGATGACTAAACAAATCCAGTTATTCATATATGCTCCAAATGATTCAAGATTATGTGGAGATTGCAACACACTGCCTAAAACTAGCAGTGCTGGATTCAGTGAGGAGCTGGTGAGGTCAAAGTAGTCATATAGCTTCTGAGTGTCCTGGAACGTGAATCTCCCCTAAACCAAAAGAAATAGTGTTTCTTTCTGCATGGCCAGTCACCTACTGGACTCCCAGGTTTGCTCTAGTATAAACTTGTTGGGAGGGGAATTCTTCAAAGGCTGTATCACTTAAGCAGAGCAGACCCATGTGTGGTGCACAGGGTGCAGCTTGCAGTTTATGTGCTGCACGAAGACATGTCATCATTTAGGCTGGAAAAGACCTTTAAGATCACTGAGTCCAACCAAATCCAGTGGTACTACTGTAATTTTTCATTTTTCTACGACAAGAGAAAAACTTGCTTCTCTTGATACCTACCTATCTGCTCATACAGGTAGGAGAAATGTGGGATTTTGACCTCTCCTGTATAAAGAGCTCTGAACCCCAAATTTACTTCATTGGAAGGCATTTAATGGGACTGTGATTTCATCTGGAGTGGATATAGCAATACCTCCCCTTTTGCTTAAGCATTGGATGGAGCAGCTAAGAATCAGTGGGTATCACAGAGGGAGAGAAAGCTCATGTGCCTCTTCACTCTAGGAAGTAGGACTGTCTGTGAGGAATAGAAACCAGGATTAGCTATAGGATTTAAATGCAGTTGTGTGCTCTTAAGCTAAGGACTAGATCACCGTTCCCCTCAAGCAGATGCTTCTCCTCCAGTTCCAACCAGCCTGGACTTTTTAGTCATGGTACAATTCACTGCCACTGAGCTGATCAAATTATCACAGTGTCTCATTTACAATATCACTGATTAAGTCACAGAGGAGGAAGCTAATTATAGAGGATCATGCTATTTAAATGCAGGGATGCTGTAGCAAACTCTGCAGGAGGCAGATGGAAGTATTTTGAAAGGAAAAAAGGGGGAAAGGCATACAGCAACAAAACAGCTTTTTGTGGGCAATGCTATAGCCTCTCTTCTTCCTCGAGTACTTTTTTCTGAAAAGCAGAGATGGTCTGAGGAGTGCTCTCAGAATTTGAGGGTACAATTCCAAGAGGCTTCTTTAATTTTATTACTGGGCATGTGATCATTATGCTACAGACTAGAATAGCTCAAACTTGGCTTTAATGTCAACCTGTCAGTATATTCATCGCTGAACAAGCATTATATAATTACACTGAATCAAAAGATTAGAATATAACGGATTTTTTTAAGGTGGTGGAGGTATCTTAATATGGAGTGATCTAATTTGTATTGATCCTTCTTTCTATAACATGTTTAAGGGTAAGCATACTTAGGAGCCAACCACATCTTACAAACAAGGTCTGGAGTCAGATGGAGGAGAACTGTGGCACAACCACACTGTGGGTACTTGCTCAGAAAATTCGTTGAAGGAATTGGAACTGATAACTATGTACAGTGTCCTTGAAGTGAAATATTTTAAATGCAAACCAATTTAATATTGTACTTACAATGGACATTTTCTACAATGATTGAGGGTGCTTTAGTATTCCAACTTTAAAATGGGAAGTACAAGTTTCCAGAATGTGAATCTGACATTGCCTTACTTTGTCTCTTGTGTGATGGTTTATAAAGAAGGTAATAAAGAACTTTTGATACAACAACTTTTAACCCCATTTAGTATATTATGTCAAGACCAGAGAAAGGTACAGGGTCAACTAAGACTAGCCTGTTTTATAAATCCTGTGGAATAAAGCTTTGTGATGTGTTACCATAAGATTAAAAAAAAAAAAAGGCCTATCGACCAGGAATTCATGGAAATGCTGCTTTGACGGCTTTTCTTGTGAAAGCTGGCACAGAGGAGAGTTTAGCTCACAAACTATAATGCACTACTTTTCTCATAAGAGCTTAACAGACAAGGGGGCTGAAGTGACTTTCCTATAGGACATGTATGAATCCCCTGCAGTCACATCATTAAATCCCCAATAGGTCAGCAGAAGTGCAGATAGCACAAGCAGAAGGAGGAATCGGATTACTTCACTTTCACTAGTTCTGGAAGGGCATTTAGCAGACCATTTTCAGTTTGACAGGATCAGTTAGCACAGTAAGAAGGGAGGAAGGCCATAATTTCCTCTCTGTGGGAATGACCATTGAGAAATCAGGTGGTAGGAGAGCTATAAGCATTTACTTTGTGAGGGTGAGCTTTGAAACAGGTGTAATTTATTTTGTCTCTGCTTATAGACAACCTACTAGCAGTCAGCTGGATTCTGAGATTTCATTTTTTGTCCAGACTAGTAGGTAATTTTTTGAATGAGGAATGGGACTAAGGAGTAGGAGATGTTGTGTGAACTACCTCTATCTGGCATATTAGTAATGCCACATCTTGCTCATCATCACCAAAACCCCTGAATTATCAGCAGACAGTTCCTGCTTGCGGACCAGCACCGTTGTCTGGAATGCTGAAGATGAGACAGAGAGACAGGCTGTCAGCGCATGTTTACACAGAGGAATGAACAAGCTACTTGAAAAAAACCATATCTGAGACAGGAGCTATTTCCCTTCAGCTGGCACAACCTTGGTTTTGTTTAAACCTATATGTAACTTGGAAAGGCCTGGTGGGAGCAGCTCAGAGTCAGGCTAGTCTCTGGTTTTCAGAGAAAAACTGTGGTGCAGATGTTGGGGTTTAGCCCCAGTCAGCAACTAAGTACCATATAGGTGCACTCCCCCCAAATAAAAAAGTAAACCTTGTGGGTTGAGATAAGAACTGTTCGATAATAATGATGATGATGATGATAACAACTTTAAAAGGTACCCTCCACCTCAAATGACTCTGATTCTATGAATTGTAATGAAAAAAAACCAAACAACCTCCACACACTTACTGATGCCCAGTCTGTCCCCAAGCATCAACTGGCAAATCCCAATGAACTGCCTTCAGTTTATAGACTGAGCATGATATTGTGGCGTGGAGTATCCCTTTGGCCAGTTTGGGTCAGCTGTCCTGGTCATAATTCTTCCTGTGTTCTTGTGCATCTGCTAACTGGCAAAGCATAGAAAACTGAAAAGTCATGGATTTAGGGTAAGCATTACTGAGTAACAGCCAAAACATCAGTGTGTTATCTACATTATTCTCATATTGAATCCAAAACACAGCACTGCACCAGCTACTAGGAAGAAAATTAAATCTGTCTCAGCTGAAAGCAGGGCAGGAGGGAAGATCAGTAGCTGGTGTCTAAGTCAGGGAAAGTGACCCTTCCATGGCGGGGAGGTGGGAAGGGAAGTTATATATTTAAAAAGACAGAAAGAAGTGATTTGGAACCTTGCAGCAAAAAGTTTGAGGTGAACAGAGGATGAGCCTAACATATTTTTCTAACTAAAGGTAATGTTGTGGGAAACTCCTGGCATGGTGAATGCCAGTGCCCTAATGGATTGTTCCTGTGTCTGTGCCAGAGAGGGATCCACTGGTGCCAATTTGTGGCAATATCCAGAGATTTGCCTCTGTGTGAGTTGCTATTCCTAAAGAAGTTTATCTTCCACTAGTGAAGGTCTAGCTTGTCCATTAGAGTGGTGCTTGCAAGTCCTGATAATGGCAATACAGGCTGTATAGTCTCTGGATTGATGTGTTCAATGGTGCTTTCCTTTGAAGTGACCTGTGGGTCTTCACAATAACTTGTATGGGGCTATGTTTGGGATTTGTGCAGGAAACAGTGTTGATAACACAGGGATGTTTTTGATGCTGCTGAGCAGCACTTACACAGTGTCAAGGCTTTTTTTCTCTCTCATCCCGCCCTACAAGTGAGGACACTGGGGATGTAGAAGAGGGTAGGAGGGGACACAGCCAGGGCAGCTGACCCCAAGGGATATTCCATATTGTATGGTGTTATGCCCAGCACATAAAATTGGGAGAAGAAGAAGGAAGGGGCGGGGGGGGGGGGGCGATGTTCAGAGTGATGGTGCTTGTCTTCCCAAGTAAACACTACAAATGATGGAGCCCTGCCTTCTGAGGATGACTGAACACATGCTTCACCATAGGAAATGGTGAACAAATTCCTTGTTTTGATTTGCTTGTGTTCACAGCTTTTGCTTCACCTGTTAAACTCTCTGTGTCTCAACTCTGCATCTCACTTTTATCTTTGCAATTCTCTTCCCCACCCCACTGCTGGGGAGTGAGGGAGCAGCTCCATGGGGCTGGGGTTAAACCATGACACTGAGTAAGATCAGTCTGCCCTGTCACAAGGGTAAGAAAAATATGTCATGTACAGCTGTGGCAAATTCAGCATTTTAAATAGATGATAAAATAGATACCAATTTTCAACTTTATTCTTTCAGTGTAGTAAGTTGCAGGACACGTGTAACATAAGCTTGAAAATAAAGCATGTTAGATAATCATGTTCTAGTTTCTGAACTGTTCTAAGGAGGATGTTTTAATGTAGTGAATAGGCCCGCTTTAATGTTCATAAGAGTTTCAGTATAAAATCCTAATGAGCAATAATCTTTCTCTAATTCCTCTAATGTAGTCTCTGGTCTGAATGATAGCACTTGTATTACTTTCTATGAAACATATTTACCTCCTGCAATTCATTTGACTGTAATCCTTTTGCAGTTTATATTTGGCTGGTTTTGTTATATACTTATTAGTAACTCTATCTAAGCACAGATACGTTTCTTTAAAAAAAACCCTAAACATATTTAAATAGTACTGAAATAAGATTCTTCTAGCTGCAGCTATAATAACACCTCTAATGTTTAACAAGCCACAAGAACTGGAAGAATAGAATAATTTACTTGGCTCATAAAAGAGCAGAAGTAGTTACATAAAATGAACATATCAGTCTGCTGTTATTCCTATTCCACACAGTTCCCTGTGGCTTATTTCATTTTAGGCTTATTTTTTTTCTCAAGGAAAATTAATTCAGTGATGATACAGTTTCTTCTGGGTCAGAGAGACTAGGTTAGCCAGAAAGAAATGACTTCTCAGAAACAGAAAGATTATATGTTTCCTGGCTTTCAACCCTGTTACTAGGAGAATAGATGGGTATAAATTTCAACAAATAAAAAATAAGCCAAATCGGAGAGCTGGTCCAAGAGGGATTATGAAATGAGACAAAAACAAATGGGTTTATAGAAGTGTAAAACAAAATACTACATTACTTGTATCACTTTTCCTGAAGACATAAAAAGATATTAAAAAGTCATTAGCCATACTAGCTTAGTCACCTGAGAATCTTCGGGAATGACACTTCAGTTACACCTTCTTAATGACTGTGTGGGTTTATGGAAGTGGAAAGACAACAGAATTAATTTTTCTGGAGTAGATCTTTGTAGGGAAGATGGCAAAGTGTTCCTAACAGCAAACAGACAAGCTGCTGCTCCAAACACACATTTAAAGGTCAGGCCCTTTGTCAGATCTAGTCATTGTGGCTAATATTTCAGTCTGTGTTAGGTCTGTGGAGGTAGTGCTGGCAGCTTCTGTGGAAGTCTTATGATGTGTCTATTTGCCTTTTCAGTCACCCAATAGTTTTATATCTTCTCATTTTATAAGGCTGTGCATTCTACTTCCCTAATTTTATGCTTTTTTGGGAAAAGTGTAACTTTTGGGGCAGTTTGGAAACTACTCCTAGCTGTTTGATATTGTCACTTGGCAGTCAGAAGTCTGTCTTCACAGGAGAGGACACTTGCACTGTTTTCAGGAAGAAGGGGGCCTTGAGACCAAATGTCCCACTGCCTCAATGAGTGGTCTAGTGGCACTGCTGGCTTGCAGCTAGTGTTCTTAGTACTGAGTACCATAATTCAGCTGCTACTGACTTGTCTCCACTGAAGTGCGTGAAGCTCTGACAGTTTTGTGTAGAACTGTTCTGCTACTTGTCTTGGGTGATGTAGGGGAAAAAGGAATTTGTTGTTGTATATTCTATATTTTAGCCCAATCCTTTGTCCTGTCTTGCTGGGGGGAAATAGCAAACTTGTGTACAAAGTAGTTGCATTCTGTGACTTGACTGGAAGCAAGAGCAATTTTCATAGTTTATTTGTTAGAATGATTTCCAACTCTTTGAATGAAAGATGAGCTTGTGAAATCGAAGTCTACGTTTAAGGCCTATAAAACATGACATGTTAAGAGAAGGATGTGTATGCATAACTAAATTTCCTCCAAGGGATTTCACAGAGACCCAGGCTGGAGTTATCAATACTGTAGGGATGTGTTTTCTGAGCCAGAGTGACCAGATGAAAGGTGATCTCCCTACTGTGAGTTAGCACTGCTGGTGCTCCCAGTCCTGGAAACCCTGTGGCAAAAGAGATTGCTGAGAGTAGCTGCTGCTGTGTTTTGTGAGGACAGAAGTTCAGATTTTCTTTATGTATTTTGCTGTCCCTCTACACAGCCCCATTGAGACTACAGTTTTGCGCTGGCTCTAGCCATTGACATGGTGCTGGAGTACCTGTGATATCGTGCACAGCAGGAAGCCAAGGTAATGATAGAGCTAGGAAAATAGCCGTTAATTCTGAACATAGCCTATCTTGTGCTTATATCTTATTTGTATTGCTTCTCTCAGTCAGTTTTAAGTCCTCAATAGTCTGTCATTGATGATAATTATCACAGTTGAGAAATCATTGCTGGATAATAAATTGTTTCTGAAGGAGATTGAGGGGCAACAAATGAAGAGATTTGGGCTCATGTCTGTTTCTGTACAGCTTTACTCTAGTGTGAAAATATCCTGTGCTTGCCTCTTGTCTTTTCCTTCTAATCCTCCAGGGTGAGGATGAGGGGACTGGCCCTTCTGAGAGCACATCCTGGCCCTGAGCATTGTGCAGGGCTTTTCCACAGCCAAGGGATATAGCAGGGTACAGATATCTCCTCTGAAGTGCAGAGGCTGCTTTCCTTGGCCTAGGGGCTTACCTGCTTCTGGTTTAGCCAGGTATACAGCAAACCCCTCCTGGCTATGCCAGCCACATGGGGGACTAGTGGACAGTAGTTCACTCTTGGGAGCCCTCCCTCCTCAGACATCACAGTATGGTCTTAGGAGGTGGTGTCTGGATTCCTCCCATCTCCAGGTTTTGTTCTTGTCTCTCATTAGAATGATGAAGGTAGGTGTTGTGGTCTAATTCCAGCTGACAACTGAGAACCATGCAGCTGCTCACTCACTGTCCCACCAGCAGGATGGTGGAGGGAATCAGAAGAATCAAAGTGAGAAAACTTATGGGTGGAGACAAAGATAATAAAATAGGTAAAGCAAAAGCTGTGCACACTGGCAAAGCAAAACAAGGAATTAATTAACCACTTCCCATGGGCAGGCAGGTGTTCAGCCATCCCCAGAAAGGCTGGCTCCGTCATGTGTAACAATGACTTAGGAAGGCAAACGGCATCACTCTGGAAGTCTGCTACTTCCTCCTTCTTCCCTCAGCTTTATATACTGGAACGATGCTGTATGGTATGGAATATCCCTTGGACTGGTTTGTGTCAGCTGTCTCACGTGTCCCTTCCCAAGTTCTTGTGCACCCCCAGCCTCTTCACTGGAGGGGCAGTACAAGAAGCAGAAAAGGCCTTGATGCTGTACAAATGCTGCTAAGCAATAAGGAAACCATACCTTTGTTACCAACACTGTTTCCAACACAAATCCTAAACACAGCCGTATGCCAGCTACTGTGAAGAAAATTATCTCTACCCCAGCCAAAACCAGCACACTGGACTAGGTGCAATGGTACACCTTCCCACCACCTCCTCCAAGTGAGGGCAACAGACCTGTGTCAAATGCCTGTCTGCAACACGATAAGCAGGGGCTGGGCTAAGTATTTCTTTTTTACTTGCCTTCCCTCCCCCCTCCCCTTCCAGTTTGCATTGTGTTCTCTCTTACTTCTGATAGTGCTTTCGTAAAATTTCACTTTTGAGGCTTGACCTGCTGTTTATTTTTGGCAAGGTGGGAGTGACACCGAGTGCTTTGTAGTGCCTTTCGTGAGGCTGAGCTTGAAAGTTTCAGCACTGTGATGTTTATGAAGGAAAAATAGAAACATATAGCAAAGTTGTTGGAAGTCTCTAAGAAACTTCTTGCTGGGTATAGCCAAAGTGAGGGAACTAGCTGTCTGGAGCTCTCCTTGCAAAATGAGGGCTGTTTGGTTTTACTGCTGTAATTTATTAGCAGATTTTGGGTTGTGTGGGACAATAGGGAGCTGTTTCTTCATGCTTAAATTTGCCTGGGATCTCACTTTAAGCATGTGAGCAATACAACTGGTTGTGCTTTTAATATGGAGCGTGTGGGGGAGTGGTGAGGGTTATGGGTGGGTATGTTGTTTGTTGTTGGGGAAGAGGGGAGTTATTTGGGTCCTTTGTTTAGTAAAGCCAGGTAGAAAAGGGGTTATATTGTTACTGAATAAGGGCCATGCTTAGGCATTTTGAAGCTTGGGTGCTCCTAGGACTGTGGCTCTGGCAGCAGTGGGTTGGCCTGGGAATATGCCAAGCTCATTCTTGAACTCTCCAGGTTTCCTAGATTATATGAGTTAAGTGCCTGAAATTTGTTTGGATGAAACTAGTCCTCAGGAGACAAACTGCAAGTAATTGCAATAATCAGGTTGTGGGGGCATGGGGGGAAATCAATACCTGAGGCAGAATTTCAATATTAGGAAACAAATGTTAGCAAAGTCAGGTAATATTCAAGACATGGAAATGGACTGAGGGTAGGGTGAGGGGAATGGTGTGTAGTGTTTTGCCTTTTTTATTTTTTTTTAATTTTTGCTTGTTTTTATTGTGTGTTTGTTTGGTTTTGTAAATTTGTTTGTTGGTTTTTTGTTTTCTTTTAATAGCCTTCAAGTTCTTCATGTAATTCACATGGCAGGTTACAGTCCAAATTGATTTTGAAGGTAAGGTTTTATCCAAAAGTTTTATCTGTTGAGAGCAAATAGAAATGGACGATTAACTATGAGGACAATGTGGTGACAAGGTATCATAACTTCAGGTTTGGATACACTTGATTGTGGGAAAACTTGATTACATTTGAGTTTTCACTGTTGCATGGAGCCAGGGAAAAGGGAGCCCAGCATAACAGCATCAAATGAGGTAAAAGTGAAATAAATCTATGGAGTAATAGAAAGCTATTGAGAAATGCAGTGTTTCAGTAAAGGACAACAGCACAAAGACCAGCATGGCCTACGGATTCTCAGTAAACTTAAATTTCAGGCAACTTTTTATGTAGTAACCAGCTGAGCTGAAAAGGGAGAGGTCCAGCTGAGCTGAAAAGGGAAAGGAGAAGTATACCAGACAATAAGGACTTGTCTCTGGGGGGCAGCTAAGTTCTAAATCAATTGTATGGTGCTCTTAAATGCCAGTGAATGCTGCCAAGCATTATATTAAAATTTCATCATCATTAATGCTGAAAACTGAATGACATACAGGCTAAAATAACAGCTGATAATTCACCAGTATATGAATTTAATAAAATGTTGTTCACCAGCACAAGCTGCAATACATTGTCCAGGTTATCCCCTTGATTAGAAACTACCTGTCAAAACAGTCCTTTTTTGTTAGGTGAGCACAGATCAAAGACAGTATTTCTTGTTCTCTGGTGTATTTACTGCCAGAAATAGGTGGCTGTTTATTCAAACTGGATATAGCTACTAAGGAACACAGCTTTTTTCCTTTCTGTAAACATGTTATGGTCTGCATCAGAGGAATGCCTGCAGGCCCAGTTGAGTTCAGGACTCTATCATTCCAGTCAGCATCAGTCCCTGCCCTAAAGACTTAAAGTATAAATAGACAAGAACCAGTGGGCTGGGAGCTGGAAGCAGTATTTCAAAAGCAGGTAGAATTGATTACAAAGACTCCTTTAGTTATCCTTGGAAAACCCAAAGAATTTATTATTAAACCTATGTCCAACAGATGGCTTTATCTGTACAAGATGCTTCTTGAAATGGGACTTAATTATCCAGAAGCTTCTTAAAGATTTACCTGTAGAAGTAGATTACTCTTTTTAGTTAAAAATAAGAATTTTTTTTTTTTCTGGACATATCAACTTGAATATAGACAGCAAGTTTGCCTGTTATGATACTGAGTACTAAATTGCCTAAATTTTGACTGCAAGATACTTACAGTTCCCATATGAAGCTAACTTTGTGTTTACTTGCTACCTCAGTGGTTTGCATCTCTTTTTCTTACTGTTTATCCAGCATGTGAAAAATATTCAAATCCTTCATCTGCCCAGGAGATTTTGAAAGCAACTACTTCCCCGGTCATGCTACTGTTTGACCATTTGTAGGACATTTTAGGATGCTTTTGATGGTTTTTGTTGAAGCTTTTCCACTTCTCATGAATGAACAAGAATTAGGTGGAGTGCAAGTAAGGGAGAGACTGTCTTTTGGAGTGGTTCCTAAGGTGGGTGAAACCTTGTCCCTTAGCTGTGCTGAAAGGGCTATTTCTATTTTTTTATATTTCAGGGTTCTTTGGGAATTAATCTGGAATGCAGTGACCACTCTGGTCAAGGAGCTGGTCCAGAAATGCAGGTATGCTGTTTGTTTTAGTTGATAATTAGGTATGTATTATGCCATGTGAAATAGCACAATTTCAGGAATTAAAAATGAGAGCATTCTGTCACATCTTCTTATGCCTAGAGGTATACTATCATTTAATGATGATGCAATCTCCTGACATATGGGAAAATGGGGTTTACACCACTGTTTATTTTTACAAGTTGTTATGCTTAATAAACAAAACATGAGGGAACAGTTGAGGCATACCAATACTGCTGTCTTCACAAATGTAACACTCATGTTCTCTGAACTATTTCATCTTTATTGGTGTGCCGGAGCTTTTGTTAATTCCACAGCAGCTGGCAATTCTAGATGGTATTGCCTGGAGGGTGTGGGTATAGGCTTGTCTAATATTGGGGATTACATGATAATGTTGAGTAATGCAATAAAATATTACATATTTTGTACTAGCAAAATCTTTCATTAACTCCAAGCAACTCTGACCATTAGAACCTTTAATGCACTTCCCTAATTAGTATACTGAAGCCCCTACTTTCATTAGATATTCACAGCCTCAGTGCATTGATTCTTTATCCCTCATAATGGCAGGGGCTGCTGTCCAAACCAGTTATTTCGTTGTAGTTTGTGTGTCTTGATATATTCTGGTGTTTCTTATGTGGTTGGATATCTGCCCAGGATTGCTTGGAAGCATGAAATACTAAAAAAAAAATAATCTGATTTTATTGTATTTGTCAGGGATACGGTAAACCATAAAAATAAAACATATTGTAGGACTACACTAACTCACAGTAATGGCCTTGAATCCTTCTGTGGGAGACTAGGTGTTACAAATTAACAAGCAAATGTGCATTCACAAATAAGTACTACCTTGCTCATTTATTTGGACAATTGTTCTTTAAATAATTTATGGCAACACTTCATATTGATCAACTAGTACAGATACCACAGTAGTATGTTCTGCAAGAGTAAAGAGGGAATGGTAGCACACATTTGCTGCTAAGTCTTTGAGAAACAGGTTGGCTCTAGTGGGAAAAAATTATGCTTGTGAAATATGCAGGATGTGCATGAGTAGTGGTCTGTACATCTTGGAGACCCTGATGACCCTATAGAGAAAACTGGGGAAGACAGGGTGTCCTGCTCCATGCAGGTCCTGGTCCTACCATGTCTCAGGGCTTTGGCTTGGTTAGTCCTCCTTTCTCTTAGTGCAGGCACTGCAAAGGCAAATGTTTGGATTCATATTATCAGCTGAAAGATTGGTTAGGCGTTGTGATAAGTTGCCCAGGGAAGTGGTGGATTCACCATCTCTGAAGTGTTCAAGATGCTTGGAGATATGGTTTCCTAGTGCTTATGGTGGTGTCACGCTGACAGTTGGACTAGATGCTGTTGAAGGTCTCTTCCAACCTTGATGATTCTGTGATTATGTGATATTTAATGTTATGTTTAGCTTCTGCTGCTAGGTGTGAAAAATATATATAGATGCCCTCAAACCTCATCTTTTTTTTTTTTAATATAAGACTGTTTTGAAAACTGTCGAGGGGAGGCAGGATGCTGCAGTGCTAGAGTCCTAGCCTGGAAGACAAGGGATGATTTCCTCCTCTTCTGCTGAGTTCTGTGAGATGGAGCAGTTGCCAGTATTTTTCTGTACCATAGTTCACTCAATATCGTTTTATCTCACCTGATAGGCTGGGAGTAATTGCAGCAGGATCCTAGGTGGATGGGTATGCTGCATGTATTTTGAAATAGTCCAAAACTTGCTGCTAGGGAGTTTTGATTCTGAAGGTATTAGCAGCTTAGATATTTCAAAGGTGGATTCCATCACCTATGGGAGTCATTGTCCTAAGCACTGGTATTTAATTTCAGAGATTGCCCGATTTGACCAAGAGTGGAAAGCAGTCTTGAAAAATTGCTATGCCCAAACAAATGGACTGCTATGGCAATCAGGGTGTATCTTTTACAGAACAGTGTGAGAAAGACATTTAAAAAGACAAGCACTTCCCCCTGCCCCTTCCTCCCTGTCACCAGAACAACTGGTTCACAGCTTCCACGGTTTTCAAAGCAACAGTCATTCTAATGCGTCAATGCCACTTTTTGCCTATTTCTTTCAATAGCATGGAAGAAAGGTGCCACTGAGAATCACAGAATTGCAGGATGGATCAGGTTGGAAGGGACCACAGTGGGTCATCTGGTCCAACCTCTCTGCTCAAGCAGGGTCATCCTAGAGGATTATGCCCAGACAGTTTTTGAGTATCTCCAGTGAGGGAGACTCCACAGCCTCTCTGGACAATCTGTTCCCGCACAAACTTCTTCCAGTGAGAACTTCTAGAATTGTTTTTGGTTAAATTTAGATTTTGTTTTAATATTGTCTTCTGATATCACATTTTCACTTTAATAAAAGTAGATTTTGAGCCTTGTTTTGACACTTTGATAGGCACAGGAGGTATTTGTCTCTTGGAGAAACATTTGCTGGATAAAAGCATTTCAGCATGACAGAGCAGAGCAGTACAACATATGGTTAATGCAGAGGAGACAGGGTTACATGTTGATATGTCCTAACTGTCACTTGCTCATATTTATATTTGACTATAAATGCAAAAGGCTTTAAAGAGTCTCTGGAAAATTTGGCTGTCCTCTAGGCAGAGTTGTAACTGGAGGGGTTGTGGAACAAAATGTGCTCTATTGCTCCAGTTCAAATCCTTCCGATAAAAAAAGTCAGGTGAGAAATTCGGAAATACCAGGCTATTGCAGCTATTTCCAGCCAAATGAATTAACTTTGACTTATTTTTCTCCCTGATACTCTTTGCCAGTCTGCTCCACCCCTGCAGAAAAAAGCACTTTTTTTTTTTCTTTTTGATTAATTGCTTGTTCATTTGAAAATTGAACTGGAGACTCACTTGACTAGAACCTTTCTTGTCCTAAGTGATTTTGATGTAAATTAAGATTTTGTCCACTTGTTGGGGTTTTTTGTTTGTTGTGGCTTGGTGTCGAGGGTGGGAGTATGTGCATGGTGGTGTTTCGGTTTTTTCTAAGAGTGAAGAGGCTTCAAGTTTTCTGGCTTGAGGGGGCTGCAGTGTGTTGAACCATCTTTGATTGATCAGAACATAGAGCATAGTTTCTACAATAATAGAAAATTATTTTTTTTAGTCCACCTGCAAATTTGCCAGGTTGTGACGTAAGAAATGTTAGCTCCCTCTTCTATTGGCTGGTTTAGGTGGAAAGTTCTACAACTTCCCTGTTGTCTCCTTGGAACTTCTTGTCATCTCCAGTATTTGCTAATTCACAGTTGGTTTAATATGGGATTGGTTTGGGGCCATCATTTGTTTGGATTTAATATCTGTTTGTTCCACAGCATGCTCCCCTGGAGTTAAGCTAAAGAAGTCACTACATGTTTGGTTTTTTTCAGGAGCAATCCGCATCTCAAGTCTTGAGGCCTTCCTTTCCTTTTTGGCAGTAGCCCTCCCTTGTAACTCTTCTGTTAGATAATTTAACCTAAACTGAAGGCTGATTCTGAATTACTGCAGTCAGGAAGGGACTTGGTCTCAAACCAGCTTTCACTCCACCCTTCCTATTATTGATTGCCCTGTGACAATACTTCTGTGGTATGTAGCAAAGCAATCCTAGTCATAAATACTGCATAGACTATTCAGCTGCAGTAATGTGGGAGAAATAAAATGCTTTTTTGTGTTAGCCAATAGGGTGGCTGTCACTGCGAAGTCAACAATTGCTCAAGGTTACTGTGCATTTGATAATGGAGATTTTTTGGGTTGGTTTTTTTCCCTTTTCTTTTTTATTCCCAGTATGCTAAGAATAGGGAAATATCCATGGTAACTGTATGTTATGTCATGGCAAATGTTGAATTTCTGAGTGTGAAATAGTGACAGCTGCATGGTACCATTTCTAAGCATTTTCAGCGTATGTTTGTTGGGCAGGATAAAAAAGTTACCTCATACATTACCAACTTTAAAGCATCTGAGATTCAGTATCCTGTGTTTGTACTTCTCTTCATGCTTTGCTTTTATCTATAGCAGTAGGTGCTTGGAAAAAAAAGCCTTGCCAGCAAACTCTCCAAGCTTGTGAATCTTTGGAGAGTATAATTAATGTCCTTTGAGACACAAGTGAGGAGAGAAAGAGAGAAATCTAAATTTACTCATATTTTTTATTATTTCTGGACTCAAAAGCTCCATGTCCTACCGGTTTTATTCAGAATCAAATGTCACTTCAAAACACCCTTGAATTATTGACGACTTGCATGTTTATGAACAGAGCTGTGGCAACTCTCAAGCTTTTTTTTTTTTTTTTTTCCTGTAAACTTAACTACTAGCAAATCTTAGGCACATTAATGTCTTGAGAACTTGGGCAGTGGGAAAGCGGAGAAGAACTTAAAAGTGGGAAGAGACCATTAACTGAGCAACAGTCATATCCAGTCAGAGCAAAGGTCTGTCTTAAGGAGCAGTCCATACACTGTGTGGTGTAGACTATCACAGAATCATAGAACAGTTTGGGTTGGAAGGTATCCTTACAGACCATCTAGTCCAACACCCCCGCAATGAGCAGGGACATCTTCAACTAGCTCAGGTTGCTCATAGTCCCACCCAGCCTGACCATAAATATTTCCAGGGAGAGGGCAGGTACTACAGCAATTTCTGCTGACTTTGAAGTCTGAAGGGAGAAAACAGTGCTTTCTGTGAGATGCTGTGATAACAGTACAGACTAAAATTATGCTATGACAATGTGTTGGCTTTTCAACTTGAAATTTTATTTAAAATAAATGCTTTTAAAAATTTATATTTAAAATTCTTAGTTTCATCACTGAGTGCCTGTTACAAGACTGACTCCCTTATATCCTCCTATCTGCTAAGGTTTGGTAGCCAAAAGTCACTAAAATACCTTGCAAACTAAAGATAGGTTTTCTATGAATATGTGAGTATGAGTCTGTGAATTCTCATTATTTGGTTCTGGTGGGCTTTTTCCATGGGATGTGCATGTGGGAAATAGAATGCCACTTGATGCTTCCACTGTAGATATTTTTTTCTCCCTGGTAAAGTACTAGTAACCATACTAGTTGACGATCTGCTACTGCTTTCTGTTGCCACTGAAGACACTAAAGGTTTTGGGATATGAGGGAATGTGATAGTCCCTTCCATGCCAGGGTAATACTAATTAATGTGGTGCAATGTTCAGAGACAGGTATGTGGCTCTTCTGACAATTTCAAGGACATAGTACATATCCTTTTTAACATTCAGTGTGCCTGTTTTTGTTCCCATTTATTTGACTGTGGATCTTGCAAATTTAGCTAGGACAAGAAATTCTCCAAGTTCAATAATAACTACATTCATTTCATTACCCATGTTCACATTTTATCCCAGCCCAGCATTTAAAACCTAGGCAAGCAGTGAATTTAATTATATTGTAAAATATTGGAATTATATCTGGACATAATATTGAGACTCTAGGGACAGTAACTTTTTGATTCTTGAAATACAACATGCCCATTTAGGTCATAATTTTAGCTGCAATGTTACTTGCTCCTAGTAACAGATTTCAAGGAAGACACAGCTTCATTTTTTAGAAGAGTATTGCACTGTACAGTACAGTATGTTTGGTAGATGATGACCCAAACCACCTGGGTTCAGAATTTCTTTTTCTGTGTTCTGTGTTGTTAGTGGATTTACATGTTAGTGTGAATGTAGTGTTAACTTGCTTGTACAAACAATACATTAATATTTTAATTTTCAAAGAACAATGGCCTGTAACCTGTTAATGCCTTTTAATACTTTGGTTAAGGGGAAATGAAAAGATGAAGTCATTCAGAAGAGTACTTGGCTTGCTGAAATAGGTCAGCTATTGCAAACAAACCTATGCTACTGCTACAGAGAACTTCAGGGGCAGATCTGGGAGCCAAACAATAGGATTTTCAGGATTCTTTGTGGAAGTTTGTCTGTATAAAGAGACTGTACTTTGGAATAACACAGCCACAGATGAGTTGCTCAAAGTAGGTAATGCTCTGCAGCACCAGGAACTTCTGTCTCTACCATTGCCCAGTATCCAGGATGTGCCTTGTGTGTACACTGTTTGCACACACAAAACGAGTGGGTGAGACTGATGATCACCTGTTAACGTCAATGTAGCTGAATATGAGAAGGATGGATGTGGTATTTGATGCTTTTTATAATAAGAATGCTCTATTGTCTGTGACCCACTGTTATTCAAGAGGTTGTAAGAACTGGAACTTTCAAAACAATGAAATTATTTAGAACTTGAATTATTTCTCTTCACTTTCTGTGAGACTTAGAGATGGGTTTATTGATAGTCACAGATGTGGTTAGGTACATAATGCTCACAGAACTGTACAAGCTCATATTTTTTCTGCCTTTAATGGGGGTCAGTAGAGTGTTTCCAAAGTTTGTGTGCCTATGATAGGCAGGTATAACTTCACAGCTGATGCCTTCAGCTGAACTGCAAGTGCTTGGCTCTGGCAGAGCTCCTGGGCTGCTTCAACTGTGCTGTAAAACATTTTGAATCATGGCTCAGCCTGTTGGTAGCAATGGTCAGGTTATTTGCCTGCACTGATTATTTAGACCTTGCTACAGTGAATGACTTCAGCTGATTTCTGCATTTGTGCATAATTTTGTTTGTAATTACAAGTGCTGTTCTCTTAGGCTGCTTGCAGTTTTCTCTTGGTTCCTGTACTGGTGCATGATGAGACACTGTTATCTTGGTCCGTGTCTGGCCTTTGCCACTTGCGAGAGTCTGTTCTTTTCTTGCCAAGTTATGCAAAACAAGGACTGAGAAGTGGGACTTTGGCCTTGAAGGAGAAACATCTTGGGTACACTGAAACTCTTTTGCAGCCTGGCTACTTGCTGGCAGCCAGTCAAGGATGAGTCAAGGAGAAAAACAAGAGGACAATGATGATGAAGTAATGACCACTGATCCAAAAAGGGAGACCCTTGATATACACTGCAAAGTGCAGGAGGGTTTCCAATTACATAACGGGGGGAGGGACTGGAGGCCTCAATCTGGATGTTTGCTGGCCACATACACCTAGATAGATGTCATAGACCACGTGCATAAAAACAGACAGTTCCTGCTCCAGGTGGAGGTCTGTGCTGGCACAGAGGACAATGTTTCCTCCACTGGAATGCCTGCTAATTGCATTAAGCCTACTGAAGCCCAAGGATGCAGCAGCTAGTCATATTGGGGATCTTGAGAACATTGGGGTCAGTATGGACAAGTAACTGCGTGAGCAGTGTATGAGTGAGTGGGAGTTGGGGGTTGTTTTTTTTCCCTTTTCTCAGTTTTTCCTTTTGTTTGCTGTTTCTTTGCAATAAATGCTGTTTGCTTGAATTTTGAATGGTGTTATAGTTTCAGCCCGGAATCCTTCCAAATCCTCATGATAACAGTTGTGATTACACTAAAAGAAAGTTCATGGCTTTTGCTGATTTGGTTTCCTTCTTTCCAGAAATCTTCTCCAGATTGTTAATCCAAATGTTAAATGAAGTCATAGAAGGGAACCTTGACATAGTCTGGGAGCTTCTTGTAGCATCAGTATAACTGATAGGTCTAGTGGAAGCTAAAACTAGAAGATTGTCCAGCAGAGAAGACAACCAGATAAACATCAGCAGACAATCTTGTCAGTGATCCTGCCAGTGGTAGTGTGTTTTTCAAAAGACAGGTCTTTTCTGCAGTCAGAGTTTTTTGATTGCCTTAACTTTGATCTCTTTTGCTCATCACAATTTCTCAACAGGAGCACGCGTAGGAACCTGGGGAGAGCTTGGGGTGTAAAATGCCCAAGCCACATGTTATTTTTTTCTTCACTGGGGCCAGGACTGTACAAGTCTGCAAAGGAACAAGTAGTAGGAGGCTGCATAAAAGTGTTGAGAGGAAGTGAGAACTGCTGGCTGCTACTCACTGCTTGTCCTGGGGAATAAAAGCACTACTTTGAACTGCTATAAGAAGAAGTGTGAGCTTCTTGAGTCTCTTGATGTTAAAGTAAATTATGTCGATGTGTGTGTGCCTAGATGGGTTATTTAGAATGATACGGTGGATTTAATTTAAACTGATCTTCAAAGGGATGTCAACAAACTGTTTCATTTGCCAGGGGAAATCACCTTTTATTGTCTTTAAATGAGAATGGTAATTAGGAGGAAGTTTGGGTGAAAATTGTTTCTTGGGCTACTTGTTACTTCACTATTCACTACATTACCAAGGGGAAATAGCCATGTCTCCATCTAATCTGAAGTCATCAACAAGTGCTCAAAAACACATGTGGCTTGTTAGTAAAGTCTATAATTAGAAGGAGGAAGGGAAATCCCTAGGAACAGCATGTAATAGGACCTGAATAAAAGGGTCAGCTTTCTCCCTTGCTCTCTGTTCCCTCCAAAGTCTGAATGGTCTACTCTAGCTCAGAACTGCTGCTCCTATGATAAGTGTTGTTTGGCCATGAAGAAGAAAGGAAAATTGAGAACTATAACCTGAGCAGGTTAAGAAAAATACTGCTGTGTTCTATCAAGTCAGGAAGCAGATACTCTTCTCTAAACTACTAAACAGATTAATAGTGATCAAATAGCAAGGTTGCTGTTGCCTTAAGTGGATGTTCAGAACAAGCAAGGTGTAAGGGTAAGGGCCAGAATTTTACCTAAAACCTATAAAGTAAACAGAATTTGTCAGGAACTTAACACTTAAATTTTGACAGCAGCTGGACACTTAGAGATAAGAGCATCTAATGCCTGTGCATCTCTAAGATCTTTGTTTTCCTTTTTATACATTCATAGTGTGGACTCTCCTCCTGACAACCTTTTTAAGAACAGCTGCAAATGAATGTACATTTTAGGTGTATATATAATACTTGGGTGCTGAAGTTTTGAGATGGTCCAAGGTGGTCTCTGTTGGTAGGGCTTTGTGGCATAAAGAACCCATGCCTTGGGCTCTATTTGATATTTGTGTTCCCAAATGTGCCTTATCTGTTTTCACAGCAGCATACATACATTTATCTGAAGGAGAAAATGAGATTTTAGTCTACTGGGTTTTTTTAAGTATGATTATTCAGAGGAGGGGAGAGGGAGGTAAGGGGTTTGAATTATTTTGTACATCTTAACAGACAGCTGTGTTGCAAAGTAGTTTTGTCTTTCATACACAGTTCCTCATTCCTGTCAGCAGTGATTGTCTGAATCATATATAAAGGAGAAAAGGAGTTTGGGTAGGTGTGGATTTCTACCAGAACACAGTTTTTAAAACATTAGTGACATTTTTAAAGTGTGCACACTCAGCATAACATATTCATTCTTGGTTGCTTCCTCATTCTTTTAGCTAATTAAAGCAATTTATTGGGGCATGAATATGCCACAAAACTAACTCTCAGAAGATTTTTTTTTTCCTGGTTATGAATGTAGTCTGCGTTTTTTTTTCCATATGCCATTCCAACTGCTGGTGCATGGTTTTTTAGCATTATAATCTTGCACCTTGTTTCTTGAATGGCATTGGTTAAAGCTATGTACTTTCCTAGTGATGGTTATTTCTTTCGGTTTAAAAATGGAAATACTAATGATATTAAAAAGAGGGGGACAGCCTCCCCCCCTCACCCCAAAAGAGCTTTCTCTCTGCATGATTGTTGTATCTATTGAAGGAGATGTATTAGGAATTTTAATATGTATTACTTCTAAATTCAAACATATCATAATAAGTGCATTTATAGATAGCAGACAGTTTTGTGAATAACTAATGGTGTAGGAATTACTGTGGAGAAAGGGTAAGTCAAAGGGGTTTTCAATGCTAATAACTAGGCAGAAAGCTTAGCTAGAAAGCAGAAATCTCAGATTCCTATTAGCTGTGCTATTGCAATAACTGTGCAATCAAGACTTTTAATTTTCAATGGTGCATTTTTTTTGTCTTGCACCACAGTTTCCAGTCACTTGAAATCCTGGACAGCACGCATAAATGTAGAGCAAGTGAGCAGATCTGCTTCACAGAGACATCTTAATTCAGGTGGAAGTTTAGAATCATTTGTATTCTGTTTTGGTTGCTCTTGTAAATTGCTGGATATAAGAGAGTTTTTGCTGTAAGATTGTGGATTGTAGGTGTTGCACTTTTATAATGTCACCTTGTCAGCATGTACCTGATCCAAGGAGGACTGGGAATATTGTTTGCAGCTGCTAGGCTACATAATGAATGTCTGTAACTTAAGTCTGTGAAGTGATGCCATTTTACACTCTTCTGTCCAGAGTGGGTGCTGTGGTTGCTGAGTGCTTTTGAGGAAGTGGCATACACTGCAGTGGGTCAGGTCCAGTGCCAGCAAGAGGCAGAAGACAATTTAATAATGATGCTGTCCACACAGATTGGCCAGCTGTATGCTTCCAAAGCATGTGGCAGAGTTTTTGTACTTGAAAGAGAAAAATAATATGTGAGAACTTTAAAATTGGACCCATGATTCCCTAGTAAAAAGTTATGCAAATTAGAAACATCTCATTAAATGAGAGCTAGAAAGAGCAGCTTCCCCATGTATTTGATCAGATTGTGTGGTTTTGATTGAAATTATTTCATTTTGTACTGAGGATTTACCTTTTTATAAATTATGTTTAGTTAAATGTAATGTGAGATGTCTATTTCTGGTCTCTAGATAACACTGAAATTATACTAGTTACAATTTTACAAATCTGACAAATCCCTGGTAATCATTATCTAGGTTGAAATCTAATTAATAATTGTATAGCATTTCTGTCATACCTCCTTTGTGAAATTTAATAGTCACTAGGTGACTTTCAGACACTAGCTGCCTGGTAGGCATACATGCTGCGGTGGCAGACTAGGAATATGCAAATCCCAAACACTAAGCAATATATTGTTTACTATGACGTGGAACTCTCTTAATAAAGTTTCTATTGCACAAGGAGGCATTTGAGAGAGTTTTTTTCCTCAGGTGGAGGGAAAAAGGGTCGTTAATGGAATATCATTTCACCCTGGAGAAGTGCTTCTCTAGACTTTTTATTTGCTTTAATTGTCTGCATGTGGCATGCATGTGAATTGGAGAGACCTGGTTTATTTTTTTGTTTTCTGTTTCCACATCTTTTTGAAATATATACTATTCCACATGTTTGCATGACTATGCTTTGCTATGTTATCTTAAGTTCCTCAGTGCTTTGGCTCAGAAAGAGAATGAAAGTTAAAGGACAGAATTTCACTTCTTTCCCTCTGAATTTTAGGATGTGTCTGAAACAGTGCATGCTGATCATCAAGCTCTCTGCCAAAGGAAGGCAGCTGACCTAAACTCATGAAGTATAGGGAAGAAAACAGGAAGATGAGCATTTGACTCAGGTTTTTGATAACTCAAACCCTAAGGTCTAAAACAGTTCTAGCCTGTTTTCAGTGCAGGTGGTTGAAATTTGTGTTTGCAATTAAGAACTTCCTCGGCTAAACAGACAAACTTCTGTATGGAGGGGTTTCACTGCAAGCACAGTGGACAACTGCCTGAGTAGATTTTAGGAGCACTTAGCTTTGGGATATGTGTCTGTGATCCAAACTGAACCATGATCCCCTGGAAAGATAACAAAGGAAAAAGGAACTGTAAGAGGGAGGTTTTCTTCTCCAGAATCTGTCACTTTCTCTGGCTGCTACCTGTTGGAGGTTTGGTTAGTGACTCATTTGTTATAACTGACTACCAGGAGTAAGCCTGTGACTCTTGGGATCTGTTTCAGATTTGGATGCCCCCTTTGGGGTTCTTTCACTAAGGCAGTGTGGCAGAAAGGAAGGCATCATAATCTTATTCAATGAAGTGTAAACCACCTGAAAGTCATGCCAGCAGCCACAGCATTAATAATTGCAATACTATAAATACAATCTGCCAGAAAGTATGAAATCTCTCTTGACTGTGTTGATCATTTCTCAGCTGATTAGTTGTTGCACATTCAAACTCTAATCACTGCTCACACAATGTGTTCTCTTTGCTAGGCCACCTAATGCTGAATGCAGTATCTGAAAGGCTACCTTCTCTTGCTTCTGCCTTGTGTGCTAGAGGTTTTTTTATGTGTTGGGAGTTGATTGGTGACAAGCATCCTCTGTTAATGCAGCCGTAAAGATGGATGCTGGAATACTGATAACCAAGAGAAACACTTTACAGATAAGCAAGCTTTACATTAGATGGAAGATTGCACAGCATAATTACTTATGAATAGTACCTTTCACTAAGCAATTGCATCTGTCCTGTTAACAAAACAGCCCATTTCAGATGCTGGCAGTGCCACTGGAATTGCATCTCGTAGATCAGTGTTAGGCTACAGAAGCAGCAACATCTTTGCAAAAATCTTATCGTGTTAGTTTTCATTTTAGTCCTCATAAACACAAGCCTGAAGTAAAACAATAGGAAGGGAGGAGATAAGCAGTAAGTAGCACAAGCACTTTGAAAATCCCTAGAATTCTTAAAACACAGAAAGCAAAAGAAAACTAGTGGTAGCCTACAGGCAAACCTAACTTGTCTCTAACACATATCTAGTCTGGAATTTCATCGTACTTCTGATTGACGAAAGAAAGACCAATTATCCCAGGAAAACATGGATTGCATTACATATGCATTCACTGCCAAAGGGGGAGAATGTCGATTACTTAACACAAAAGTGCTGAAGCCATTAGTACAGCCTTTTAGACTTGAAATAAACATGTGTATTATATGCCTGTAAATCCCAGTGGACAGCACAACTGGTGTCATATTCCACAGTGGATCCATTAGCCACATAATATCATCTAACTACAGGCCATGCTAATGGTTTAAATTAGAATGTGTGGGGATTTTTTAATTTATAAAAGACACCACTGCCTAATTAGAATAAACTTCTTCAGCATAAAGCTGCTGCTCTTGTGATACATCACTTCAAGCAATATCATTGAATGGGAAGGTATGAAACTAGGTTTTCTGAGCATACAAGAGCTAAGAGTTGAACAAAATCAAATGTGTCCATGTAGTGCTTGATAGCACAGCAAAAAGAGATGAGATGTCTTTAAAAACAACTGCATCTAGTGTGGGGCAGGTGACAAAGGATGTACAATGGCATGTGTGTGTGAACCCATTTTACAGCTGAAGATAATTGGTTCTGCTCTACTCTGGGCAGCAGTGCCCCACTGGCAGTAGTGGTGCTAATTGCTTGGCTCAGAGTGACTGGCAATTGTTACAGGTCTGACGTAGAAAAGAGGCTCTGTAAAACAAGACCTTAAAAATCAAAATGATGACCTCAGCATAGAAAACAGAAGAATGTGTGAACTTGGAGACTGCTGTCCTTCTTTCTCATGATTGCTTTAAATGCCAGAGGTATGGAGGCTACTGCTGGGTTTTCAAACCTTTTCAGAAAACACACAACTTGTACTGTACAGCTTCCCACACAATTCCTCTGTGAAAGCAGTTGACCAGACAGCTGTATTACAGTAGGACACTATTAAATCATGCTCTCTTATGGAGCTGGAAGATTCAGAAAATGCATATATATTTTCACTCCTCATCCTCCATATTGCTTATGGTCCTAAAAATTCATGTTCCAATCAGTTAAGAACAGTAAGAGTTGCTTGCAAAACCTGTCTCATGCAGTTTGATTGGAGTTGAAGAAAGGAATAGAAATAACCCTCTTCTTATGAGTAGAGAAGCAGGATGGGGACTTTGTGCTTGTAAAACTCACCTAAAATAATTCTCATTTCTCTTAAATGAAATGCTAACTCTACCACAGATTTCTTCCTTTAGGGTACTGTAGTATGTCAGTGAGCTCAACTCTGATACCTTAGGAGCACTTGTTCTTACTGCAGAGATGATTTGGTCATAATGAGACCTCAATTTTAAGTGTAATAGCGCTCTTACCTTGGGCTTGCTGGTCTACTGGAGAACTGGAGCAGATCTCACAAAGTACTTAGTAGATCACAGTGGCAGCTTTCTTCCCTGCTGCACCAATAGAGACAACTTTTGCTTTCTCAGTAAAAGCACTGTGCGCTGGCAGTACCTGTTTTCTAAATGGGCTTGCATAGGTCAGCTGCTAGAGTAGAACAAACCCCTGCTGTGCTGAAGCAAATCAAAAATTTAAAGTATGATATCCCCGAGAGAAGGAATCCAACTGTAATCCAATTTGTTGTATGGACAGCAGAGGTTCAGACAGAACTAAAGCAGGTGGAAGCAGGGTGGGAAAGCGCTCCTTATCAATCTATATTGGAAAAGAGAGCACGACAACCTTCAGGGGAGTAAATGATGTTAGTATTCCTGCAGCGAAATAAGCTCTACATAGATAAATCTGAACTCCTCACTGTACAGGGTCCCTCTTTGAAAAAAAACCCTCTATTGCATTTAGTTCCTCTGAAAGGATTTCTGAATTCCACTAACTGTTCACATGTTTTATATATATATTTATGCATGTTTTAGTAGTGCCATTCAAGGGAGTGTTTTAATTTCCTAGCTGTGTGCAGTTAGACCTCCTATACATTATTGTTTATATCTGTCCTTTGGTGAAGGCCAAGCACACCTTAGAAATTTGATCTGATGTCTATAGTTGAAATACTGGCCTCTGACTATAATATGAAAAGTGTTACTTTCTTCTTTTTAGCCACTTTCTTAAAGCCCAAGCCAACTCTCAGATTGTTTGTCTTTTGCCTTACAGAGCTAGAGGAAACTGAAATGTTCAATTAGTTCTCTTCAGCACGAGGGACAGGTGCTTTCTATGAGAACATAACAAGGGCTTTTTCAAAACTACCTGTAGTTGCCACCCAGAATTGTGTGATTTCTTTTGGGCAGGCTAAGAAGGTTAAATTGCAGCCATAAGCAGAGCTGTGGTACTGTATCCTTGACTCCTGGGTCTGAGGCTCTCTCTGATTCCTGTCAGGGTTGGCTGACAGGACTGGAGTAGATTGTACCAGACCCATGCTGAACTGAGGCAGTGACATAGTTCTGCCTCTGTTTTCTGCGAGTCTGCTCTGTGAAGTGCTGCTCTGTGTTGTGTCCTTTTAGCATTAGGATAAAATCATGGAATATCCTGAGTTGGAAAGAACTCACAGGGATCATCGAGTCCAGCTCCTGGCCCTGCACAGAACAACCCCACCAATCCCTCAGTATTTACAAGCTTGAAAGGGATATTTTCACAGCCAGCCTTGGTTTCTGTACTGGTAGAGGGCATCTTTAATCGCTTTTCTGAGCCTGTTGTGGCAGCTGCTCTCAGGTGTTGAGCTGCAGGCTTTTGCTGCTGGCTACCTTTCTGGGCTGCTGACTCACTAGAGAGCGTGACCCTTTTCTTCTAAGAAATGTGTGAAATAAAGGAGATAAAAAAAAAATTAGTTATTCACTAGTATCTCTGATCCTCTAAGGAAGGCAGCGCTGGTTTGCTCTCAGTTATGGCACATCACCTCTCACAGGCACCTTGCTTTTGCTGCAGCAGGGGAGGTCTGTGACTGCATTGGTTAGATTGGGATGTCCAAAGTCAAAGTAGCAGTGGTTGGACAGTCTCTCTAAGCTGACTGTGAAATGAGTTGACTGGTTTTGAGCTGTGCAGGGAAATACTATAATCCTTTTGTTGGTTTCTGAGCAGTGTTTTTGAAAACTCTTGCTGAGTCCACTTTACCTGGCTTAAAGCAAATGTTTCAATGTTGCTTTCTTGGTCCTTGAAAGCTTCTGTTAGAGTTAAAGGATTTTCCATGTGACTTATGTCAGTCTCCTTTCTGGTGAACTAGCTAGCTACCTTGGGAACCTGGAATTTTTTTTTTTAAAACGTTTGGAAATGCAAAATATGCAGAAGCTCTATTAGCATCCCCTATAAGAGAAAGTATTAAGCTAGCTGAATACAAGTTTGGTTTCCCATTTGTTATTGTTGTTGTGGGATTTATTGCATGACTGTGAACAGTCTCATGTAATAGCCCTTGTTCTATAATATTACCTACCACACACACTTTCTACCTCAGAACCTTACAAGCTGTTTGACATTTTCAAAATTACCAAAGGGAGCTGTGCAGGAATTAGACCCCAGCTTCTTGAAATGCTTAAAAAAATTAAGTAAGGCAGCAGCACGTTCTGAGGTATACCCAGTATATAAGGAACGTGCTCTGAGTCTGAGTTTTCTGTGAGTCTGACTTCCCATCTTTAACTGAAGAATTTTCAAGACTTCACCTTTTTTCCTTAAGAGTCTTGATTGGTATTAGGAGAGCAGCTAAATCCATTTGCTCTTTCTGGCCTCAGCATATAATCAGTATTCAGTGTTGTTTGAAGCCTTTAGCTGAGCCAGGAAATCAGTCTTACAGTTTACATTTGTATGAGAATGTTTAGGAAATGCATGTTGCTGTTTTTTCCTTAATTCCAGAAAAGTTACAATTGAATTTGCATTTCCCCCATTAAGGAATTTGTTTTCACTTGGGTTAAGAAGAGAAAATGTCAAAAACAGTGTTCACAAATGGGAATGCAAAATAAAAATTGGCAGCATGGCATAGTTTGCTCATTGTATTTTTCAATATCAGTCATTAATGTGTAATGTAACAGAGGTGAAAATAAAACACTCAACGTGAACATTTGGTATTGAAATATACTTGAATAACACTGATCAATCTTTTTGGTAGTTGTCAAGTTTTTGCAGATTGTTTGAATGTTCCCTCCTCAGTGGGGAAGCTGATCCACTTGAGAAGTCTGGGATAGCTTGTAACGAAAGCAAATGCCAAGTGACTTTCTCTGGAGAAGTCCTAGTGTTGTCTGCCATTTCTTCCAGTTCTGATCTTCTCATGGGAGTCATGTTCAAAATGCCTGTGGAACTCTCCCCACTATGTACAGGTCCAGTGGGAATCCTTGACATGGGACTATTTTAGCTTGGTTATCCACAACTAGAATTCTTCACACATGACTACAGTTTATAAGAGGCAAATTAAACATGTACTTGGCTTGAAACATCAGAATCAGTCACTGAAGTAAATCTAGAAGGGCAGTAGAATTTTCTTGAAATTGTTTTCCCCTCTCTAAGAGAAAGAGTTATCTTCTATCAGATATCTTCTTTGGCACTTATGGTAGCAGATGTTCGAGAATCTCTGCCTGTGCATGATAACAGCAAGGAAAAGCCAAAATAGGCAGGGGAACTGGGACTTTGACACTGCAGTGAGGGCCCAGCATGAGATGGGGTTTGGAGTATGA
Organism: Margarornis squamiger; assembly: GCA_035222235.1. NCBI lineage: Eukaryota > Metazoa > Chordata > Aves > Passeriformes > Furnariidae > Margarornis > Margarornis squamiger. The sequence continues at coordinate 27,947,409 of JAWWTY010000123.1, read as the reverse complement.
AGCTGATGTGTTTAATTGCGTTCAGCTGAGGGAAAAGGAAAACGAAAACTTTTGAGAAGCTTGGAAAGCTTCAAAACAAGTTTTATTCTCTGTTTTTTATTGTAGTGTGGACTGACTCAGAAGCTTTCAGAGATGTCAATTTCTCATGCTTGATGAGATCCTCACTAAGTTTTTTAGGGTTGAGTTGCCTCAGCTGCAACTGAGCACAATAAAAAGTGAGATAATCTGTATTATTTTTTGACCATTTATCTTGATGAGTTGGCTTCAGGAGTGATATATGGGACTTTCTCTACCATAGTATATTCCTTCCAGCATCAGACTTGGAGAGCCTTCAGTGCCCTCACTGTAGCTTTTACTGGAGTGCCAGCTTAGCAGAGACATTTCAGTTCCAAATGATGTGATAGATTACTATGGTGATGGTTCTGTTGTGCAAAGCTGCCAGCAGGGTGGGTTAGACTTAAATGAAATGAACTAAAATAAATGAAACCAGTGCATTGTCTTAGTTTGAAGCTTATTAGTGGTGGAGTAGTTTTTCAGAAACCTGATTCTATTGAATGTGGATCCCAAAAAATTCTACAATTCTTCTGTGAGGCCAAGAGTTTTATGTCTCGTTATTATGTCCTTTATCATGGTTGTGCCTTCTGTTTTGAGCTAAGGTGCAGCTTCAGAAGCACATTCCGTGAGCCTTTGATTAGTTGTTGAAATAGTAAATGATCAAAAATTAAATTGTGTTCTTTCATTTTCAAGCCAGAATTGTCCACTTTCAGCTTCTAGACCATTGAGGATTTCCCTTATCAGGGATCTCTTCATGCAGACAGGAGAGACTGTTTCTTACTTTCTGCTTTTTCTAGACCTTAGCTTATATATGTGGGGTTTTTTTCCTAAAATTCTTCTGATATGGTACTCCTTGTATCTCCCTTCTCCTCAGGTAAGGACACCTGGACTACATGGAACATTTCAGATAATTCTCTGGCCACTTTCTCAATCCTGCTTCATATCACCTGCTTGAAGATCTGTCAGTCAGTTTGTCCCTCTGCCACAACTATGGGGAATTTTTGTTCCTTTTCTATCTTAAAGTCCTTAGTCATTAACTGCATGACACTGTATTTTAGGATTTCACATTCTTCCCCTATCTTACAAACACAGCTTTACATCCAACATATTTTGTCACGCATTTGGTTTGGTTAACAATTCCTACCACTCAAATGAATCATCTTATTCTGAGATCAAATTCATCTGTGTAACAGGCCCATTGTCATTATTATTAATGAGTCTCCCAGTTTCAGTACTGCATGAATCCTACTTGCAAAGGATTTAACAATTATCTGAAGGAAAATGACACGGTATTGTTGAATGTTTACCACTTAATTTTTTTCTGTGCTCTACTGCTGCAGTAGTTCCTGGCTTATGAGTTGCAAAGGTACGTATTTTTCTGTATTGCCATGTGAGGCTAAATCAAATATTTCAGAGTCCTCAATGGCTATAGAAAAATATCAACAGTATGATTGTATTTTTTATTGATGATTTTTCATACCAGTTTCTACTATGATAAAGTCAATGTCAAGCTTATCAGCCTAGGCTTTGCCCAGATACCTCTTGGCATTTCCCAGTTAGGTGCAAAACATTTAAGAATCCATTAGTAGTACACATTGTATAAAACCACTACTAATATATGAAAAAAGGACTACTGATATACTTAAATGTGTTAGTACCTGTCTTTCTCTTTATGAACCTGTATTCTAGTCTACCTCATCCACTAAAGGGCTGCTACAAATTAATAAAAAAAAGGACAGAAAGGACCCAACAGTTCACCAAAATTATTCTGAGTGTAATAGAACTGGAACAGTACGAGGAGCCTGGTCTGTCATATGTGTGTTTGCATGACTTGCTTGTTTTGCTTTAAAGGAAAATGACATTAGGTATCTGAAATAATCCTAACCCTCTCTGGTTTGGCAATGGGGCCAACTGTGCCGATGCACATGTAGATGTGACTGAAGAATTTGTTGTAGTGCTTTCCCAAATACTACTACAAAAATGAATTTAGATAAATTTGGGCTCATATCTGGGGCATTGAAGATTGTCAGGAGGACCATAAATAACAAAGACCAATGTATTGTGTGTGATGAAGGAAGAAGAGAGAGACTGCTGAGGGGTGAGTTCCTCAGCTTTCCCTAATTACCCATGAGATGAACAAAATGTGACTTGGTTTTATAGATACTGCTCTGTTCTGAAGGACTGAGAATGCTGTTTAGAGTACAAAAACAACACAGAGGTGAATGAGTGGGATTATAAACAAGAGAAGATGGAATCCAAAAATTTAGTCTGTGTGTCTAGAAGGAAAGAACATAAAAAGCATATGTTTATCTACAAACAGAGATTGTTAGAAGAAAAACTTAAGCAGAAGGAACGTTTAAGTAGACAGCTATCCTCTGGTCCAACTGTAAAGACTGTGGAGTGTAATATGACCAGTCATTCTACAGTGTTTCTATTGGTCTGTTTACATGCAGAAACATCATTACGTATACAGTGGGCAGTGGAGAGAGAGAGTGTGTGTGTGTGTGTGTGTGTCTGTGTGTGTTTTGCAGGTAAAGTGTAAAAGAAGCTGTGTCCACAGGTCTATTCTGTATGGAAGGGAAGTGAGACTGTCTCAGTCTTTACCTGCCTACATAGGATATTGCTTTTCTGATGCCAGCCATTTGTCCAACAATGTCAGTAATATGAAAAACAACTTCTCAGCCTCCAATACAGGCTGATCTGGCCTATGCAGGTTTCATAAAGCCCCTGTAAGCAGGGCTTCATAGCAAAAAACTGTGGGGATGGCTTGTGATCCTGCCACTTGAGGTGCAAGTATAAGGTGATGTGAAGTTTCATGACTCTATTATGCATAGTTGTAGAATCACCTCCTCTTATTACCTTTTGATTCTAGCACTTCTGCATTTTCCCAATGTCCCCTAGTTTCTTTATTGGGAGAGATAAAGGGCAAACTCTCTTTCCTTGTTTATCTTTGTTTACTTTCTCAAAGCCTCTTCTTGTTTCCCTCCATTTCTTCTAACCCCTTTGCCAGGCTTGAAGAGTCTACTCTGGTTGTGCATTCTTTGCATAGAAGCTGTTGTGTTTCTAGGCTTTTTCTTTTTTTCTTTTTTTTTAAACTATTATTATTATTATCACTTATTAGCCTAAGAATAATTAGGAATTTTTTGAATGGAGAGAAATAGAAGATTTTCTCTTAATTACCACTAAATATTTATTTACTCCTCCCTGTCAGTGCAAATTCAGACTTACGAAAATTGCCTAGATAAAAGATTAGAGCAGAGATGGTCAATTTCCATATCCTGGAAGTTGAGTACTCATTTGGCCAAGCAGTGCATAAGAACATAAGAAAAAAGGGCAGAGAGGAATTCAGGAGCTGATTGTGAATGGGTATCCTGCTGCTTCCCAGGGCTTCTTCTCCTCCTTTACAACAAAGGAGGAAGGTAATTGCTTAACAGTAAGCTCTTGCAGCAGCCTTTGCCTGTTGGCCTCACAGATGCTCTTGGGTCACTTTTCCTTACTGATATGGATCAAAATTCCCTGCTCCATGGTGTTGCTTTGTATCTCTTGTATTGGGCTGTGTTTTTTAAGGGATATCAGAGGCCTGGTCTCCAACAATGTATCTACAATCCACCAGTATTTGTACTCTGTGCTCAGATGCCAACATGTATGACACGCCAACATATTGTTCCTACATTGTGTCTTTTTCAGATTATGGAAAAGTATAAAGTGCTTCAACTAAGACCACTTATTTTTGCTCTCTGTTTTGTCATCTACTGCAAATATATTTGGCAAACCTACTAATCAATGTTGACTGGTCTGCTGTGGGCTGTCTTATCTGTGTTTGACTATCTTGTCTGTTATGATTTGCTGAATATAATTTTGTTTTGTTATAGCCTAAATTTCAATGAAAATTCTTAGCATGTCTGCTCACTCAAAATGAGATTTATTGATGGTGATAGAAGAACACTTATAATATGCAGTGTACTGAATGAAAATATACTCATAATAATTGCACTTGTTTTATATCTGCATTGGTAAAAGGTTGCAAAGAGTTTGAATTACGGAGAGAAAACTGACAAAAAGAGGACAGAATACAGATTACACAGGGATGGAGTAAATTTTCTGTTGCTTTGCTTTATTTCTTTCAAGACTGAGTGTTTTATCTCCAAGCTGCACAGTATTTATGGGTTTTTGTCTGAACCCTTGCTTTTTGTAAAGAAAACTAGTTCAGATATCAGTCAAACTCCTGAGGTTTGAACCTCAAACAGAAAACCAGTTTTGCTTGCTCTCGTTTCCAGTCATGTGGCACTTCTCCCTGGACCATGAGTAGAAGAAGGGGTTATGAGGAGAGCAATGCAACTCCATCAGCATCGTGGTGTTGCTGGGCAGTGCTAATGAGGAGAGGCTGTACTATCGTTCTGTCTTATCCTCTGCCTTGCCTACCCTACTGGCACATTCCTGGCTCATTTGCTCTCTTATGGTTATGATAGCTGAAGCAGAGACTGTCTCTTGCTTTGTGTGGATCTGGCACAATGAAATCTTGAAGTGGAGGTATTGGTGTGTAATAAGGTAGAGCATAGAAGAGCTCTGGCATTGATTCTGTATGGCAGCCCTGGGGCTCAGAGTTGTCTGAGATCTGTTAAGGTCTTGTTGGTACTCAAAGGCCATATAATAATGACAATTACGTTTTTCTATGCCTTGTTGATATATTTTGGTGCATTTATCATTTTCTTTCCCTTCCACTCCCCACTGCCCCAGATGACTACTGCGTGACTGTTAATTGTTACTCTTAAGAGTCTGGCAAATTTTCAGTATAAGTGGTAAGTGTCAGGAGCTTTTACATATGATTCAAGATATGTAGGAAGAGTCTTAACTCTTAAAATCAAACCAAACCAAAAACACATTACCAAACCCCCTAAGCTCTCCCCAACAACATTCTTACTACTTTGATTAATTTTTTTACATAGCACTAACCAGGGTAATCCTAAAACTTTGCTGCAGCTTGCCATCAAAGTGCATAACGCAGAAAAGTGAAAAGGTAGTGGTGAGACACTATAAACAAAGCAGAAGTGTACAACATGGCCTCACTCAGTCACTTAAAAATCATCATCTTTCTCTCTTCTTGTACACTGTGTTCAGTACCTGGCATCATGCTGTGTCCTGCAGCAGTGTCCCTTCCCACGTGTTTGCAGAGCGCCATTCAGTGAGGATAACTATGTTCTAAAAACCACACATTCAGAGAAGATGGCATATTTTCTGCATACTTCACTAATTTAGAGAAAGTTGCTTCATTTCTTCTTATCTTTATTAATTATAAGTAGGAAAAAAAATCCACTTATCTTCTACTAGGTTCATCCAGGGTAATAGTCACATGGACTGTTCTCCAGGAAGGGCGGCATGGGCCCAGTGAACAGCGTGTTGGTTCTGCTTTGGGCTCACAGATCTGCTGGATAACCTTAGGCAGGTGCATCTGGGACTACACTAGTCAGTCTTGCCAACTTCTTCATGGGATCATGACTGGTTTTTGCTACCTGTTTGCATAATTGTTGCTGTTTGCATTCCTGTTCACAAAAGCACTGTGGCTTTCTTTCTTTCTTTCACTTATTAGGAAAATAATGTAGTCATCTCTATTTCTCTAAAAGCAGGCTGGCTTTTCCCCCTTGACTCAAGTCAGCCAGGCCTTACTAACATGCCTTGTATCTAGTAATCTGGTTAAGAAGTCAACAACGTGATGATATGTAAGGTAAAACCTGCAGAGACTGTGCTTCCATTTCTCAGTCTATTAAAGTGAAAGAACAGAAAGCTTACAGCTTAAAGCTTAATTAAACAAGTAGATTTTCAGCTAATGTACTGGAGAGAGGAATTGCTGTGTGTAAATAAGATAATAAGAGAGTGCCCTGTTTGAAAAACAAAACAAAACAAAAACTTCAAGAGGAAAAAAAAAACACCTGAAAGAAAAATAGCTGTCAAATTATTCTGAAAGCCACTGGTTACATGTCAGTCAGAGGATCTTGCTGCTCATGGCAACAGCCTTTACTGACACAAGATTAGGAGCTGCTTTTTCAGCTGTCATCCAGGAGTGTACAAGTAATTGATTTTTAGGTTCAACTGCCAAACTAAAAATAACAATAATAATAAAAAATGACTTAGATTGTATCACACGTATGATTTCCCCCTCATCCATATGGAAAACTGAAATGATTTAATGTGAATAAAATATTATATTTTAGTTATTTTTTCGTAACAGTGAAAAAACAAATTGATATATTCTACTTATAGGTGTGTTAATTGGTTTCTGTTCTGATATGGCTAAGATAAGGGGTTTTAAGTATTTCATACTGTACTTAAATATTTCATAATATTAGTTAGCTATGCTTTTTTCACATAAAGTGTCAAATTTTGAAAATGTATGCGTATGTGTACTGTATCGTTCTCAAAGGAGACAACTTTAGCATTTGATAACATCTGATTGCATGCTCATAAGATTCATAGGGGGAAAGACTGTGAAGTGAAAACTGCCTTTGAGATTTGAATCCTCATTTTCCCTGAAAATACTCAAGTAATTGAAGCCTCTAAAGTAACAAAACGCAAGTGGAAGCATACAACTCCCTTTCATCTCCTTGTAGGTAGGTAGGTCCGAATAATATGTTGTGACAACACAGTGAAATCACAGGTGATGTTTGTCATCAGGATGTATTAAGATACCTTTTAAAATCAGCAGGATGTTAGACCCTAACTCGTTTGAGACACTGGCACCCCAGACTCATGAGCCCCCATGATTGGAGGTGCCACTCCAGCTGCTGATACTTCAGTTCACTAACTCCATTCTTTCTAGTTGCTGGCACAGCAGACCCTCATATACACACATACACACAGAAATGAGAATCCCTCACCCAGAAAAATAGAAAAAAAAATGGAATCTGTTAGGAAAATAAGACAGACTGTGCTGACCAGGAGCACGGTGTTGTCAGAGAAGTGTACACAGCAGCCTTGTTAACCAGAGATTACTCCCTTCTACCTCCTTATCCCCCTCTACTTTCCCACAGTTTTTCCTTTCCAAATCACCTAGATCCATCCTTTTCTCTGCTTTCAGCTCCTCTCATACACATCCCATGAGTCCTATGCAATCCCCAAATGTCTGCATTCTGTAATATGTGTATCCTGCCATGCTGGTTTATGTGTGTGAAGACTAGCTTTTATCACATAACCTACTGCTGTTATCTTGGCTTATTTTTTCAGTCAGTTCGTATGTTTAAGGGGGTTATGGTGCCTCAAGGGCCATGTGCATTCTCTCTACCATGAAAGTCTGGGGTTTTTTTGCTGCATACAGCACAATCTTCAGTAGCACAGAGCTGCATTTCAAGAAAACCATTTCTGGGAGTGTGTTGCCTGAGTGTTTGCTTTCCACGAGACTGATATCAAGTGACTGACTTTACTGGCAAGTGGCAAAGATTTAGTAAATTAATTAAATATTTTCTCAACACTAACCTGAAATTTTGTTCACTTCAGAGCAAATGTGAACATTTGTCCTAAGCCTGTTTTATTTTTTTTGTTGTTAATTTTTAAACTCAGCTATATTATTCAGTTCTTAGTCTTTGTACCTTCTAGTTTATATCTATCAGTTGCAGATGAAGGAAAGCCCTTAGACAAATTGCACCCCTTCTGAAAGATCCATCTTCTAACATCTTTGCTCTACTCCCATTAGTGTTCCAGAACATACCTTAAACTTAGTTAATAGTAAAAAGGCTCTGGTGGAAGAGTCTCATGAAGAGCAGATTCTCAGACTTTGTACTGTTGCTAGAAGAATTATTTTTTTTATTCCTCTAACAGGACTCCAGTCCTGTGGCACTGACTTAAGTTGGAGCCAATTCAGTGTTTTCTGCATCACACTGGGTTTCCATAAAATAATATTTGTAGAGCTTAGCTCCCCTGGTTATTTCTGTTTCCAGCAGTACTGGAGACAAAAATGAATTTCTTTCTACAGCTACCACAAAGTCGCCATGCCATAGGCTAATGGGAATTGCCACGGAGTGAGTCTGTCTAGGGATTTTTCTCCTTTTCAGTGGAATTCAGTTGCTGCTATTGACTATTGGTGTTGCCAAGCAGGAGACATAAAACCAAAATATCAGTTCAGCAATAACCTAGTGCAAGGGAAAGAGTTTTTCTAGCCATTTTGGAAAACCTACCTTTCTAGTTGTTATGTTCTTGGAAGTAGTTGTAGATGTTCCTCCTGTGCCAAAGCAGCTAACCTCTCTGTGCTCTGGCTGTGCTCCCAGCCTGGGTGTGTTGTGACTGCAGTCATCTGGGTTGAACACAGAGATGAGGTAATACTGCTTCTCTTCCATCTGCACGGATATATCTGCAAGGAACAAGGACTAGCACATAGCAAAAAAATCAGAATACCAGGAAAGAGAGAGGAAAAATAAGCAGCAAATGTTAGTCACTCATAGGGTAGTAAAACAGTGCTTAAAAATGCTTTTGGATGCATGCTATATTCATTAGTTTGATTTTTCTTCCAGGTTGGCTTAGACAGATTTGGAAGTAATGATTTTCAAAACTTTCTTGATGGCTTCAGTACATGCCTTGCAATCTAAGGGAGAAAGGTCATTTATCTTTCTATATACCTTAGTGGTGAGACTGGTTTCGTAGTAAAGAGCTTACTTCTGTCTAAATAAGCCATGTGTGATAGCGCTGAGAACTCTGTTCTTTTCCCTTGCCACATGGCAGTGTTCACACCTCAGCTGTTCCCTGCCTATACATATTCAGGAGGAAGTTGCAGGAGCGTGGATTTTTTATTAATAGAAAAATTGTTTTCAATGTCCCTGTGTAAATTTGTACTTCTGTTTTATAGATGCAAATGGATTTTTTTTTTTTTCTCATGCAATCACAGGAATTCAGGGGTAGGAGACTTCAGAAAAATGGAAAGCATTGTGAGCATCTCAGTCAAATTCCTAGTGATTTTTTGAAATGTATGCTGAAAGAAAGAGTTGTGCGTTTGCTAAAAGGACATACTTCAATGTGGATTTGACATAGGTGCAGGCAAGACTTACTTGTAATGTGTAAATGTCTGTCCTAAGTGATGGGGGCATTATATAGAGCACAACTGCAATTTGAGATGCACACGTTCACCTTTGTAAGTCCTGCTGATGTTTCTGGTTGGCACAGTGTGTATAATTTCTTCTGTGATCAGTGACAGCCTGTGACTGAGCCTTTCTAAATAAAGGGCAGTTTCTCTGACGTTCTGGCAGATCTCATCTCCTTTTTGCAGAGAAACTTCAGTAAGTTCCCAAGGTTTTCAACCCAAATTGCATGGGTTTCTCTCCCACCTTGTCCCTCTTTGCTGCTTTTTTTTCAGGATGATTTCTGCTCGCCAACTAACATGAACTCACCTTGGCTGCTGTTCAGTGCTGAACAAAACAGCCTTGTCCTGTGGAAACAGCATGGGAGAGATTCTAGTGCCTTTCTCTAGCCTCTGAAAAAAACTCCTTGCATTGTGTAAAATCCTTTCATTATGTTCTATAGCAAGTGGAGCTGTTAAATATGGTATTAACAGAGACATAACTAATTATCTCCACAGAAGTTGAAAACTGTTTCAGAGAACCTTACACAAGGCAGAGCTGGGGAAAAATGTAGGCAATGCTGTAAGAGCCCCCTGTTGATAATGGGTATTTTTCTGTGGAGCCCGTCAGCAGTAGATGAGGCTCTCGTCTGTCTGCTTACTGTATCTGGAAAGCAGAGCTCCAGGCAGCATGGTGTGAATTTGGAAGGGTACAGCTGCTCCACAATGTGAAGCTTGGTGTGGCGAGTGCAGAAAGAATGGAGGAAAAAACCTGCTATGTATGCTGATCCCCTTCTTTCCTTCTGAATCTGCCCTATTCAATCTGAGCATCTCCTGCAATCATAAATACCCTAGTTTCCCATAAGGTCCCATGAAAACACAGGCTTGGGGACAGATGGATACTTCTTTGCTTCACAGGATTTTTGATTTTTTTTTTTTTTCTTCAAATAAAGAGAAGGAGATTAGCAACACAGAGCATCTGGGTCAGGGTAGAGGTGTGGGCCACAGACTGTGGGTGTGGACACATGTTGCCAGTAACACAGGACCCTTGGGACTTGTGTTTCCCCTCCACCTCACGTGATGGCAAGGCTTGCCCTTCATCTCAACACTTTAGCAGATAACGACCCAAGTAAGATTAGTGTTGCCACCTGTGGCATGGCTGTCTATATTTGACCTTTAAAGTTCCTTGATGTCTCAGCAGGCAGTCTGCTGGAGACCAGTGAGGGCCCCATATAAACGCTGACAATATTTCAGCTGTCCTGACACAGACGATTTCTATTAAATGCTCTGGATTTGAAGAATTGCCCTCCCTTTCCTTCTGTCTCATGATTTCTCCTCTGCTCTAGCTGGATGCATTATGTTATTCATAGAAGTATGAATCCTAAGCAGTCTTGAGCCAATGACAGGGTTTGAGAGTGTAGTGTTTCCTGTTTCTTCTGTGGGTAAAGGCAGAGAGCAAAGGCTTATTGGAATCCAAAAGTCTGTTCAACTTCAGTTGCAGTGGCCCTGACTCGGCCTTCTGCCCTGCACCTGCAACTTGGTGTTCTAGCGGGCAGAAAAGTAAAGAGGTGTCATGCTGATGTCACTTGTACAATGGGTAAATGGAATAGTTGAAAGACTCATAAATTAATTAGTCTGTTCTCGGTCTAAGGCTCTGCAACATGAAAAAACTTGGGTTCTTTGACAAAGGTGGTTTTACAAAACTGAGCACTAAATAAAGACCATTAGCAGTTAGGGAACATTTCTGAAAATGTTGTTCTTGTAAGGTTTTCCATTGTCATAGTACTGGAAACATACCTTGTTTTGTGTTCCAATCCTTATTTACAAGAAACTTAAGCGAGTAGGATATTCAGTTTGCAACCTTTTCTGTTATCTCACCCAGTTCTGTTATTCCAACTTCTTAGACTGTGTTTAAAACTAGATTTTAGGTACCCGTGCCTCTCTTTTTGTGCCCAGGGCTAGATTTGCAAGTTAAAACTTTCCTTGACCTTCAGTCCCCAACACCGGGCAGCCACCTACCCATTATGAACTGCCTCAAACTTCTAATTCTAAGTTTCTAATTCATCCATTGTGATGTTGGATGAATTAAAAAGCATGTTCCCTAGTGTTGGGGTTAACTTGATGTAACGACACCACATAATTTAAAGTATCTTACCACACTTGGTGTTGAATGGTGTGACTGAGAGCACCTCTACCAGGTTTTTTATTTTAGTGGTAAGCATGTTTCTACTTGTTCTAGGGATGATTTCTCCCACTCCCTCCAACAGCAGTAAGGAAAAATGAAAACCAGGAGAGGGTCACTGGCACTAAGTTGCTGTGCCAGGCTGAAAGCCCAGCCCATTGAATGCAAAAAGCCATTAATTGTGTAAGTTTTGATTAAATCTTTCTTTCAGACCAAGGACAGCATAGTCATAGCAACATAAAAAGGTGGATGTACATTGGATCACATAATTTGCAGGGTGTGTCTCTAACTATGGATATTTTTTTTGTAAATATGTGATTAATACCTTCAGTTATTATCTCTAATTGAACAGACATGGGAGGGGCCCTGATACACCTGCTAGGAGGTATTGAGAGCTGGCGGGGTCGAACTGAATTGTGTTTTGTCTCTGGTAAGTGTAGCATGTTGTTGAAGCCTAGCAGAAAAATATGAAATTCTGTTCCTGTAATCTGCTGAGTACTGATGTCTGAGAAGACAGAAAGGCTGTTTAGTAAATATGCCCACGCATTGTCATTAGTATTAAGTAATGGGACTTTAATATATTTAGTTATTTAGATCATAATAATTTATCAGCTTGATATCAAGTGCTCAGCATGAAGCCCTCAACCACAGTCCTACCTCCTCTTCTTCATTTGTTAACAAATAGAAGCCTGCAACAGTGTAAATACAGTACTTACTGCAGGCCAGAAGCTGCTTAAAGTATGTATCTTTTCAATCCCTGGTATATTTTGTATGAAAACTGTTAGAAGATACGTTTTCAGGCAAAAATGGAAGTTTTAGAAGAAAAATGCATTTTTCCCTTCAAAAAGTAGTTTTCATGCAATTCAGGCACTTTTCCATTTGGAAACTCTGGATTAAAATTGTAGTTCTGCTTTATTTCATAAGGCACCCTCTTCCCCCTCTAGCCTACACTCACACCACCCCCCCCACCCAAAGTTTTTAAATCTGGAACCAATGTGTCAATTGAAAAAAATTCTTTTTGAAGACCTCCAACTGAGGAGGTTCTGGGTTTTTTTTGTAAATTTTTATCTGTATGCTATGGGGCGATAATTTTTCAAGCATGTCTCTATGAATTGCTTGTATTTGTAAAGCAATGGCAAGGCTGGAATTAGAAATCATGTCTGCTGAATCTCAGCTTTGCATTTCTAATGCAGTCAGTGCTTATCCCAGAGTGGATGCTTTTAAAATGATGGTACAATCACTGAAATCTGAGATGTTACAAAAAACAAAAACACAGCATTTTTGAAAAAGCCTGATAGAATATTGGGGCACTTGGCAGTGGGAGAAAGGTGGAAAACAGTCTCCTGTGTGAATAAAATACATCCTATTTAGTTAACTTTGATTATGGAGCACATTGCACTGAATTTCATAACAGTGTTATTGCATGAAAAGCATGTGACTAGGTGTCCGTAGTGTTGCACTTGTCCACACTTAAAAAAGCAACAACCTCTGAACCTCCACCCACCCATAGGAGTGGAAAGCCTCCAAAGGGCCATTATTAACAGGAAGGTTGTGAGCTAGGAGCACTCAGTCCATTGGGCTGTCATGACCAGCTATTTTTACTGGCAGTACAATTTGCTTACAACCTGCTGGTCTCCTTCAATGCCCCCTAGTTCCTAGTGCTTTGTGCAACCAATTTAGAGAGATCTGTCAATTCAGAGAGATGATTTTGAGAGCGGCTACCACACATTGCCACAGGCAAATTTCAGACTGGGATATTTCTTTCATGGAGGATGCATTTAAAAAAAAAAAAAAAGACTACTGAGAACAAATGGAAACTAAAATTTCTTCATGGAAACTAAGAAAAATACAAAGGCCTGTTTGCTGCTGTACAACTTCAGTGTAGAAAGTCAAATGAAACCATGCAGATAAGCATAACACGAGCAAGAACGAGCCAAAATCATGGAATCATAGAATCACAGAACTATAGAATAGTTTGGCTTAGAAGGGATCTTAAAGATCATCTAGTTTCAACCTTCATGTCAAGGGCCACCTTCCACTAGACCAGGTGGACAATCCCCTGAAAGAGTGTGCAGGAGGCAGGTATAACAAGACATGGTCAAAGGCTCAATCACAAGACCTTCCCAGGCATGCTAGACATCATGGCTAGAGATGATCTGGTGGAAAGTACAGTTTACCTGGTTTTGTCACATGTAGCAGAAAGTGTTTTCCCATCAGTAGTAAGAGTGTGATTACCTCACAGACTCTGAAGCGGTCTGGCTCTGCCTCTCACTTGAGATTGATAGTGGGGTGGATGATGGGGCAACACACAACACAGAGGAAATCACTATACGGGGTATCTCCTACTGCAAAAAGAGAGAGGAAAATACTTGAGCCATTCTTCCAAAATCCCACCCACCCTGCAGTTAGCAGAAGACTTTGATCTGTCTTCCCATTTTGAAGTTATTCATTACCAGAGTGGTATAGAAAAAGTCAGTGTTTCACCAAATAAAATAGCTGTTTGCTTTCAGGCAATTTGAGGCTAGTTCTTAAAAGACAAACCTTGGGAGGCAAGACAGAAGAAAATAGTTTCTACAATGAAGAAGGTTTATTAAAAATGGGGAACATGTAAAGAAAATTCCCTATCTAAATATCAGCTGTGCGTGTCCAAATTGATTTCATGAATCTATCACCTTTTCTCACCTTTCTCTCCACTCTGATGAGATCACATCTAATAAGTTTCCTGATGTGATCACAGCACATGGTGAAAAATCTATGGGAAATCCATTCAAGTAGCTGTAGTTTGGCATAAAGGCCTTCTATTAATGAATTGACACCAGAAACATAGTTTTCATCTCCTGCAGGGTGACTGCTATAAGGAAGTACTTACGTGATCTCTAAATGTTAAAGTCATTCTTTTGTTCAGAAACATGGTTTGATTGAGCCTCCAGACCCCGGGGAAATCACATTTCTGTGGAGCTCAAACATAATGAGCAATAAGCACTTCCTACTAGCTCAAAAGTCAGGTTGGTATGTTCCTGCTGCACCAACGCCCCCAGGTCAGCAGCATTTAGGCAGCATCCAGTGTGTTCACCTCTGCTGAGAATAATTGCTAACCTTGGCAACTTATTCCGTGGTGGGTTGACCCTGGCTGGACACTAAGTGCCTGCCAAAGCCATTCTATGGCTCTCCCCCTCGCCTGGGCAGGGGAGAGAAAATATAACAAAAGACTTGTCAGTTGGGATAAGGGTAGGAGAAATCATTCAGCAGTTACTGTCACAGGCAAAACAGATTTAACTTGGGGAAAAATTTATTCAATTTATTAATAATCAAATTAGAGTAAGATAATGAGATATACAAACTAAATCTAAGTACCTTTCCCCTCAATTCTCCCTTCTTCCCAGTCCCTCATCTTCAGTCCTGATTTTCTGTACCTCCTTCCAACCTTGGCAATGCAGGGAGATGGGAATGGGGGCTGCAGTCAGTTCACCACATGTTGTCACTACCACTCCTTTCTCCTTAGGAGGAGGACTCTTCATAAATTCTTTCCCTGCTCCAGCATGGGATCCCTCCCATGGGAGACAGTCCTACAGGAACTTCTTCAACATCAGTCCTTCCAAGGGGCTGCAGTTCTTCATGAACTGCTCCAGCATGAGTCCATTCCATGGGGTGCAGTCCTTCAGCCCCTGTGGGGTCACAAGTCCGTACAGCAAACCTTCTCCAGTGTGGACCCCTCTCTCTATGGGGCCATAGGTCCTTCCAGGAGCTTGCTTCATTGCAGGCTTCTCACAGTATCCCACCTCCTTTAGGCATCTACATGCTCTGTCATGGGGTCCTCCATGGGCTGCAGGTGGATCTCTGCTCCACCACAGACCTCCATGGCTTGCAGGAGGACAACCTGCCTCTCCATGGTCTGCACCACAGGCTACAGGGGAATCTCTGCTTCAGCACCTGGAGCACTTCCTCTCTCTTCCTCTGCACTGACCTATGTGTCTACAGGGCTGTTTCTCTCACAGATTCTCACTCCTGTCTCCAGCTACAGCTGTGCAGGGTTTTTTTGTTCCCCCATCTTAGCTATGCTATCCCAGAGGCACTACCACTGTCATTGATGGACTTGGCCTTGGCCAGGTGTGGGTCCATCTTGGACCTGGCTGGCATTGGCTCTATCAGACACAGGGAAAGCTGCCAGCAGCTTCTCACAGAGGTCACTCATGTAGCTCACCCACTATCAAAACCTGGCCACCCAATACAAATGGCTACATTACACCACCTCATAATGCTATAGTCCTTTTTAGGCAAGAAGATCAGCTTTCTTTCCACACAAGGAAGCATGACTAGCAAAGAGGCACAACAACAGAGGTACATTGCCCATAGTAGGCTCATTATCTATGAAAACAAGAGGGTCCTCTCTCTCTCAAAATGCTAGGAAGAGGAGAGTATATTCTCTCACACTGTCTCACTGTCATTTTCATATTTAGGTCTAACCTTTTCAGGCTCAAGACACCAAGTATTAGCACCAAATGGACAGCCAGCAGAGGTCTTATCCAGACCAGGTTTTTCTTTACATTGATGTTTGTTGCTGAGTTGTAACTACCTGTGAGGAGCAACCTCCATCACGTTCCACTACTGAAAGCCAGAACCCCACCTACTTTGCCAACAAGCGAAAGGCCAGTGCATGTCCTCTTCATAGCTGCAAAAGGTGCAGATGGAAAACCTTTGACCTTGACTGAAGTAGTTCATTGCACTCTTGATAATTTCTTTAGTGTAAGTATGCTTGAGAGGCCCGGATTTGGCAGTCCTAATGTTTGGACCGTTATTTCTTACCATGTAAATTAAATTCCTTGGTGTCATCCTTGGTCAAGAGACCAAATTAGAGTGCTGTCTGCACCCTAATCCTCCCTATAAAAAATATGTATCTAACAACTTGACTTATACATCAGCATGATGTGTGTCTCAGTGATTTTACATTTGTAAAAATCATGTAGTAAGACACTGATGTTGAAGCTACAGTACTGGCACCACCTGAGTTCCTCTGCCATGTCTCAGTCCACCTCCTCACTAATCCAGTCCTAACTGCAAAGTCACAGCCCCAGGCACCTATCTGGGGAAACCAGAGAGGCCTCAGCTGTAAGGCAAGAGGAGATGGCTCTTCCCTGAAATTTATCTATAGTGTCACTTGCCACATGATATAGTGGTTGCTAATTATTGATGGCAAACCAGTTTTTTGAAAAGAAAAGAAATCTGTTTGAAGAACAGAAATTGTTTGAAACTCGCTAAATATATAAAAGCAACATTTGGGTCAAAGTCCTGGAATCCACAAGAAGTTGTCTGTCAACCATGGACCATTAAGAAGATATCAGACCTGCTTTTTAATGGATGCCTAAGGTCAGGAGTGTGAGATGGCTTCTGTCCAAGAGCATCTATGGGGCTAGGAATGTCTTGTCTGTCCAAGTATGACCATTCCTATGCTTTTTGCCGTTCTTAACCATGTTAAACTTGCATTAAGAGGGGCCTGCCTGGCTAAAGAAAAGGCTGTGCTAATCTGCTTTTCAAGGTTATGCTTTAACAAGTTCAACAATTTCTTCTTGCTATGTTTGTTAGAGAACATATGAAAATGTGAGTCAAGTTACAGGATAATCTCTATCAAGGAAAGACTAGAAAAAAATCCCACATTTTTTTCCTTCCCCAAAATTCAAACTGTGAAAGGGGAAAAATACATTATTTATCCTGATTTGTTATGGTTTTGTTTCTTGCCTCCTCTACTATTTTTTCCTAATTTTAAAAAAATGTAGTAATGCTTAACTGGCCAGAAAAGGGAGGAGAAAAATGAGCTTTATTTTTCTACCCTTAAGCATGCTTTTATGTGGTGTTAAACTTACCCTTGTTTTATACAATTTTGTTCACTTTTCCTGGGTCACACAGTCTTACACAGGCAGGAGGCAGTACTATATTCAAGTGAATTTTGTATGCTGCATTCAGGTGGGTTTCAAGTTGTCAAACCCTGTGTGTAACAAGAAATGGAAGCATTTGCATTTTGTGCTTGGAGCAGTTTAATAGGAGACACAGAAAAGGTGGCTCAACGTTACTGATATTCATCTTCATTGTATTGATCTCACATTTTAATGATAGAGCAAACCCTGTTCTCTTGATGCTGGTTCATTTCCAGCTAATCCTAATGGGAAAGGTTTGAGAGAAAAATGATTTTTAAATACTTAATCTCTCTAGCAATTAGATGATTTGGGTTTTCAAATTATACAAAATGCTGTAATTTACAACCGAAATAGTGTCGTTTGTGGTTACACTGAGTCAGGAAAATGAGTCCAGTGAAGGATTTAATAGAAATAGTCAGATGATGGTAAACTTAGTATCTTTATGATTCAAGTGCTCCAAAGTTTGCGTTTTGACAACTTTATTGTACAAACACCACAGCAAAATCAGGCTGGAGATTGATTGTGAAAAATACTTCAAGAGCTGGAATGCTATGCCAAAAATATGTGCATCTTGGGAAAGGAAAAAAGCCGTCTGGATTTCTTGACGTGTATCTAAAGATAGAGAAGCTGGTGGGCAAGAACACAAAATAGAACATTGTTCCTGCAAGATTTTATTCATTCTGTTATCTCCCACCCTAAACAGGGAAGTTTTGAGCTGGTACCAGAACTCTGAGAACAATTACTTACCTTTCTCCTTATTCTCCATGTCCACTTTCAGGAGCTCAAGGGTCTCTCCAGACTGGGAGACTGCACTTGGCTCTGCAGTCCCGGTGGTGGGAAAAGAAACAGAAACACCTTTCTCTGTGTCTGTCTCAGCAAGGGAATGGCCACTCCACAGGTAATGCTGGGAGCTGCTCTGTGGCATAGCAGAATAAATGTAGAGAACAATGACATGGTTTTCTTCAGGGCAAAGTTAATTTCTCAACAAAAGCAAGACAATGCCATCACTGATGGGTATTCTGGTAACAAAAATAAATAGTTTTCGATGAACTGCTGAAAACACAACACACTTTCATGTTTTGCCTAAAATGTTTGGTGACAGAAAATTATGCATCAAGTAACGAGATATATTATGCCTTTTTTTTTTTTTTCCTTTCCTGCTTACTCAGGAGGTAATTTTCTGCAGAAACTAAAGCTTTGCTTTGCAGTGTGAGATGTTCCCCCAAGTAAATGGTGAAGTGGGGAGGCTTAGGTCCATGAGAAGAAGAGTAAATCAATTTCAGGGTACTGGGAGCTGTGTGATGTAGTGTTTAGCAAGGACCTGAGTGACTTGATGTTGTTAATGTGTGGCAAGACAGATGAGCTTGGAAATGTGGACTCAGAAGAGACATGTCAGCTAAAGATCAGTTCCACTGAGGCCAACAGTAAGGAATCAGGTCTGACTGTGATTTGGAAAACATGGATGTTAAGTTTGCTGCTGTACACCTGCCTTTGCAACAAAGCCATGATGCAAGTAATTTTGCAGCAGTGTATGTTGTGATATATTCATGAAAGACTTAAATAGGATGCAAAACTGGATCAAATGGAAATTACAGTGTTTAATTTTTTTAAATAAAAAGGGGTTTGTACTGATTAAGAAGGCTAGTCAACTGTGGAGCTGTTTCCTGTGTGGCCACTTTCCCAAGTCATTTGGAAGTTTCTGTATCAGGAACTGCATGGCATATGAGGGGACGATGCATCATCCCAGTGCTGTGGAATATGAAGTGACATGTGGCATTTCCATGTGCTCCTGATGAAAGAGGGAGCAGTGAGTCTGCTGTCTCTCAGACAGGCCTGGTGGAACAGGGAACAGGATTAACATGACTAGTGTCTGTTTGGCTCAGCAAAATGGAGTGCAACATCTTCAGGCAAGAAACTAAAATAAATAATTTCAATTGAGAAACTGTTTAATAAAAATGAAACAGTTTTTTTCCTGAACTCTTTCATTCTTACAAAAAAAAAAAAAAGTTAATGCTTTCTTGTAAGCACTTCTATTTTCTCCTACACAGAAGAAAAAAAGATTGAATTACTAGAATTTCCCATTCAATAGAAACGTTGATTTCTGTCTGCCCTCTTTCCCCTTCCCCTTAAAGCAGAAGATTATTCTTGAAGCTGGTAATAAAGAACCTGAAATGGAACACTCAGTTACAGAGAAGAGTGAGACACTTGTGCCTGTATTGCCATTTAAACATGAATGGTGTCAAAGAGAAGTTGTTTTTTATATTCAGAGGTCTATTCCTGAAGTTCCTGGTTAGCCAATGATGTTGAAATGTATTCCTGCCTCTGTTTGCTGTGCTGGGCATGTCTAAAAACTTCTAGCTTTTCATACATTCAGTTGAAGGTGAAACATACTTTTTTAAAATACTGCTTGGAGTCATGGGTTCTGAAAGCTTTTCAGGAGCCTGGGCTGAAAAGGTTCAAGGAACTTATTTTTTACGTGGGAAAGAAAAGTGGAGGGAACAAATGGAGGTAAAGGTAAGATAATCGTGAACAGAATGAGTCATGCATGGCAAAGAGTAATTCACTGAATTAATGTTTGCTTTGTCAACTGGCCTGGAAGCAGAGCTGAGACCTGGAGAAGGCCAGAGAGTTACTTCTCAGAGCTCTTCCCTCTGCGATATAAGAAAAGGGGAAATAGACTGTAAATAAGAAGCTGATGGATGTGGATATCTTTTAAAGTAAGGAGTTCAGGAAAAGGTAGAAAGGAATTCAGCTCTTTTCTGGAGTGGGTTGGACACAGACCTGGGAATATAGCCAGAAGAAAGAATGATGCTTCTCCAAGTTCAAGGGTGCCCCATGTGAATGTGTTTGGTGCAGAACACCCTCTCTAGTGCTGAGTTTGATAGCTATGGATAGTGTGTTGGTCTAATAAATGAGGTTTGTATGTTTTCTAGGAGACTTGTCAGCTCCTTCACTGTCATGCCCTATCTGCTGTGTCTGATCATCCTACTCATTGACTGAGTACGAGGCAGAGATGATGGAGACTGCAGCCAAGGTTTACTTTTTGTCTGCAGTGATGTATTGACTACCTTGCAAGACATTTCAGTATTTTTTCATCCCTAGTGCAAATCTGAACTCTGAAATCTATATTAAGATAAACCTCTCTTAGCTAAGCATTTGTGCAGGAACTTTCTCCAGAGATAAATTAGAGGCTTCTCTAGCTTAGATATCTGAAAGGGTAATATCTTAAAACTTCAAGGTAATAACATTCTCCTGCTATGATTTCACTAGCCCATTAGTTTGAAGAGTGATTTACACTTGGAGAAATTAAGAGAGTTGTCCAACCCATACAGGATGCTTTGTCCAACCCATACAGGATGCTGTGGCTAAGGTGGTACAAGTATATCTGTAATGCAGCTCCCTATGGTGATTTCTCATCTGCTCTGAATAAGGTAGAGGTCAAACCAGGAGAGGTTGAGGATTTGCTTTGAGATCCTGCTTTATATTGGTGATACTCCTGCTTAAAAATGTTAAAAGGAAGTAGTAACGGTTTCAAGTATCTTACATAAATAAATGACAGACTGTGCAACAGCAGTGGCAATATTGCAGATGTACCAGATAGACTCAGGAGGTTACTTAGTCCAGCCACATGCCCTGAGCAGGACCAACAGCACGTTCCGATCAAGTTGCTAGGGGCTTTTTTCAGGATAAGGATAGATTCCTGACTGCTCTGGGCAAGCTGCTCCAGTGTTTTATTTTATCCCAAATGAAATAAGAAAATAACCAAAAAGCAAAAATAATTTCTTGTTTGCCAATTTTGTTGTTTTGTTGGTTTTGTGTTTGTTTCTCTTCATAAACCAGCTGGTCTCCCTCTTTTTTTGTATGTTTTTGTGACTTGAAGGGTGTCAGATCCCCTTATCTGTCTTATTTTATTCACATTTTTTAAAATGAAAGGCAGTGGAGAGTAAAAAAAAATATATAGGGAGGAAATTTCAGTTTCTTTCTTTTAAGTCCTTTTCTATCTGTGCAGAGGATAGAGCAGGACTGGAGATCACCTGCTGTTTCTGACATAATCCTTTGGGATTTGAAGATGTGAGAGTACAGTCTGTTTCTGTTCTTTGTTACTTTCAACAGCAAAGGCAGCTCTTGGAACTGAAGGACTGAGGCACAATCCCTGATTCTATTGAAAAAGATGCAGTTACTTTCCCATATCAAACTCATTCCTAATAGAAACTACAGCTCAGCCAGCATGCTGCTGGAGGTGTGGGCAAGTATATCTCCAGGGAACACATGTGTAGCGGTAGCGTGCTGTAGTGAGGTTGCCAAAAATGGACTTCTGAATTGCTAGGTCCCTTCCTCTGAACAAAAATGTTATTGCCTTGATGACCACCAGAACGTTTGCCTGTGCCCAGCTAAACCCATCTTCCACTGAATATTTAAAACCTGACAGTGTACCAGACAGCTTTTATGGTGCTGCTGGGTGAGTGAGGTGTCAGGAGAGCAAGGCTGTCAGAAGCACTTTAGCCAGGCTCCCAAAGCTGAGCTGCTGTAGACTGTACTAATAAAAATAAGGGAATAATCAAAACCAAGCAGTTGCATGCCAGCTTCGTGAGCAGAGGGAGATGCAGTGGCAAGCAAATCAGTGTTTACCAAGTGGGAAAAAGGACACTGATTGGCAAATGTTATGTGCTGCTTTGAGGGACATGCAAGTGGCATAAACCCAAACCACTGCCTATTCATCAGAAGGGGACAACATGGAAATCAGAGGTGTCAGTTTGTAGCTGCATTTTCCAATGACAAGTCTCTTTAAACTTAGTAACAATGCCTGCAATTTTTTCCATCCAATAGGAACAACTTTGCCTTTACCTCTACACTTTCTGCAAGATCTGTGTGAAGCCCAATGGTGACAGGCAGATTGTTAATTTCAATCATCAGCCCAATGGGATCAGAGAAGTGTGGCAACAGTAATCAAAAATTAGGAGACTAACAAAGCAGTAGGAGCAAATATTGGCAAGTATTAGCAAATATTTGTTAGTATCAGTGCTGTTATACAGTGCAATGTGAGTTCCAGCCGGTGTCAGAGAAAGTTTAGAGCTCTGTTGGAAAAAAACACAAAGTTTTAATGGAAATGTTGGGTCCCACCTGATTGTGAACAGCTTGAACCTTCTGATAAGCTGAATTACAGTGGGCTCAGGGTGCCTGACATCTTAGATTCCATGAAAAATCCAGTCCTAAGAAGTTGCTTTCTGCTTTGCATCAATTTTGCAGGTAGTCTTGGGCATGCTCTGCCTCTGCTCTCACCAGTGGCAGCTTTGCCACATGTTATCAGTGGGTCTGTGCTTTCACTCTGCCAGCTTTGTTTGTCAGATTTACTTTATATTCTGCAAACGCTGAACTGATTCATTTGTCAGATTTATGGATTTGCCTCACACCAGTTATGGTTTAATATGGAAAACAAAGAAGTGGATTTCAAGTACTGCATGTTTTAGTATCTCTGCCAGTAAAAGAGTACATGGAGGGACAGAGGAGATATCAGCTGAGATCCATTTTTAGTCTGCTTTATCTGTGAAGGCCAGAAGTTTCTGTGATTCACCCCAAAGGGACAAGGTTCACAGACATGAAGTATTAAATTAATTTACTGGGTTCAAAGATGCTCCTGGAAAATATAGTCAGATGTTCTCATGCATTTAGCACCCAATATTGAATAACTCCTTTATAAATCAATGCTAGTTTAAAAAACTTTCTTAAGAACATGGGTTTGTCAGAAATGTTCTGAGGGGTAGTAGGGGAGTTATTTCAGTTTTGTAGTAGAGAAATTCAGAATTAACTTAAGTTCTAGTTTTTGTCTTTGGGTAGGAGAATATTGGGTGCTGTTGTATATTTCTCTTCTCTGTCACTGACATAATTGTGGAGGTACAAGAAAAGAGTACAAGAAATATTAATCAAGATTTGGAAAAGATCCTTGCAGTAGAACAGACTGGTTTCACACCAGCTTTCAGAGTTTCAAAAAAAGTTTGAGAATTTGTGCTTGTTTTGAAACCCAAGAACTTCTGAATATTTTCATGATACTACATGACAGCTGTGCCTCCAACTTACAGGTCTTTCTAATAAGAAGAGAAAAATGACCTAGATCTGAGAGGTCTTTCTTTGTCAAAGGGAAAAAAAATTTGTGGAAGCATCTTGAATATGATGTGCATTTTGAAAAGAGTTTCTGGAAAATCATTTGCCTTAGCAAAAAATATTCAAGCCAGGTCTCCTCTCCTTGGAACCCATTGTATCTAAGGGCAGATCTTGAAATTACTTCAGAAAAGATGGGATGTGTGTATCTTGCACAGATGTCAGTGCTAGTGTTTAAGTAAATATTGCTACAATCAGTTAAAATATACTAACAGAAACTATACAGATAATACGAATAATAAAATATACGAACTTGCTGTTGAAAATAACATTTCTGAGTTGTATCTGCAATCCTAATTTCTTATGTAGGTTGAAAAGGATGATGACTTTGAAGTATTTATAGAGTGAGATATGCTAATTGTCTCTCCTCAGCTGCTGTAAGGTCAAATTTGGAGGTTACAACATAGACATTCACACTGAAATGCAGAAGGCCTAATATTTCATTACTGGGAGCTTCCTTGGTTCATTTAAACTAGGGTAAAATAAGTACTTTAATTTGCTGGTGCAGTAAACCTGTTTTGCACTATCATAAATTAGAATTTCAGATGTGAAACAGTAAAGTGAGGATTAGAGATCTGGATTTCTACATGTAAAGTGAGAACTGCAGTAAAAAAATACTACAGTTAAATGTGGGGGTTACAGTAAGAGATTGTTCTCACACCAGGCTTTTATTATGGTGATATCAAGCCTGAGAAGCTCCACTGAACTTTACAGTTTTGTCGTACTGTATTTGAGCAGAATTTCATCAGCCACACCTTGCATCTGTAATGTATAATCCTGCTGTAGTTGATTTATAATAGACATGTCCGTGCCAGGCAGTGCTAAAGGGGACTAAAATGAAGAAGATATTTACAATAAATAGAAACATTTAAAAGTCATTGGAATGAAAAGAGAGAGTAAAGTTCTCACTTGCTACTATAGATTCCTGGCTTTTGAGGTTTGGAAATGTTTTCTTCTCCAGATCCCTTCCTGTAGTTTTTCCTTTTAATTTTGGAAAGCTGGTTGCTCTTCTGAACCTACTATATGTCAGATGGAATCATCCTGTTTTTTGAAAAGGAGTGTAAATCTTTGAAAGTGCTTGAGAACTGTTTAAACATCATTGCTTATAGACAAAAGGGGTGCAGCTTTCTTTGGCTTCCAGTGTTTGGGCTCTTTTATGGATGATGTGAACCTGAAGTATCTGTTGACACTCAACAAGTGATGCTCCGAGAAAGGCTCCAAGGGATTTCACTGAAATGAAAAGGAAGGATGCAGCATTTGCACGGACATCAGAGAAATAGCTCCCACCCGTATAGCAATAATGACTTTTTGACTTCTACCATTGACTTCAGTTTTAAGTGCCATGTTACGGGTGTAGAAATGCCTGGACAAATTTTGCTGGGTTTCTTAACTTTTCCACTTTCCCCCCACTTTCCCCATGTCTCTGCACTGGATGCCATGGGGACCTAGTTTTTTGGCTGGGCTCCTTCTGGAACACAATGTAAGAGATGCTTCAATCTTAGCCTTGCTCAGGCATGATTACTGAAGAGTGTTGTATCCAATGCATATGACACTGACTTTATTCAGTTTTCTTCTCCTAGAGGTTTCATCTAAGATCCCTGAATCCCTCACAAAGTTCCTACCCTGTTCCTGTGCCTTTTCTGCTCATCAGACATCCAGCACAGGAGGCTACTGTGATTTTTTCACCTGGAGAGCTTACACAGGGCTCTAGAAAACAGCCATCAGGTACAGAGCCTGGAGGGAAAGCTGTGAGAGGGGTTTCTGACTAGCAAGACTGGTGCAGAGCAGGGACTACTTGGAAAAGGATAGCCTGAGCAGAGACTGAGGAGGAAGAGGTGAATTTGGGTGTGTGCTTAGTGGCTGTTGTAATAAAAGGATCACAGGGAAGAGAAGAAGTGCTGAACAAGTGGGTAAAATTGCCTGTGACCACCTACTCTTGGCTAGATGGGAAATGTGGTTGTGACAAAGCATTTGTAAGGAAACCAGCTAATACAACACAGAAATAAGGAAAAAGCAATTAATTGTGCCCAAGTGCTTTCTTGAATCAGGGTCCTGCTGCTACTGCTAAAGTATAAGACAACTGGATTTATCACTATTTAATATTAGTAATTTTCTCTTTACTATTAATTTATCTCTATTTACTGTCTGCATTTACTAACTCTGTTTATTATTTGTCATCTTTCCCTCACTCAGCAAAGAAACGTGTAAAGAATAAGCCTAGATTTCAGGAGAATCAGGGAGGTATTATTTGAGATTGTCGCAGTCCAAATCATCAGTTTCTTGTGCAGCATGTGGTTGAAGGCCTCTCCAGAAATCATCTTATGAATCAGTTCCCCTTCCCAGACTTGTGGTTTTGTTTGCACAGTAAACTAAATTAATTTATTAAGCCAAGCAGTCACAAATAGAAGCTAAATTAAAACTGATCTCAGATGATATTCTAATTGGACCTAGCCTCTTGAGGCAATATGCTGTGAAGAAGCCTGCCATTTTTCAGATGCATTGCAGCAGCCTTCATGCTTCGCATGACAAAGATCTGCTATCAGCCAGAACTTCAACCTGCCTATATGTGAGGTTAATGGAGCTAATCAAGGTGTGGGGGAGAAAAAATAGTGGGTGGGTTGCCTAACAACGAAAAGTAAGACGGGAAGAGGTGCTTTCTTTTTGTTTGTTTGTTTGTTTGTTTGGAGAGATTCACATCGATCTCTGTTTCCCTAAAATCGGGGATAAAACTTCCAGGGACTGCCTGCCCTTCTGTTTTAGTATGCAGCCCACCTGCACACAGCCCTTTCTTCTGCAAAAGCTGGCTGTGCAGCCTGGCTTGATTAGATCCTGTAGCTTTGGCATTTTTTCAAATTCTTCCCATGCCCATCTTGTCAAATCTGTCAATTCTTTTTTAAAATACTAACAAAACACGGAAGACAAGGTAATGTGCTAGCCTGGTATTTAAAGCTTTCTTTGTTTTGATTTGCTATTGCCTCTTATTTTTCTTCCTGTGAGAGACACAATAGATAAAGAATAGATACCAGATCAACAATCAAATTACAATGCCTGCTTTTTAGCAGTCCATGCTGTCATGATTCACTGTAATCAACTGTGGCTCCCAGTGCAGCAAAGGAATTGAGATAACTTGATAAAGCACCTCTACTTTATCCAGGCTTCATCTGGCCCAAGCTTTTGCTTCATTAATACTTCAGGTTGCACTAGAATGTAACCTTAAAAGAGTTAAGCTGGGAGTGCATTCTTGTGACTTCAGTTTCTTCAAAGTACTGTAGCGGGTTAAAATGTGCAATCATTTCTAAAATAGTTGTTCCATGAGAGGCTTCAAATTGAGTTAAGGATTTGTTATTTTTCATTTGTCTTTCCTTCATTATCTTACTTTGGGAGAGCATAATCAGGAAAGGAATAATGTTAAAGATCATAATTATGGTCTTCCATGTTATTGTTGATTGTGTGTGTCTGTAGAGGAGCCTTGGGTAAGGCCAGACTGGGCACACAGTGTTTGTCCTGACGATGTGTTGTGGTGGTGGAAATGAAATCTAGATGTAAAGACTGCAGAAAGCTGCAGTGGCTGTGGGTGGCTGAGTGACCAGGACTGGTTATACATGTGTACATGAAAAATGCCTTCTTGGGCCTGAACTTTTGCAGAAGGAGAAACAGAAGTAAAACATTGAAAGGACTTCCTCCCAGCAGTTGTGCTAATATAAAGACTTGGTCCTGCAGTGTCCATATAAACTCTTTGGTGTCTCGACTCTACACCTCTTTAAGAGGCTGAGGGTTTGTGTTACCTCCCTTCTATAACATGTGGCTTGTGAAGAGGGAAATGAAGGACCTCACCTGGCTTCTCTTTGCCTGAATGGGGCTGCTGCATCAAGAGCTTCCCTCCTTTTTCTTTATCCCTTCTAAACTGTGAAGGTATGCGTTGATGAACTAGCAGTGAAAAGCTTGTGGTGGCTTATTCTGTGGCTGGGAAGTGCAAGAGATTTTACAGCTAGGATGACATTTCTGTGCCTGTGTGAAAGAAGCAGCGTAGCTTTAAGAGCCTGTGAGCTCTGAATAAGTGCCTTATTTTTTACATACATCATAAATAAAACTTCAAAGCTTTGAGAGTGAGGGGGTTGAGACCATATTTTCCCATTCACTAGAAGGGTTTTTGCCTGCCAGAACCATTTACTAAATCTGCTAAACAGCTTTGTTAAGGTGTTTATCCCACCAAGACAGTTCATAGCTGTGGGCATTCAGGGATATAGAAACGAATTCAGGCTATGCCAAGCATACAGGACAATGTTTCTGAGCCTGACACAATATAGTGGCTCATCTGCATAATCCCTCCATCCTGCTTGAGATGGAGGAGAATGGAAAAGCAGTAGATACTGTATGTCAAGCCTGACAGCTTTATTAGAACTAGAGAGTCTGTTCTGGTCTTGCTACTTTCTTCTTGCCAGCATTCATCCTGTAGAGAGAGGGCTGCATTGCCCCCTTTGGAGAGCTGGAAAGACCTGGAAGGGTGGGAAGGGTGCTGGAATTTTACTTTACACTCTCTCTCACTGTATCTGAAGTTGCTGCAGGTTGTCTTTGTCACTCTGAAGATACTGACATTCAAGAACATGTGGCTGTGTGGACTGGCATGTGTAAGGTAGAGTGCGTAGCACGAGTAGGGAAGCCAAGGGCAGGTTTCCAAACCCACCAGCTCATATTTAGGCATGTCCATGAAGTGGCTAGATTTTCAATAGTCTACTGCTCTCAGCAGGAGTTGCTGGGTGATGAGCCCTTCTGAAAATTTGGCTTCCTGACAGTATGATGCATCACTTAGTTGGAAAGTTTGCTTTCAGCACCCTGTGAATAATCCGTTCTGTTTGAGTGCAAATAATAAGTCTAATATTTCCTTTCTGGATTTGTGGAATATTGTGGATTTTTTTTTTTTTCTCTGAAAAAGCAAACTGAGGCTCTATTTATTGAAGTTGAGTGAATAATTTCCAATTAATAATTTATTCAGGGAATCAAGTCTCTTTCTGCTCACAAAAATTTCCCCTCTTCAATTACTTACTCAAACGCATGTGATAATTTTTTTTTACTGGTTCTCTCTTCTACCCCCACATATCTCTTCTCATGGAGCTGGGACAAATTTAATTTGGAACTTTGTAGCTCAAACATGTCAAGTAATGTGGCAGTGGTTCCTCGGGCATGTAATCACCACGTCTGTCATGCAGACATTGAAAATGGTATTGGTTCTACTAAGCATTTGGGGCAATAAGGATCAATTGTTTATCCTCTACAGAAAGTACCAGATGACAAACCTTATAAGGGTGCTTTTTCATTGTGCAGTAATATAAAATCTGATTGGGAGTTTGTCAGCACCTGAATGCTCCAGTAGATCCAGTAAGTAGCTCCTTTATTTCGGAGTCATCGGTCTTGGTGTGTAGCTGAACACACAGATAAAGGCTTGAGATACCCTTATCCACACTATTACCAGCCTGCTATGTGCCCACATGCCTGGTTTCTTTGGTTTGGTTTATGTAGTTTCTAAAGCCTTCACAGTAGGGACTCCCTTACCAAGTAAATCTTCAGGAGACAGAGAAATGGGATGGAGAGACTTCTGTACCCTGCCTGTTGATGGCATGACAGCAGACGTGATCCTGTGGACTTCAGGCACAGAATCAGACTTAACAACATTGTGAACTCCTTCAATTTCACTGAGCTACTTAGGAAACAAAGTGCAAGGTGTCTAGTTGCAGAATTAGTTGAAAGACTGAGATGAGATACTTTCTAGAGATAATTCACACTTTCTGTAGTCGGCAAAAGGGATGTCTCTGTCAGAGGCTGACATGAAACTAACAGACTGACTGAGTTCTCAGGGGCATCCTCTGGCAGTTTGACCAGCTGAATAATTTTGGCATCTAAATTAGGAGCTTAAAAGGAGATGGTGTGTGTATGTGCGTTGAATGTAATCTCAAAGTGATTGGAAGTCCAGCCCACATTTCTTTCCCAGTCAGTGGATACCTATGGTATGAAGACTTTTAGGAGGAAATTGATTTGTGGTCATGCAAAGAGTGAGCTATGTGATACTGATCTACAGGTCCTGGCTGAATTTGTGTGTCATCAGTGCAGCACTGTCCCAGATTACAGGGCAGCTATGCCACTAATGTTGGCACTGTGCCTCCAGCACAGATGGAAGTCAAATTAGGCAGAGGGTAAAGACTCCATGGACACCTGGAAGACACCTTAAATTTTTCTAAATTTTTAAACAAATTTAAATCTTACAGAAGTTAAGTGAAGGTTAATTTTCTTTAGTGTTCTTTTGTCTGCTTGAACCAGTTGCCTGTTCTTGCTTGTCTTTGCTATCTTACTGCTAGCAGGAGGATGGGTACTTTTGAGGATCAGTCTCCTCCAGGGGCCATTTCTAAGACTGCAGGAATGGTGTCAGTGAACTAAGAATGATTCTTAACATTCAGATGACAATCTGTATTTACCATAGCACCCCTCGACCTGTAAGCTTTTCTTTAATAGACAAATCTTTGAGTTTCTCAGAGACACTAAGTAAAAAACTATGCAAGCATCTTCCATGAATTAATGCTAACTAAATCAATAGCAAGCCTAGACAGCTACTCCTAGCATGTTTCCTTCTCTTTATGCATGAGAAAATGCTGATGTACCTGCTTACTGCACAAATAGCACAGACCGGTGGAGGGTGTCCCTAGGATGAAAGCCACAAGCAACTGGGCAGCATGGCCATTAGTGAGTTTTGAGATCAGGCTTGTAGTGAGAGAAGATCATGACAAGGGCATTCTGGAAGATGCTGGATCAGCTGATGCGTCTTGCCATGTTTTATGTACCCATATTTCCCAAAGCAGTCTGCCTTTCAACTTCCTCTTTCAGATTGTTCTAAAGGATTTAACTTGAACAAAGAACTACTGTATACACAAGGTGACAGATTAAACTGCTCTAAGTAAGACACACAATGTTGCTCTTAAATTTCCTCTTCAATTTTGGATTGTGACTGGCTGGTATCAAAGTCCTTTCTGTTCTTTGTCGGTTAGCAGGAATCTTGTGGAGGTTGAAGCAGTAGCTTGTGTCTGGCTGAATGGCTGTGCCCATGCCTCTTACCCAGACCAGACTCCATGCCTCTGTACTAAGGCTCTTAATCCTTGCCTACATTCCAGTAGAATGATGAATTAAAGGCCTCTCTAACATGAAAAGCGTTTTGATTCAGAAGTAGTGAGGGCCCCATAAGAGAGGAATTTTGCTGATCTAAAATCACCACATTTCACAGATGATTTATGACGAATGTTACGCCTTTAGGGAAAAAAGTCGAAAAGTCATTCCTGAGGGAGAAAAATAGTATTTGATGAGTGAAATTACTCATAAGTTGGGGAAAATATGTGGTAAAACACAAAAGAAGATTTTATGAAATAATTTTGTAGGATTTTTTAGAATATTTCTTGTTTTCCAGATCACCCCTTCTATATTTTCTTGTATAAGAGATTGCTAGTGTTTATAAAATGTTGTAATCTAATAGCTTATTATGTCTTTCTAAACAGTGCGTAGTCAGGAAGTGAAAAATGTATAGTCAGAAATACCAAAGCCAACATAGTAAGCCTAGAAATCATGACAGGAACTTTATTCTAATCAGATAAAATGCTGCTTGGATCCCCCTATAAACTAGGTCCCAAGGGTGCAAACTACATTTTTATGAGATGGTTCCCCAAACACCAGTTTTGTAACGGCATATAACCTAAATGTACATTTCTACTGACTTTCTGTAGCAATTTTTGTAAGGCTTATTGTATCACACAGATATAATACTAAAAATAACATTTTAGTTAGAAAATACTCACTGGGCAACAAAAGAGAGAGGACCTGTGGGAAACCCTATTTATTTGCATTTGGTGTTTACATTTCTTGCTGTAAATTTAAATACATGCCTCCTGTTTCAGTTTTCATGAGCCCTTCATTTGAGTTTTCCAGCACTGTCTATAGTCAACAGACTACAAAAAGAGGACAGGCAATGCTCTAGCTGTTGTAATAGCTAAATCAATTTTTATTGTCATTTTTACATACATATTACAGAGGTGCATAAAATTATGTGCCAGGTTCTCTGCCAGCAGTATTTACCAACAGGTAGTTGTGGAGCATTGGGGGCTCTCAGGTATAAGAAACTTGCCCATGGAAAAAGCTATTGAACAGTGCAAACCAACAGCAAGAAACACTTTTGCTACCCCAGGCAAGAAAAAAGCTAGAAGTTGAAAGTGGTTTTTGTTTTAAATTAAAATCATGGGGGAATTGGTGTATGGAGCAGCCTAGGGTCATGAGTAATGGAGTCGAAACCCAAAAGCTGGGTTACATGAATTAATAACCTGACAAGTATTACTGCAGAGTAGTGAATATCATGTTGAGACCTGAACCAGTAGAAGGTGAACATGGGCTATTTTCTCTCCAATTCAGAATACATATCTGATAAGGGCTTTAAAAAAAACCACCAGTGCTTTGTTTAAAGCAACAAAAATTCTCTACTCTGGCATGGAATTGAGAGGAGAGCGATGACATAGACACAAGACATAAAAAAAACTGAGAAATTTGTGAGTAACTTTCATAAGTTGTCTCATGGACACTCTGAGTGTGTCTGCAGAAGGCAGAATTAAAGAAAGTATTTTCAATGTCTTTGAGACCAAAAGACCCAAAGAAATCTTTCCCTCCTCTCACAATTAATTTAAAGATAATCAGCAAAAAATCTAAGCCAAAAAATAATTAAGGAAAAGAAGATAGAAATATCTTACAGAATTGGTTCTGCCAGAAATATATTTGTTGTAATATCCCACTAGTGGCCAGTAAAGGAAATGAAAAGTGAAAGTCATGCCAAGATTACCTATTCACAGCTCTGCCTACTCTGTTCTCAGTGCCCAGAAGCATGAGGGCCTGAAACAACATAATTTTTAACATTAAACTAACTATTGTCATATGGGAGTGAAAGATGAGCTAGAACTAAGATAAATATAGCCCTTCTGCTGCAGAAAGTTGGATTCTAAGGATCAGACAAACTTGTAGGGCAGGCAACAAGAACCTTCTGCTGCTGATAAAAGGACTGGTTAGGTGCTTAGTTGTCGCGGATAAGAATACATGTAGTGAGCAAACTGTGCGTTACAGTGCTGCATTGCACACCAGTTATTTAAAGTGAAAACCAGCATGTGAATTTTGGCTTGCCGAGGGCTGGGAAAGGCATAGCAAATGGCAGGGTATTCCAGGTGGATCTGAGATTGTGGTAAGATGTGGCATCTCCTCCTACCAGTGGTCAGTCTGGTATGAGAAGCAACGCCTCTGCAGTGGGAACTCTAGAGTAATGGTGGTTTAGGTGAGCAGTCCTAGACACCTGCAGATGAGCCAGAACTTCCTGTAGTAATATCCAAGAATGAAGTTTGCTTACTCACTGCACCATCAGGGCTCTGAATGAGCTATTACAGTCTATAAGGCAAATATGTATTTATTTAGACAATTTTTTAAAAATTGATTTTTGATCCAGTACGTGGTAAAAGCTCCTAAGGAACCAGCTATGTAAATCCTTCCTTAGCTGTATAAATACTCTTTTTATTCTCTCTGTAGTTAACTTTCATATGATGGCACGAAGGATGAATGATGATTAGCTGTAATCATTGCTCGGGAAAGAGGGAGAACAGGGAAATGGGTTCTATTTCATACATTTTCTTATGAGACTTTAGTAATTAAGCACTTTGCAAGAAGGGTAATAACCAGTAGCCTTTATTCGTTATGGTATTTATCTTGCCTCTGCCATTCAGGTTGGCCCAATCCTGTCACCTCCATTTTCTCATCTGTACAATGGGAATAAAAGTATTGACCTTCTTAATAATATCTCTCCGAGATGGAAAGAGAGCAAATGTTCTGAAAGATCTGCATAATTATTGTTAACTTAACTTCAAGCTATGAGCAGTTCTCTTGGAGTCAATGGGACTGCTCACATGTGGAGTTAGTTACAGTAGTGGGAACCACTGATGGCTGCAAATCATGGAAAACTGGTCTTTTGATGGATCATAAGTCTGCTTCTGGAAAACTGCTTTTGCATTCCATATGGGCTGGGACTTTCAGTGATACTTTAACAAGTTATATGCCTGTGAGTTGCATGCCTAACACTTACAGGTTTTTTGAAAGTCCTTGCATGGAAGCAGGGGGTTGCTGTTGGAATTGCAGCCTAAAATTACAAACAAGCATATACAAAAAATGAAAAAAAAAGAAGGGGAAATAGTGGAAGAAAGGAGGAAAAGTCTGAAGTTAGTTTGGAAATGGAAACTTTACTGGAATGAAAATTAAAAAAATACCAACAGTTGAAAATAAGATCTAGTTTTGCTATTCTAATGTGAGTGTAAACATTTTATATGAAAATGAACACTGCAAGGGGGAGGGACTTCTGAAGTATAAAGCACATGAGAATATTCATGGCTCTTTTTTTCTTATCTGAGTATGTCTTGAATTCCTATTTGGACTGAAATACCAAAATAAGTAGCCTGATTTTCAACATTGCTTTGAGCAGTCTCCATTAAGGGGAAAACAAGTGACTGTACCCACCTACTTTGGAAAACCTCAGCTACTTCTTTTCATTGATGCCACTTTTTCTCTTTTAGTTATGTCAGTACCAGAGAATCATGTCACTTGAGCCATAATTTCTCTTCCATTTTAAGTGGGTAATATCCATATGCAAATTTTTTAGAAAGGTCTCTTGGCAAATGCAAGGAAAAAAAACCCAGCAAAACTTCTTAGCAACAGCTGGGAAGAACATCAAGAAGGAATCTTTTTTTTCTCAGCCTTGGAAACGTGTTGGCGTTCACATCTCTGCTCAGCACTCTGCTTGAGCTGTGTGCTTATTAGTGCTCTTAGAGTGCAGACAAACTGCACTGATTCAATATATATGCTTGTCCTACATCCTTTGTTCTTATTTTAATACAAAAATCTCCATAGGTGGATTCTACAGTACTGAATTTTCCAAAGCTCAAGAAAGTTAGTCTTTGCTGTCATATGCCCGTCTTTAGTTACACCCTCTTCCCTCGAAGTCCCTAAATACCTGTGCTATGTCCCTCTTGTGCAGGCATTGAACTGATTCAGAATGTCTTTGAGCTTTTATTTCAAATGCCTGCTACCTGTGTGTGGTCTGGGCAGTGGCGAAGTCCTGTGGCTTTTTTGAGGAACTGTTGCAAACAATAGTTTGCAATTGGAGTTACATGCAGGCATGTGATATCCTGTTCTTTACTTGCTTTTGACATCAGTGTGGAGCAGGGACATTGAGGGCGTTATCATTAGGATCAGGCTGAAATGAAGGCAATCATGGCAGGAGTTTTTCCAGCCTGAAATATGAAAAGTGTGTTCCCCTTTTAAGCAGAAAAGCCCAGGACGATGGCCCTTGTAATTACTGGAAATCAGCAATCTGTCTGCTGTCATTCAATTTAACCCATGTAAACTTGCTATGTGGAGTGGATCCACTCAGTGGGTGTGATTTCAAAAAAGGAATAGTCCATCTGGTTTATCCAAATGCTGCTTTAAAAGAGGATGACTGACAGTTTTTCTCAGATCCAGAGTGCAACAGACAGCCTGGAAGCTGGTAACTTACCATCTTGGATACCAAAGATCTCTATATGAAGCATACTGTCAAAGTAATAGAAGCTGATATTATTGGCAGAAATAGGTAAGTAGGCAGTGGGAATGTTTGTAAAACCTGCAGTAGTGTTTGAGGATGTGCCTTACAGCAAAAGAGATTCAAAGGGGTCACAAAAATGAAGAGTGATCATAAGTACCAATACACCCTTATTTCCTCTCCTCAATATGGTGCTTCTGTTCTGATCTAGATGTTCTGGTATCATATTTTGAAATAATTAGAAGACAATTGCACCTATTTTTCATATTCAAAGTTCCCAGACCTGCTGCTAAATATGTTGTCTTGCATATTTGGCTGCTTAATTTGTGCCTAGAGATGCTTTGTTTTTCTTTTTTTCTCTCTTTGAGAGTTCAGATTACTGGTCTGGAGAAAATGGGCAGTTTGCCTTTACATTACATGAATAGCAGAATAGGATCCTGTCACTGATGAAAGTACTGTATTTATGACTCATTATAATCCATTCATTGCTTCACAGATCCAGAGCCCTCCAGGGAGTACCACAAACCCACATAATTTTCCCAAGTGCTACATTTTGCATTTGGATCTTTGCTTTAGCTGACAGATATGAAAAAGGAAGAAAAAAGTGCAGGAAGGCAGGGAGTCCATGTGATTGTGCGTGTACAGATGCTCAGCAGGGATAGCAGCAATTTCAATTCAGAGCTGTCCCTGTCATGCTCCTGATCCCCATTCCTTCTGGTACCCTAACAACCACAAGGAGCAGGG
This sequence comes from Margarornis squamiger, assembly GCA_035222235.1. Classification (NCBI taxonomy): domain Eukaryota; kingdom Metazoa; phylum Chordata; class Aves; order Passeriformes; family Furnariidae; genus Margarornis; species Margarornis squamiger. The sequence continues at coordinate 27,911,698 of JAWWTY010000123.1, read as the reverse complement.
AGAGTGAGCTTCAAGAGCTGCCAGAGATTATCATGCCTTTAGTGGTTGAAGGCCCATTGCACTAGCATGAGTGTTGGCACCACAAGCCTTGCTGGAACAGGCTAACAGAGTGGATTTATGGATCTTTACACATTGGGATGTCCTACAAAGGGACCTGGACAAGCTTGAGAAGTGGGCCCATGGGAACCTCACGAGGTTCAACAAGGCCAAGTGTGAGGTCCTGCACCTGGGTCGAGGCAACCCTCAGAGTCAATACAAGATGGGGAATGAAGGGATTGAGAGCAGCCCTCCTGAGAAGGACTCAGTGGTGCTGGGTCTTGAAAACCTGGACGTGATTCAATAACATGTGTTTGCAGCCCAGAAAGACAATTGTATCCTGGGCTGCATCAAAAGCAGCATGGCCAGCAGGACGAGGGAGGGGACTGTGCCTCTCTCCTCTGCTCTCTTGAGATCCCACTGAGCTCTGGGACCACCAACATAAGAATGACGTGGACACTCACATGTGGAGTCCAGAGGAGACCACAAAAATTATCAGAGTGCTGCAACACCTCTCTTATGAGGAGACGTTGAGAGAGCTGGGGTTGTTCAGCATGGAGGAAGAAGGCCCCAGGGGGACCTTATAGCAGCCTTCCAATACTTTAAGGGAACATACAAGGATGCTGGCAAACTTTTTACAAGGACATGTAGTGATAGGACAAGGTGCAGTGGCTTTAAACTGAAGGAAGGTAGATTCAGGCTAGAAATAAAGAAGGAATTTTTTACAATGAGAGTGGTAAAGCACTGGAACAGCTTGCCAAAAGACGTAGTAGATGCCCCATCCCTTGAAGTGTTCAAGGCCAGGTTGGATGAGGCTCTGAGCAACTTGATTAGTTGAAGATTTCCCTGCTCATTGCAAGGGGGTTGGACTAGATGATCTTTAGAGGTCCCTTCCAACCCAAACCATTCTGTGATTCTATGATCTTGCTTCAGAAAGTTGCTCAAAGTCACAGCAGGCCATGCTACATTTTCACAGTGATGTCTGTCAGTCCTTGGAATTGCATAAAAATGCAGCTTCTGGTATTTATGTTGCAGTGCCCCAAAAATATACTATCTGGTATTATTTCTGGTTGGAAATGCATAGCTCTCAGACAGGTACTACCAAGTCTTTATGCAGACAGTATTTTGGATAATGGTGACATAGACCAGGTGCTTTGGATGTGCCTTGCAGTTAAGCTGATTGACACTTCCGTGAATAGCTATCAGATTACTGTCTTCGGTGTGTTGGTCTGGTGTTGGCACGGTCTGAGTAGTACAGCATTAGTCGTAATGTGGAAGAGCAGGGCTAGCTATGAGGGTCTCTTGTGTCTGAAAACTCTTTTCTGGCTTGTTTATACAGAGCCAATGTCTGTCTCTCTCCCTGGCATGGGAAAGAGGTCCTGAGCATATTCACCAGACTCAGATTCAGGAAGTACTGCAATGGTTTGGAGAGGAATTTTTTTTAAATGTTTTATTCTGATTATGTTCTTCTATGTATTAACACATCTTTTATTTTGCAGCATGTATAGTATTTCCAGAGCTGTCCATTTCTATGTGGAAATCTGGCTGCACTGACACCATCCCTACTCTCTCAGTGACCCTCTGAATGCCATCAGTAGTTGGGGATGTTTGCAATGGAGAGTGTGGGCATCTCTGCTTTCTGCAGTGGAGTGGCTCTACAACAGGGACACAACAGCACTGTTTACTCTAGACTCACTGAGGTGGGATTGCCCTTAAACCTGACAGCTTTTGAGAGCAGGTTTCCAAATGACAATTCAAACTCAGTGGCTCCACAGGTTTCCCTGCAAAGTCACTTGCTGAGACTTTAAAAAAATGTCTTAAAATGATTGATTTGATCTGGCTAAGATTTGATTTAAGAGCTATTCAGGACACTTATGCACTGAGTAAGTATGGATTTAATGGCTTAATTTAAAACATGCAAGTTTTAAAATGTTAGACTTGAGGTAGTAATGTCTCATACGAATACTTAAAAGGGCTTAAAATCAATCAGGATCCATCCCTTTGCTCTGCAGGCAGGATGGTAGCTGCAAGCTAGAAGGCAACATTGTCCATATATATGCACATGCTGCCTGTGGTCGTCACCCTCAATCAGAATAGAAAGTAACAATGATAGCTGAGCTATGGCAGCAATGCAGTTTGGCTGATGCATTTCACAAGTACGTTTGTATGTAGAAATCATGGATGCCTCTCTGAAATGCTGCTACCTCTGGGGAATCACAAGTGCAGTTACATTTATGGCAAATGAGGCTGTTGAACCAAAAAAATCCACATCCCAATATTCCCCACTTGGCCAGCTTTATGCATTGTGATCACTATACAAGAAAGCTTATAGATGTGTGCTTAACCAGACATTTTCAGTGAGGGCATGCTGGAGTTCCTTTCATCAATTCTATAGTTCTCATAAAAGCAAAAGCATGTAGATATGTATTTGTATGCTTGAGTTTTGAGAGCAACAGCCCATTATATTTTAATCCTACTTAAATTATGAGCCAAAAAGCCTCCAAGCAGCATGACTATCAAGTTCTTACTTGCACTTTTGATGCTTCAATGACTGCAGGTGTACTCAGACCTCCTTCTGTAGCATTTGCATTGGCTAGAACAGGTGCATAAGATTTTGACTCATTTAAAAACGCATAATACATAGTAACTGGCACTTCATGGGTAGGAGGCATAATATCTAAATATTTTCAAGACGAATTTTCGCTAGTGACATTGAATAATGTCTCTGCAGTGCTGTTATTCTGCCTTTCAAAAACATACCTGGGGAAAAAAATCTCTGATTTAAAAATAAATAAAAAAAAAAAAAATATTCCCCAGTGACTATTTATCTTCATTTTGCAGTTTTTATTTAAAGAAATATAATTTTCTTAGGCTAAATGTCAAGACATGGTTAATAATGGTTGCACTTAACTGAACAATGCTGAGAAATGAACCTGAAAAATAAGGATATTTGCTTTTACTTGGGCATGTTTGGAATGTTGTGGCTTTGTGAGGTGTTGAGGGCTAGGATTTCTCAAAAGAAGCAGTTGTTCACAACAAATAGTGCTGTTGATCAACCTGGGTTGTTTCATGACTATATTAATAGGAGTTGTCATTGTTTCACATATTAATTACTGCTCTTAAGCACAAGCTTAAACTTCTCTACTACAGACAATTTCTTTCAGAGAAAACCCTTCCTGTGTAAAACAGGTTTATATAAGAAGACCAAAGCTACCCATTAAGTCATGGTGAATCAAATCCTTTGATCCAGCAAAACCACAGGAAAAAAATACTGAGTTTTAAAAATACAGAATTCTGGTTTTACTATTTTGGGAATAAAGTGTTAAGTGCAACCTGTGAAAGAAAGAAACCTTTCAGCCCTTGGCAGAGGAGCCCAAACCCTTGCAGGGCTGAGGCTGCAGGTAGTACCACTGCGAGAGTAGACTCAGAGGGGTCTGAAAGAAGCAGATTATTTATGTGCTGGAAGCAGCAATGAGTATGGCAGAGTGTGGTGGATTGTTCTGACTCTTTGCAACACTGTCCCCTGCAGCTTTTCTGTTGTCTACTAAGGATGTAGTTAAACTCATATGTATACAGCTTCTTATTCTTTGAGCACTAACTTATGTCTCTCACCTACTTGTCCAGCTGTTTCCAACAACTGCATGAAAAGAGTATCTTTGAGATGTCCATCTGTGCTGGTTTAAAGGTAAACTGGTGGGAGAAATGAACTGGACTCAAGAGATTACAAGTCAGAGCTACAATTTGCTAAAAAGGTTACAATAAATACAATGATACAGAGAAAAATTGGTTTAAATGCCCAAAACCCAGATGTATAACCCAGCACCTGGGACACAAACAGAATGGTGTTCATTAGCCCCTGTGCTGAGTGCCACATGGTCCCCCTGAGTACAAAGTAAAAGGAAAGGAAAACCTGTTGGTGAGCATGATGGTCACAGTCTTGTTGAGAGTGGCAGTCGCAGGCCTCTTGAGGCTCTGGTCCTCCTGTGGATGTGATGAGTGGTACCAGAAATCCCAAAACCCGAAGATTATATGTGCTCCAGTTCAGGTGGGAATGCCCAGTACATGTCCCCAAGGTGAGGGGTTTCACAATACGTGATTTAACTCTGTGACTCATGGGATATTTTTGGAATCTTTGACGGTCCAAGTCATTACAACTGCCTATTCTGCCAGTCCCTAATGCCCCATTAGCAGACATGACCCCTCAGGCTGGGTGTGAAGGTGCTGATGCCTCCCTGGAGGGGAGTTATCACAGCTGAGTCACAGGTGTGAAGACAGGAACACTCCCCTGTCTCACAGAGTTCTTTAACACCCAGCTTGTAGCCTGTGGTGTCAGGTGTGCCCTGGGCAGCTGCTGCAAACAATCCATTATTAACAGTCCATCAGGCATGACATAGAGGGTGTAGACTACACAGTTTTGGTTACACTCACACAGTGACAAGCTGATCCCAGCCACTGTAATTTAGGACACCATCTTTCTGCCAAATTGAATTAAGCAGAATAAAAAGTTCAAAAGTTTTGGTGGAGGATTACTAGATTAAATCAAGAGAGCATGCCTCTAGCATCTTTAGAAAAGCACAGTATTCCCAACTAGAGAGAATTACTGCCTCATGGTGCAATCTGGTTTTATAAACACATTGCTGAAATTTGCCTAAAAATTAAGCCATCCTTAGAAAATGAGATTCTGTGTTGGCATATGCCAACATATTTCTGATGAGCTCAACTAACTGACTACCCTTCTGGAGTTATTTATGTAGTTCTTTTCAAATTATTTAGATTTTTAATTAGAAGCTCGATGGCATTGAATTTTGGCAACTTGATAGCAGAAGTAACTGCATCTTCTTTAAGGAAACAGCTTTCCAAGTGACATAACCCTGTGTGAGAAAGAGGGGGGAGGAGGTGGGAACAGCCTTTCCCATAGTATCCCAGGAAGAAAACAACTTCATGGATTAAAAGCTTAATTAGGACTGAAATCCATAGCAATAAGTGGGGAACAAATATAGTTAATTTGATTAAGTCTCAGAGTGGATGAGTTGCCCACTGCATTGATTACTTTAAAGCAAATAACAAAGGCAAGGCCGTTTACTTTATGGTACTATTACTGCAAATGAAATCAGTATCAAACAGGTTGCTGGGGAGTGTAGCTAAGACAACTTCATAACCTCATCTGCTGATAAATGATTTTTTGGCTAATCAGTAGACTCAGCATGAAGGCTACTCCAGCAGGCTGTAAGTGAGTCACAGCAAGGCAGGTACCCTCCTAAACAAGAAGGCTAAGAAATAAATAAATGGGCTCTGGATATCCAGTAAAGGTCAAGCAGTCTTTGTGGTTGAGAGCATTCTTCAGAAAAATATAGCTGCTATCCTGGGGAGGGCAAGAAGGAATGGTATTGATTATGCACAATGCAAGAGAGCAATCTGTAGGGCTTTATAGGGGCATTTACATCAACAGGCAGACACCAGAATAACCTGTTTGAAACAAACTCCTGGGATTTTTTGCTGCTGACATGAGAGTTTCATAGAGCAGCAGGAGAACTGGGGAGCAATCTCTCTGAAGGTTCATCCCAATACTGGTTCTCTGCTACAACCCACTTTGGTCCTCTGTAAGGCTGGCTGGCCAGAGATATCTTGGAGTGTCATTGCCTCTGAAGATGCTGTTACCCAGAAGAGAAAGCAGGGCAGTTCTTCCCTTTCACCCTCTCCTCTATGCTAATGAACTGAATCTGCGTGCATTGAGTGACTGATAAACCAGCATGTTCTTTTGCTTAAAGTTTACATTGATCAGTTAGAAGCTGTACTGAGAATAGTCCATGGTAACAGTAAAGAGAGCACTTCTCCTTAGCTCCTTTTGTCAAGGAGGGCACTTCAGTACAGAAGGGTG
>JAWWTY010000123.1:27791859-27905684 GCA_035222235.1 Margarornis squamiger | reverse complement strand
CTGAACTGGGGAGCAATCTCTCTGAAGGTTCATCGCAATACTGGTTCTCTGCTACAACCCACTTTGGTCCTCTGTAAGGCTGGCTGGCCAGAGATATCTTGGAATGTCATTGCCTCTGAAGATGCTGCTACCCAGAAGAGAAAGCAGGGCAGTTCTTCCCTTTCACCCTCTGCTCCATGCTAATGAACTGAATCTGCGCGCATTGAGTGACTGATAAACCAGCATGTTCTTTTGCTTAAAGTTTACATTGATCAGTTAGAAGCTGTACTGAGAGTAGTCCATGGTAACAGTAAAGAGAGCACTTCTCCTTAGCTCCTTTTGTCAAGGAGGGCACTTCAGTACAGAAGGGTGGTCCTTACCATACTGTGTTGTCTTTTAATTAGCACCAGACAGATCCTAACTGCACAGCATTCCCTGAAGAGGTAAGCACTCCCAAAAAACTTGTGGGTATGTGAGTGTGAACCATTCCTGTAGAGCCTACTGCACTTGGTATCAGCACAGAAGAAATAGCTGCCCTCCCACCCACTATGGATAATTCTATTGATCCTGCATCTCTGAAAGTGTGATAGTCAACTGTTTGAAATTTGGAGACAGGAATTCTTCAAAAGCCCCTGCATCTGTTCTCAGTCCAAGCAAGCACTCTCCAGAGGCCAACTTCCCATAGGCCATCATGCATAATGTGGATGAAACCTCTTGAATTATTGATCTTGCAGAGGCATATAATTGTAGCTTACACACTGTGTTTACTCTCAGTGCTTTGATTTATCAGATCTTATAATAATGTTCTCACTTTTGGCGCTCGTAAAATGCAACTGGCTTGCAGTTTAATAAATATTGACTTCTAGCCATTTGCTGCTTTGTGATTATTTCTCCTAAAGAACAAACTGATTGCTTCCTTCATTCAGATCTACTGCAAATGGTGCAGGAATGGAACGCTTTTAATATTGCATTTTCCCAGCAGGGGAAGACCTGGCTCTGAGGAGCTCTTCCAATGCTTGCAAGATCAGGGCACTGTTTCTCTAACTGATGTGCACCTGAAGATATTTGTGGTCACACTAGAGGTCAATAGGCATGTCTCTTCCCTGAAGAGAGAATCTTTTCACAGCCCTTTTTTTGTGTTTTTTTTGTGTTCATCACTTTTCACAAATTAAGCTGTTTTATGTTGCTCTGATTAGAAAGAGGAGAATCTACTTTACCCAGTAGAATGTGTTTTGACAGTCTCCTCACTGAATTATTGGTGTGTGCTAGGGGGCTAGGGCTGCCTGTGGAACTCCTGCCAGCAGGAAGTAGAGTCCAAGTGTGTCTTTGCTTTAAGCAAGAGAGGTTATCTAGCCTCATCTTCCAGCTGCTGGAGAGCCATTTTCTGCTATTTCTGTACCAATGTTGCCTACATATCTTGAAGAGCTTTTTTAGGTCATTCCCTGTTTCTAACCCAAGCTGCTCATTTTCCAGTTTGCATTTGTGCAGTTTCTCTCTCTTATGTGTTATCATATATCATATATATACTCCTTTTATGCCTGATACTAATCACAATGTTAAACTGAATACACAGTGGAAGTATGTAGCAACTTACAGTTATGACACCTTTCTAAGAATGCCTAATGCTGATGTTTTGGATGTAAAAGAAAGAGCATAATGAGTTTTTATCATCTGAGGGGCTCCTGCTGTCCTAAAGGCTTTTTCCTAGGTTGAAGGCTCTGTGTTAGGTGGAATACAAGCACACAGTGGGAGCTTGCCAGTCACACTGCTTGTAGCTCAACAAACTAGAGAGTAGGGGTGGAAAAAAGTATCACAGATGATATCCTAGATTCAGGTGACTTTTCCTTGACTCCCACAGCAGGTCCATTGCAGATCCATACAATAAATCTACGTATCTTGGTTGTCAGTCCCATACTATGACTCACAAGCTCACCTGTCCACACCTGCCAGTATAGGAATCAGGACTAACAATTCTAACCAAGCCAGCAGACTGTCAAAATGTTCTAGGCTGCATTTGCAATGCTGCTAGCTCTGAGTTCCCTGGCTGTTTTTCTGTTAATTGACAGTAATACCAGAGCAGTCAGTTCAAGGAAAAGTTTCTTGTTCTGCCTTCTTTGTTGGAATACCCTCTATGTGCTTTGTTGGTAGATGCTGCAAAACTGCTCTTTGGATTTGATTGTATTTTGAAATTAGTTTAGTTGAATTTAATTATATTTAAATAAGAGATATAAATTAGAAAATATAAAAATTAAAAATTAACTCTTTTTTTCCTAATTGGTTTGGTTTTGTGCTTGATTATTTATTTCCTTTCTCTTTGTCCATTGGTAAAAACATAGATGCATTCATCCCAGAAAATATCAAGCTAAATCCTCTATTATTAGTGGAGTTTTGTTTATTCCAGGTCAGGATTTGGCCTATAACCACATAACCCACTTTGTCTTAACAAAGAGCAACGTTTTTCTGTGAGCCTCTGATTCTCAGGAATGATTTGCCAAGCTGTGATTAGTGAGCAATGGTATCTGAGTCTTGGTGAGGAAACATTTCCCTGCCAACACTTCTGGCTCTTGCCTGGTCTTCCCCAGCAGACACTCTGCAGACAGGGATGGCGTGCTCTGGAGGGATGTCTGGCAGGAAACCTAGTATAACCTCAACCTGTCTTCCAGCTTTCTGTTTGTGCTTCTGGCTACATGTAGAAAATGGCAAGGGTGGCCTAAATGCATTCACATTTTCTCCTGGTGCCATCATTTTCCTTTCTGAGGTCTGCTTCTCTCCTGTGTCCCCCTGGTTAGAGAAAGAGTGTGCTGAGCAGGTGAAAGGAAGCCCTAGGTGCTATGCTTACATTCTTCTTGTGTCCTGGGGCCCTCTAGCTCCAGTATGAGAGGTACTCCATCCAGCTGGATCTCCCTTGGTGCCAGCATACTTTTGGATGATAAAATTGTGACCAGTGTCTTGAGACTTTTTCTTCCCTGCTGCATTCTGGCTGTAAATTTTCTGCATTTTAGAACCTTAATATGGAAGCTGACAGTCCTCAAAAAGAGGGAAATGAATGATTGACTGTCACCAATTTGGAAATCTCCCCTGGTAGCTGTGAAACTGGTGTCAGTTCCTGTTATTGGTGTAACAGGGCTGGTGTGTTCTCTCAGCAAATGTAGATCTTCACATCTGCTTCATCCACTAGATAGATGACATAAAGCAGCTTACTTTACAGCAAATACTTTATGCCATCTTTAATCTGAAGTGTGTTTCTGTACTCTGCCAAAACACTTCAGTGTGAATTTCTTGTTAGGTCAAATGTATGTTTGGAAGCCTTGATCAGTGCTGCAGAGAAAGATTGGTGCAGACAGACATTGATATAATTGTATTAGCAGTCCCATACTTCTCAGCACGTGTGCTCAGTGTGTAACTACAGGGTAGCTGAGAAACTCGATAGCACAAGGACAGGAAAGGGTAGTTGATTTTATTTTCTGTGTCTGTATCTATCAACTGCCTACTATATTTCCAAGATGTGATATCCAAGCTCTGTAACTGAGATCTTTAGCACCAGCTAATGTATCTGAAAGCTTCCATCCCCAGGAACTTTAATGGGAAAGGGTCTTGGGTTTTTTTTGTTTTTGTTTCATTTTGGGGTTTTGTTTGGTTGGTTTTTTCTCTTTTTTTTTTTTTTTTTCAGAATTGTTACTTTTTCCTCTGTATATTTGCCTGACTGTCCATCCACATGGGTGCAATTTCCTTAAGCTGATGCAGTCTTGTAGTTTTATATTGTGAAACATTGCCTCAGGAGAACCTCTGACGGTTAGCTCTGTCATCTCTGGCTCAGCAACGTTTTGCAAATATACCATGTCAAATAAGAGCAGTCTTTCTGTGTGATGGTCCCTGTCCATCAGAAAAGTAGTAACACGAACTACACTGTGTTTCTTCTTCTTTTTTGTTTATTTTGACAAAGACATCAGCAATTTCAGGTAGATTTTTGAAAAATTGTGCAGCATTACATAGGTGACCTTAAAAACATGAGCATACTAAGCCTTACACATTCATGGGGAGGGTTGGAAGGTGGTCTCCTGATTTTATACAGAGGTAAACTGAGGACAAAAATGTTCATCAGAAGTCATAAATTATGCTAGTGTCTGGGCTGTCCAGACAGTTTCCTCTTGAATCCCTTCCTTCCAACTAAATCACAAGGACTGCATGCCCTCCCTTCTTGCCTTTGGAAAGGGATGTATAGTGCAGAAATTCATTTCACAGAATTGTATGGCCTTAATAAAATTCAGCTCTAGTTATGACCCTGTGAGATGATTAGTGAATTAGAGTTCTTAATTAGCATTTTGCATAATTCATGGCAATTACAACATTCTCATGGATATGATTGTCAAGGTGCAGATGTGCAAACGTGCAGCTATAATTTTCTCATCTAAATAACTCTTTTGGTGAAACCTCTAATTTTTTACAACTCTATTGTGTAAGGGCCATTATTCCTGTTGTTATTTTTAAGGCATTAGAAAATGGATGTGAATCTCACTTCAGCTTCAATCACTGCAACTAACTGTTTTCAGAAGCTTTAAAAACTGTCATAAAAGTTTGCTTCTGGGGGAGAACTAGGCATTTGAATTTTCTGAAGAACTTATCCTACCCAATTTTTAACACCCCAAAGGGGATTGTATTGCAGTTTTTCAGTTACAATAATAAAACAAAAGCTAAATCCAGTATGTGCACTAGCCAAGATTTATATGGCTGGATTGTTAATGGATTGAGCTTCCATTACTTCTTCAGCTGGAGATAGATTTCAAAGTTCTTTGTGTTGTGCAGATCCCTTCCTTTTGTCAGAAATATATGAAGTATTATGTATCTAAGGTTATTAGAACTAGCTTTTTGGGTACAGGAAAATTTGGCAGTTACATTGACTGAGTGGCTGCCAAATAGAGGAGGAAGTTGGTTGTTGCAGAGTTAGAACTCCTGAACTTTCCAAAATGCTGTCCTTCAGAAATCAAAGACAATGGCACAGAAATCAATGAGCCAGATGATCAAAATGCAGTTGCACCCAACTCAACACTTCCAGGGACAGCTCCTATTTTAAAATAAATTACTGAGTTCCAAGTGACAAATTTGAATTTCTACTTCCTTCATTAAGTGCCTACACTGATGGTATTAAATGTAATTAATTTTACCTTCATAATTATAATCTAATATGTAAATCCATTTACAGTATTCCGTTCTATTAAAGGTACAAATCAAAATTATAATTTCTAAACAAAAGTTATGAATTTCCTTAAGTGAAAGGCATTTGTAATTTCCCATAGGAAATTTTAATCACTTTTGGATTTGTAGTCACAGAATATGTTGGAGTTTTATACAGTCAAGATGTAATGAAGGGAAAGTGCAATCCTTATATTCTTATTAGAAGTAAATGGCACTCGAACCTGGACTCATACTTTTTGACATACATAATTTTTAGCAATTGGTGCCTCCTTCCAGCATCCCCCAAAATTACTTGCAGAAGCTTACCAGTCCTTTCTAGCAGGAGTTCTTATCCAGATAAGGATAACTCTCCTTACTGACCCTCCTCTGGCTATTGAATATGAAGATAAAGCAGTTGCCCTGATCAGTTGGAGCCTGATTGTCCCTTTAAGGAAGAACTTTCTTACCCCATTTATATTTTCCCCTAGAAATTTCTGTCTGTTATTTAGATCCCCATCTTTCCATGCTCAAGTCCCACAAAACAGTGGTACCAAAATAAAGAATCAGATCCAGAAAAAGTAGTTCCTTACTTTTTTCAAATTAAATGTTGATGTTTCTTATCTATTTTTACCACCTTCTTTTAATGTCTTTATTGTTTTGAGCACTCTGATACTGCTTACTCCCTAAATGTCATTCATGCAAATGCTACCTTCAGTAGGTTTATTCGCTTCCTTTCTTTCTGTAACTCTTCTCTTAGCCCTAATGCAATATGTGGAAGTGCATGGTGCTGTCCAGGTATTTTTCTGTTTGCTAGTTTGTGAATTCTCAGCATCCCTACCCAATATACTTATAATAGCAAAGCTTTTAATGGATTTTAAGCATGTATCTTTTAAATTGTCTACCACTGCAATTACCGTGGGGAGAAAAAAAAGCAAACCAACAAAATCCCCCAGTGAAATTATGTACTTTGTTCCCCAGCATAAGAGGAAAAATGAGTATGAATTGCTGACCTTGGAGGAGAGTTGTAGGACACAGGAACCCAGCTTTCCTTCCAGTGAACACAGTGGCAGTTTTGCCTCTGGCTGGAAATGAGGAAACACTCAAACAAAACTTCTTTTTTTTAATGTCTTTTTCTTTCCCTGACAGTGATATCTTGTTCATGTTAGCCAAAAGCATTTATGAATTGGGTCAAATAATTTCAGCCAAGGAAGGATAAGGTTGATAAGAATTTGGGAAAACCTTGAAATATTTCAGGTTCTGTTATCTGAATGACATTTCTCTTCAGTTCATTTCTAACATTTAAAGGAAAAAAATACATTCTTCCATAGGGGAGAGGTTTCTATTTTCAACTAAGTGAAATATTTTGACAAATCAAGAGCGTATTGTACTTTCTCCTAAACCGAGGGGAGGGGAACCAGAGGAATGGGAAATTGGTTTCTGTTGAAGACAAACGTTATAGTTTTGGTTTCGTCAACCAGAGAATTTATTCTCTCCCTTCAATACTTACAGGAGGAGTGGGCCAGGCATATATAGCCACGGAAAAAGTGTTTGAAATGCCAAATTATACAGTAATTTGATGCAGTTTCTATCTGTAACCTTGCAAAATCTTATCACAAGCAGGCCGTTAAAATTAAATAAATAAATGTTGGCTTCCAACTGCAGTCTGTCTCTCGGATTTGATCAGAGTGATCCACTGGCATGCTTCAGTTGCTGTTCAGGTCCTCTCTGAGCTAAAATACACTGGGGGAAATTTTCAATGTCACAGGGGACAGTGGAATATCCAGTTCACAGGCATGGTGAAATGGAGCCTGGTGGCTGATCTGATCCCCCTTGAAATTAAACTTCTCTGACCTCAGTCTTCTTCAGTCAGCAGAGTAGCATGGCAAGGTGGTCCTTTGTACGGCCAGAACCAAAGCAATCCTGGGTTTTTTTTGTGAAAAGTCTCAGAACTGTGCTGCCATCAGCATGTTCCCCATGGGAGTGCTTCTCCTCTGTGACTTTGTGGGATTGTAGGAAGACTGACTGCTCCATGTGGCTGTGAAACACATCTCTGAACCGTCTGACTCATGAAAATAATACCATTCTTTCCCATACTGAGAAAATATATATCTGAGAACAGTTTGTGTGACAAGTTTTCATCTGATGCATTCCCCGCCTGGAGTAAGAAACTATAGTCCTGTGCTCTGCTTCAATTTTGTTTATAGTGTTGCAGATTTTAGTCTCCTGTGCTGTGTTTGGTTTGCTCTATTTCAGCAGAGTATTATGTGGCCATTATCGTGTATGGGTGACAAAGGCAACATGGAATATTTTGGATTTAGCATGGTTTTGTAGTTTCTTCTACTTGTGGGATGCCAGTTTGATGACCTCAGAAATCCTTCCAGTTTAGTGGTCCCAAAAATCTGGTTTCCTTTCAAAATTGCCAATATACCAAACTTTTTTTGTCAAAATAATTTCAGAAACATAGAATCATAGAATTGCTTAGGTTGGAAAAGTCCTTTAAGATCATCGAGTCCAACTGTTAACCTAACAAAGAGCAAGAGATAAATCGTGAGAGCAAGGATGCAGAAGGTATATAAACCAAGTATTTAACATGCTGGCATCCAGTGGCTGTAAGACAGAGACCCTATCAAACCCTCCCTGCCAGTCCTCCAGGGGTCTTTGCTCAGATGTGTCTCCCTTGAGGCAGAAAATAAAGAGGAGGTTGACAGTGATGAAATGTAGGGAGTGTACACGTATGGAAGAGCTGAATGGCAGAACAAGATTCATATCTGCTGTTACATAGGGTAATGTGGGAGTAAACAAAAGGGTAAGGGAGCAGAGCAGGGCGAAGGACATCTTGAACACAGGTGGGAATGAGATAGGCAGACATGGCAACAAACCTGCAAGCAGAAAGATAGTGGATTAGAAAAGAAATTACGAAGGGCAGAAGTGAGCAAGGAGCTACAGAGACTTAATTTTGTGTCTTCCAGGAGCACTTCATAAGCGGTGTAAATTTTATTGACCTGTCCATGAATCTTAAAGCATCTCTCAATTTTCATACTTATAAGGCACTGCGATCATTGGGCCTGACCTCTTGGGTGGTACAGACTATTGAATTTTACCCTGCGATTATTGCATCAAGTTTTATGCTTTTCTATTGTAGCTTCAGTAGTAAACTTGTTTTCAAAGCCTCCCCTTAGAGGCAACATGTTCAGTTCATCAGTCCTCTTTGAACCATCTCCTGTATTGTTTTTCTCTCAGTGGGCAAGAGAGAGTGTTAGGGACAAAATCAGAGGCTGGAGAGAGTGAAATGAAAGCTGAAAACAGTTTGCTTAGTGCAAACCTGTTAACTGTTCAAGTTGAGAGCACACTTTGGCAGTATAAGACACCAATAAAATTACATCTACACTCTACTATTATAATACCTTGAATGGATAACATCAATTTACTGCACTTTCCATCTAGTCTTAATTTTATTTGATTCCACTAGTATTTCACTGTAAATAAACTTGTGTGTGTTTTCTATAGCATAGAAAATAGTGCTCATGTGAAGTGAAATGAGAGTTACATGTCAGCAAGCTTGGAGTATATTCTCAAAATGGTAGGAGGAATAAAACTAGTAAAAGAAGATAAGGAAAAATATATTCTCCATAATTCTGTCAAAAAGGAGAGCATCTCTGCTTGAAAAATACATAGGAAGCTTCAAAGAGTGCTTAAAGTGCAAAGAAAAAACGAAAACCTTCACAATCTAGTATTTTCATAATAGAGGATCCTTCAATTTAATTAAAAGCTCAGTGCTCAAGTTAAAGATGTCAAATATCTTGGAGGAAAGAGTGGTTTATACTCTGAAAACAGCACACAAAGTTGGAAGGATCTGGTTAGATCAGTAAACCTGATCATTTGTATGTTCTGAGATCACCCACATGAAAATTGATTATGGTCAAGATGTCTATCATATTCTATTACTGAGCAGGTGTTTTCAGACTTCAAGTAATGGATTTATGTTCTTTTTACACACAGAGAGCAGGCAATTGTATGCTAAGGACCTGAATCTCCAAACACTTAAGCCTATACTTAGTTCTAAGCATCCACAAAGATCACCTGAAACTGATGACCTCTACTTTCAAAGGGCATAAAGCAGTATACACGAATAGATATGAGTTCTAGTGTTATTGCCTCCTGCAGTCTTGTAACTTGGATAAAAAAAGCTCTTAAGAAAAAGTCTGAGGATGGGGCCATGTTCTTCAGCAGTGCTCTGTGAAAGTGATGCAAGTTCTCCTAAAGATATTTTCCGTAAAGCCTGTCCATCTTCAGAATTAGTTTTGTTCTCTTCTCTTAAGTCTGTTGGTTTGGTTTCTTGGGGTGTTTTTTTTGTTGTTGTTTTGCATTTGTTTTGTTTTGTTGGGTGGGGAGGGTTTGGGGTTTTTTTTGCTATGCTTTTTTTGGGGTTTAGGGTTTTAAACAAATTAAACGTTTGTTTGTTTGTTTGTTTAATCATTTATAAGTTTTATTTACTGTTTTAAAATTATACTTTCAAATGACTAGTTACATGAGAAGGTGCTTTGGGAATCCAGACCAAGTCCAGACCAACCATTCCAGATTACTTTTCTGAAAGATTCAGAGAACATATTCCTGCATACAATCACTTTTTTAAAGCATAAGCACGTTGTAAGTACAGGGGAAATTCTGCAGGAGAATTCTATTGCACTGTGAGCAGTTCATTCTGGAGCAGAAGTGTAGCAGGTCTGATCCTGCTTTTTGCAAGCACTCCTATTTGCCTCTCTGCTTTTGTGCCTAGCAATGGAAGTTCTGGTACAAAATCGTGAACATTACACTGCTGAGAGCAAATCTGTGCTTGTACCCAAGTTGTTACAACACAACAAGACATAGTTCCTTTGGAAAAGTAAGCTGTGCAAGTTCTGAGGGCAGTAATGAGAAAAGAAACCTTCTAGAAAGCAGGATGATCTGCATACAAAGAAGCATACAAATACACCTGGGCAGTTCTACATATAATGTACCTTTGGTAAGTGACACTACCTTCCTTGTATATAAACAGGCCTGTGTAGCCCCTCTGCTGTGCTGTGCTGTACTTGTTAACCCTTGCATGGTTTAACAACATCTACGGTCCCAGCATATATTTACATATATAGTCCAATTCTATATTGTCTGTGTAGCCCTTATAGACTTGAATATTGCAAGAGCTGGGCTTTTTTTTTTTTGTTGGTAGTGCACTTGTACTAGTTGAAAGAGGAACCTGGTGTGTATTTGTAATGTGGACATGACTGTAAGAATCATGAAGTACCATTAAGTATATTTTCACTTTCAAGAAGAGCATATATATTGAAGCCAGAAGTTTCAACTTTATTGCTTTTTTTTACTTTACAGTTTACCTTATTGGAAGATTTACAGCAAAAGATCCTATTTTCCTTCATGCTTTGTTAATAAGTATTATACTGTTCATGTGTTTCTCTCACCAGCCTTCAGCCCCATTGATCAGTATGTTAGAGAGAACTCTTCCTCCTCCTCTCCTCAGCAATGCACCCCGGTGCCCTGACCAGCATTTTTTATTTATTTAATGAATCCATGTATCAGGATGTTCTTTCTAGGGAGAGAGGAGGGCAAAGAGAGCACCAGTAATGATGGCAGCATGTTGATTTAGCAGGAAAGAACAGAAATGACTGACCAGCACTGTTTTTTCCATCAGCTGCATGTTCCAAGCGGGCTGAATTCTGTTGTCTTTCTGCATGGCTGCTAATGCATACACCAGTGCTGGTTTTTGCAGCAGCCCTTGAGCACTGCTCAACTTGGCCAGCATGACATCTTTGGCATGTAATTAATTTTGACTGAAAGCTCTGACAAATAGAAACACTGGATGTTTCAGAGCCTCTTCAGAGAGCTCTCATTTTTGAATGTTCTGAGAGTCAGGTGGGTACCAGTTTAATGAAAACACTCATCAAGGCCAAAAGCTTCTTGGGTTTAAAGTACAAAGTATCGCTCCTATCCTTCACAGTAAAATAACTGAAGAAACTCGGTGTTTCCTTCACTGAGTCGTTGCAGAAATCTACATGAGGCTTGGAGGACTCAGGTCATCTTTCTGTGCATTGACCGCAGGGTGGTCCAAGAACAGAGGTCTGGGACACCATTCCTGGAATATTAGTTACATAATTAAGTACTCCACTGACTGTTGTGTCCAGTGGACAGCAAACAGTGGCAATACACACCTTACTGTTTGAAACTTATTTCTGAAATACAGGCTTGTACCTAGACGAGTATGTTCCAAGAAATCAGGGTTCTTTTGCAAACTCTGTGCTCTTTTCTGGTCTGATAGCTGATTGACCAGCCTCGCTGACAACCTGAATGAGAGGAGAGGGCATGGTAACTGAAGCTGTTAATATCACTCAGTGTGCACACGTCTTGCTGGAAGATTGCAGTGTCTCTTGTAGCTCTTACCTGTGCTTTTGGCAGACATAACTGTCCAAACGCTCTCTAGATGCTAAAGGTTTATGCTGCTGTTAATAAAGGGGTTCTCCCCTAGACAAGCATTTGATCTGAGCCAAGAACATTATAGCATGGCTACTTTTCATTTGCTCAGTAAATCAGTGTTTGCTTTTACATCTTACCACTGAACTGTTTACACAGATCATATTCACTGTGGGGCTTTCAGTACAGAAAATTCTCTCTAATACATGATCAGAGCACTCTTGCTAAATTCCACTGGTCCAGGCTATAAAACCCATACATCTACTGTTAAAATAAGGTTTTGATGTGCTAGATACCGTCTGGCATTCAGAAGCCTCGGATGTATTGTATTATTACTATTATTATTATTATTATTATTATTATTATTATTATTATTATTATTATTATTATTTGGAAGAGAGATGGTGGACCCTAATTATGCTTAATCACAACAACCCAGAAAAATATCAGTGAAGGGGTACATTTTACCCTAAAGTGCTATTTGAACTCTTTGGAAAATGTTGAATTACCCCTACAGCTATCGCCGATTAACTACTTAATGAAGCATCTGCGACTGCTGGCATGTGCCAGCCATGTCACTGTGATGCTTGAAGAACGATGGAGTTTAACTAAAAGATTGATCATGGTGATTTCTTATGTAGCAGTCAATCAAATCTAATAATTGGCACTTGGAACTGAAATTAGCTTTGGAAAATATTATTTTGCTGTAATATAAACACTTTTTTTAAGATCTACCCCGTTTGTTTTTTTAAAAAATGTACCCTTTCCTGCTTCAGCAATGTAATCCCTTTACCACACAGACAGAGTTTTTATTTACAGCCACTCTTTCTGCTTCTTATTTCCATTTGCTTCTGTACAAATACAGAGCAACAAGATTTGATGTGTGAATTTATGTGAATAATAGGTAGAAATTCCATGCAGATATCAATGCCATATCAGACGCATTAACATAAGTAAACATATAGCTCCTTATGTCTTTATACATGTGAAGTTTATGTACAGGTGTATATGTATACATACAGAAAGGTATTGTTCAGGCATATGCACATAGATTATATATTTATGATTTTAAGCATGCAAAACCTTTAACTTATTAAAAAAGAGAAAAGCATGCATGTATGGATGCATTTTTATGCTGTATCAAATATTATTTTGCCATAATTCACAGTAGTGCCCTGAATATTCACAGTAATTTTAGCATTAAATGCTTTCAATGTAAAGCTTATTGCACCTGGAAATATCAGTGTTTAGATCAAGGCAATCTGTCCTTTCCAGAAAAGCTGTTCTGATGTTGAAATGGAGTCTGGCTCCTGTAACAGCTGGAGTGCCTGATACAGAGCGAGCTTAAGATTGCACTGGGCATGGCATTCCCCAGGCAAGAGCAATGGATGTGTTCCATTCAAATGTTGCTATGGGTCTCCACTCAGGTAGAAGGGGTTGACACATTTTCTACTTTGAAGGTTTCCACTCTGCCAGGTCTTACCATAGGATTAAAAAAGCCCATTTTGTTCCCAAATGAATGAGAATGGACAACTACAAAGCAGTATTTATAACATCTTACGGTTACCTAGGGCTCATGTTACATTCAGGAGATCTGGTTTATTTCATGTCTGGCTCCTCTTTGAGCAGCACCCCAGCAATTTCCTGCTATGAATATTATCCAACACCCACCATGAGGTGAACTCTTGGGAGTATTGACTTGCCGAAAACAGCTAGGATTTTTTGCTCAGATTCTTCCTTTTGGCTTGTCTTGTTCAGTATATCACAGGGTGATATACTGTGCTAATAACACATCAAAATTTCCTGTCTTCTATTGCACCTGTACTTCTCTGGCAGCAATCAGATGCCACAGCCTTGGCTCAATGTTTTGGGGGTACATGGCGGGGATTCAGCTGGTCTCAGGCTTTAGGGAGGAGCTGAGACATTCTCCAGCTGCGAATCACTCTTGAAGCTTGAGAGACCAATCAAGCACATTGAAGTTGGACATAGATGATCAAAGTTTTTTTGGGAAGAACATGTGTTATAAGAATCTCATCTGGGACTTGTTCTGTCTTGAAGAAAGAAGGATTTCTGTTCCTTTACTGGCCTGTCATATTCTCAGCTGGACCAGAAAGGGTTTGCTTTTGCTTGGAAGAGTTCTAGGTACCGTGGGTGCTTAGGCGGCAGGGCAGTCCCTGCTGGCTCCTCCTCATTGATGTTGCTGGAGTGACTTGTTGAGGGAAAGACAGAAATGACAAGACCTAGGTTTCTCATTAGGAGGGCAACCCTGGACATATATGGTAGAACTGCTGGACATTTATGGATGTCTTAGGGAGACATTGGAAAGCAAATCCTGATCTGGATATTTTTGAGCACACTTATAAAAGTGTGTGTCTTTTGAGGATCATGATTTTATTGCTATAGCACTGGATGGAGTTGAAATCAGATATATGTTTTAAGATACATCCCAAGTTGGGTTTTCATGTGTCTGAGATGGGAAGCTCAAGATTGCCTTGAAAAAGTGCAGTCTTTCTGTAACAAGCAATAGTTCATACTGTAGAACAACAGAGCTGCCTTCATTGCATAAAAATTTGCCAAAACACCTGTTCAAAGAGGACTTCCCATAATTCATCATGTTTTTGCTTCCTGCTGCTCATGAAAGATTTGCATGATTTCTACACCGTTGTCACCAAATGTTTTTAATTCCAACAATTGTTTCTAACTTTGTATATTGAGGAAAAAACCCAACCTGAAATGTCAATGTTTGTGTTGGTTGTCCTTGACTGTTGGTTAAGACAACAACATTCCTCTATTATAAAAATCAAAATATGGCCTTCTTAGCTGAGTCACGATGATGTCAGTGCTCTTATCTTCCCTATGCTGACCTTGGGGCCAATCCAACTTCCTTTTGTGCATTCAAACAGCATTGCTCTTCAAACAGGGTTGAAATCCTTTGCCGTAGATGCACTATTCCTAGTCTGTCACTGTGGGTGCAAACTGAGACTACCTTCTGTCTTTCCTCCTGATGTGAAATAAGATTGCTTAGGACTGTTTGTTCAGGACCAACACAGTGTGTCCTCATCTCAGGAAGGCTCTAGGTGCAGTATATTTTAGGAATGATTGCTGGGGCTGGTGATAGAGAGCTGGGGAAAAGCCAAATGAAGTAAGATGCACATAGCAGGAGAGCTAATGCAGGTAATGTTGCGGCTGCCTTGAAACTTCAGTGGTGATTACAGACAATAACATGTATCTTGGGACTTGCATGGGGATCTGTATCTCCATCCAGGTGAGAGAGGTGAAGTTCTGCCAGAGCAGGGCTCCAGCATCACCCTCCTTGATGCTGCTCCCTGAGGAACTGACAATGAGCCAAGTTTGTTACTGATGGATGCAGCTCTACTGCTTTCTTGCCTTGCCCTGCTCTTTTCTATCTCTGCCCAGATATCCTTGCTACCTGGGGAAGAAACCATGCAGGCTTGGGTTGGGTGTGAGAGGCCTGGAAGCTGGCTGATACCTGATTCAGTGCAGCTAAGGCCAACAATTGGCAAGGCTAAGGAAGAGCAAGTTTTTCTTCCTTTCTGCAGTCACCTGTTTTATGCATGTTGACCAAGACCGTACAATGCTTATCACATTTCTGTGCTGTTTTGTATTTGTACCCTTTGGTGTGCAAGTTCCCATCTCTTCCTGTAAGTATTATGGCTCAAGTATTATCAATTTTTTGTCATTTTCCATTTCTGAGTGTCAGGCAGTGAGTATATAAAGATCCTGACATACCTGTAGTGTATTTGTCTTTTTGGTACCAGTACCTGTTGCAAAAAGGCATGATTTTGTAAGAAATGCAGAAGACTGAGATATCAGGCAGATCCCAGTTCCCCTTCAGACACCGCAGCAGCTTTGTGTTTAAGTCCCCCAGGCTTCTGAAAATTCAAGTCTAAATCTCCCACGTTGCTGAATTAACCTACCTGGATTATTCCCTGTGTAGTATTTTTATTACATTCTTTACTATGCTGCACAGCCATGGGTATGCTTTACCTGTCTGTCCTCTCTCATTGTATCACTGTCTCGCTGCTCATTTCACTCATAAAGATGAATGATCAGCCTCCACAGGCCTGTGTGAAGTCAAGGTTTCAGTACCTCGAGGTTGTATAGATGCAAACAGTTCTGAATCAATTGACTTCATCCTCACCTGCTCTTTGAGTTTTGTCATAAGTAGCCACAGCTTTATGTAATGGTAATGTGCTTTTATCCACTACAGACTGTAACCAGTGCCCTCACAGGAAGCATTTGCTTTTAGAAAGCCATTCTAGGAATATATCAGTTTGTCTATTATGGCAGGTTTTATTTCTCTGTGAAATCATCTAACTCAGGTCACAGCTTTTAATTTCTAAGATATTCACATTTTCAGAGCAGAAAAATAAATGCTGCTTCATAACAGGCTGAATTACAAAGGTCTAAACCTTCTCAAACTGATTAACTGCTCCTCAGCAGGTGATCAATGAACAGTCATAGCCGTGTAAAATTAAGGGGTATCCAGTGAAAAAAGAGGCGATGATCACAAAATAGACCAAAAGGCTGAAATATGTTTAAAATATATTTAAATCATAGCAGGAGCTCCTGCCTTAGTTTGTTGAGCACTTAAGCTTGTGCCTAACTCTAAACACGTGAAGCAGCGAGTTACTCTCTCTAGAGTAACTCTCTATACAACTAGAGAGCAAGCCTAGACCAAAGCTTGTGTTTCACCTGTTTGTGTGAGAAGACTGAGCAACTCTGAGAGTTGCATCTGTGTTGCATCCCGAGGCAGTTTCTCCTCTAGAAAGGGGGTTATACTTAAATTAGATTCTTGGTTTCCCGCTCTTGGCCTAAAGCTCCCCAGAAAGTAGACTTTGAGAAGAGGAAGTAAATAGTGTTTTTCCCAGCAATTTACTTCAGTCTCAGTGGTTTGGTGGAATATTCGGTCTTGGGCAGCAGGGATCTCAGTGCCCATAAAGTAATATTGTTAGTACCTCCACATCCATATTAAAAAACTTGTGTCTGTGCCTGAAGATCCCTTTGGGACTCCAGAGCCCACACAAAATGAGAACTGAGCTCACGTCTGTGGCCTGTGTCTGCCTGTACGTAGGTGTTGGCTGAGGCTTCTCCTGTTCCTTCCCATTGCCTTGTGTGAGGAGGTTAAACAAAAACACAATAAAACTCTGGGCCAGGCATTTTTCACTGTAGCTCAGAGAGACATTTTATTCATAGTAATTTCTTTATTTGTGTCATAAATCCTTCTTCCCTTTGTGCTCCTCAAGGAGATTAAAATTAAGGGCATCACCTCTGCCATCGAAACCTGGACCCCTGAGGCCAAGCGATGGTTTCAGTGTTCCTGCAGCCTCCCTTGCCCACCTCTTCTTTGGTGTCTGATCCTTCTAATGCATACACTGTCTTTACTTGTTCAATCTGTACATGCTGCAGTCTTAGCCTGTGGCTACAAATACCCTACAAATACCAAATACCCTTTTCCTGTTTTCCTGGTACTTACTGGCAGATGGTGTGTGCAGGGCAGGGAAGGAGAAAGGTAGAACGGACTTAGTACTAACAGCAGAAAGGCAACAACAATGCATAAAGTCTTAATAAATTTTCTCAAAGTATGGCACAGTCTGGTGCACTTCTTACTCTGCCAGCTCTTGGGAGCTGGAAACTGTGGAAGAGTAAAGTTTTGTTGGTTTTTTTTTTCTCCTCCCTTAATGTAATTTATTTTGGATTTTTGTTCATTTGTTGATTGATTTATGTATTTATGTATTTACTTTTTTGCTGGCAAAGCTGCATACAAATTTGTTCCTTAAAGACTTAAAATCAGAAAGTAAATAAAAAACAAATTGAACCCTTTTTATTAAAATCTCAAGCAGGTTTTAACCAGCTGTAGGATTTTGGGAGGGGAGGGAAGTCTTTTGTTTTCATTTTTAGATGTGTTGGACTCTTCAGAATGAGAGATGACTGGCTCAAATCAACAGAAGAAGAGGGCTTTAATAAATTGCATCCTCTACCTGAATTTATGAGATTTTAAGAAGTGGGTAGAATTTCTAGCAAAACACTTGTTTCTGTAACTAATAACCTAGACTGCCAGATTCTTCTGGATGAATTGAAGTTCCTTTTCTTCACAGCACTCTCATGCCTGAAAGGACAGTGTAAAAAGTAAATAGAGACAGTGACAACATACTAAATGTCACAGTTCTTTGGGAGTGGTGATTACCCCTGCATGTCATCCTTATTGTATCATGCTGCCCGAGCTGTGCTGGGTGGGTGAAGGGCATGTAGCCTCACTTTCTCTCTCTTGTCACATGCATCTGCTTGTTTCAGACCACTGCTCTACCAAACCTCATGCAAGCTGAGGATGTAAGTCAAAAATGACAGGCAATTGATTTTGAGGGGTTTCTATTCCCTGTTTCCCTTCAAGGGTGAACAGAATTACCCTAATTATCCTTCAGGACCTGCTGAACAGTCATCTGTAGAGGGTTTATAGTTTTAGATCAGAGCCGTGCCCTTCCAAGTTGATCTCAGACTTATGCTAGCTCATCCTATCCCCAAACAGGCTTTTCTTCCTTCTCTACTTGCTTCTCCATTGCTGTTCAGATAAAAGATGAGTGCTTTCCTGCCTACCAGGCTGTATTTGTACTGCTACTTATGCATTTTTGCACATCCCACATTCCTCCCCTCTCTTCTGGTATAGGCCGATGGGAGAAGAAGTGGGAATTGTGTCCTCCCTCCTGGGCTCCTGGCCTTTCTTCACACCCATTCCCACTGCAGTGTAACCAGTGGTCTTCCTTCCCTTAAATCTGGTATGAGAGGTTAGAGAAAGGCCCTGTGCTGAGAACAGTAGCAGCAGCACAGGGGCATGTTTGTGTCCATCTCTTTCCTTCCCCTCCCCGGTGATTCACATCTATATCTATTTGCCTTCACATTCCCAGTGTTTTCTAATCTGCCTTTTTGTCACACATGCACTCTCTCCTGTGATGCAGCTGCTGTCTGGATAGCAGTTGCTTTTGTCCAAGCCTACAAAGCCAGCAAGCAGGGGCCCAAGTGAAAGGGTTGCTTTTCCCATAACAACTTTTAGTGACTGTTGAGTTGTTCTGGCCTCTCAGCTTCCAGAGGCTCTTTTGTGGCTGAGGACGGAGACTCCTGGGAAGCCTGTCCATGCTCCTGCTCTCATGCTCCAGCCGTACAAAGAGCCCTTCCTGGACGCAGCACTGCCGTGGTAGCAGAGTCTGCTGTCAGGGCGTCTGACACCCTCCCAGCCCGGCCGCCATTCCCAGGGGCCCCCGGTGCATAGATATGAGCCGAAGGGCAAAGCCGCTTGGAAACCATCTTTTCTTGTTCTGCTGCCATCTGCTTGGGAAGGTGATTGACAGCCAAAGGTTGAAGGGCCACAGTCTGTGCTAATTGTCTGAGATCCTTGCTCAAACATGGCTGGAGAAATAGGGGGTCCCAACAGGCAAGGGAAGAATGGGAACCTTTGTGAGGCCCGACATAGTAAACGCCACCTTTGTGAAGATTTAGACTTGCTGAGGTCAGTTTTTAACAACTTGGGATGCTCCAGCCTTTTCCTCTTTCCTTTATCTCCAAAGGCTCCTCTTCCTCCTTTATTTCTGCTTCATCAACAAGCATTGTTTCAGTCAAGCTTGAATCCCCTTTCAGTGGCTTAGCCAAAGAAAAGACGTCCCACCCTCCTAAACAAGATTCTTTTGGGGCCTGCTAGTTTTTTCTTTTCCTTCTCCTTGTCTCGCAGGCTGTAAAGAATGCCTCACTATTCTCAGAGGAATGGGAACATTTGCATATTAATTTAATTGTGTGTATTCATGCAAAACTACTCAACTCAGAGCAAACTAGCCACAATTATTAAAATTAATTTGCAAAGGAAGGGAGCTATTGTTTTTCAAGATGAGAGTTGTCAAAGCTTATGTTTTTCTGTGTACTAAAACCACCTTCTTACTTGCTTCCTGCCCTTATTTGCACTAGAGCACAGCTGGAGTAACGTAACAAAGTCCTTGGGAGAAAGTGGTGTGCAGAGAAATTTTATGGAGGCAAGAACTGGGAGAAAATCCGGTATTTTTCAGGTGTTCCCAAAGCAGGATTTCCCATCAGTGACTCAGACATCCCTCTACTTGCTGAGAGGAGCAAAACAGCCCCTACTACTTTTAACAGCAGAGATAAACCCAGCTCAACTCCAGCAGCCTGTTTCCCCATAAAGCTGCTTCTAGTGGTCTTGGATATATTTCCATCTGATTTGGGTATGCCTCTTAAAAGTAACCTGTGTGAAGCTTTTTTTGCCTGGGGTTGGTGTGTCTGCAAGCCCAAGCAGTGTGTGTGTACACATGTATGCATGTGTATAGGTGCAAGTGAGACAGCGGAACACATGTCATCCACAGCAGGAATTACCAGGCTATGGCTGGAAAGACAACTTATGCAGCATTTTGTGATCATCAGTAAGAAAATCTTGTCTAGCCCTCATGGTGTTTTTCATTGGAAATACACTACTAGATAGGAGGAAATCTGCATCCTTTTTCTATGTATTAGATTATACACATTCCCTTCTATTTTAGCTTTCCCTTTTCTATGCTTTTCAATATGCAAAGTGTACATATTTTTAAAGTCTGTCACAATCAGCTAGAAGTCAATGTATGTTGTTATTCGATACATCCAAGACTAAATTCTAAATGCTTTCCTGTGTTTACACTTGTTGGCACTTTATAATTAAAAATAATATTGCAGACTTGGCTACCAGCACACAGATGCGCACACAAAGCAGCAGAAGGTTTTCTGGAAATTTTGACAGTTCCATACATAATCCATGGATGTGACATGGCCTGTGTCTGGTCTTAAAACATATTATCAGAACTATCACTGGCACAATATCCAAAGTAATTTAGCTTCAAACCATGTGCGGAAGCATAATACGTAGGTGCCTTTGCCACATGGCTTTTGCAACATTTGCTCCTGTGTCACTGATAATAAAACTGTCAGAATGACCTTGAGGAGGGAATAAATGTTCGTTGATTTGGATGTAAAGCTTCCATACTGTTTTTCCCACTGTGTGGTATTTGTTAAATGAAAAAAAAAACAAAAAACAACAAAGCCACAAAAATTAAGCTTGCTTCTGCAATCTCCTTTAACAGACACGGATGTAGGGTTTATAGAGATGCAGTACGTTTATTAACTGCACAGCCCTCTGGAAACTCCCAAAGGCTTTGAATTTCCTGGTACTGGGAGGAGGGCACTGAAATATTACATAAACAGAAAATCCTGGTTTCTGTAACAGCCACCCTGGCAAAGTGCAGGGTGCTGAGCCAGTTTTATTGGAATTTTGTTTACTAGGGTGAGTTCATGAAAATTGTGTCTTTTCAACTGATCACTTTGGTTTCAGCAAATATGCAGATCCTTTGGATTGTGTCTTCCTGTTGAGAGTTAATTCCAGCTGTGAGTGCTGGATGTTTAAAGACAAACCTCCTTAAGTTGTGTGTTGCTTGATATTTTGGAAAATCTATTTACCAATTTACAAATATTAACATTGAGTTAAAAGGGGAATGCAGGACTGCTTGCTTTGACAGTCAGGGTGTGTGTGGCTTGCCCGCAGTCTAGGACACATCATGTCTCTGACAGGCTGGGAAATCCAGTGGATATTCCCAAACAGTGCCCATGCTTAAGGAAGTCTTCTGAAATGTTCTGAATTAGAAATTTTGATTACATGAACCATTTCATAAGGTGCAACAGTATAGTTTGTATTCTCTTCAGTAGAGATCTTTTGGGTGGAGAATAAAATTTTGATCACCTGGGGTGGAAGGACTTAGTGGTTTTAAGGGGAAAGGATGTGCAGTGGGAGTAACTGTGATCAGA
Organism: Margarornis squamiger; assembly: GCA_035222235.1. Taxonomy (NCBI): domain Eukaryota; kingdom Metazoa; phylum Chordata; class Aves; order Passeriformes; family Furnariidae; genus Margarornis; species Margarornis squamiger. Next base: position 27,884,228 of record JAWWTY010000123.1, on the reverse strand, counting down.
AGCAATTGTGCTGTGGGGTGGGAGCAGCCTGAGAGGTCTCACTGAGAGCAAGGCTCAGCGCGATGCTATTAGTTCTCATCACTCAGTTGTGAATTATAAACATCATTCCAACAATTTAGCATGCAAATCAGGGTTCTTGGGTTAGCAGGAAAGGCACGTTTTAAGCCACAATATTCATGCTCCTGGCTTCTTTATGTTTAGACACTGCTGTGCTATTTTTAAATTGTGCCTTGAACAAAATATTTTTTCGAAGTGGCAAGTTTAAGTTCTCTTTTCCCATTCCTGTCACTACATACATTCTTTGATGAGATTTTTTTCAGTGATGTGTGTTCATCTCTTAAAAAAAGGAAGCATATATGTAGTTTTAGTCGATTTGCAAAAGATGGTGGCTTATATTATTGCTTGGGGGATTTCAGCTGAAATTCAACATGTGAAGAGACATGACTCTAAGAACATGTAGAAAATAGTATTTCATATGTACTGACCATATAGGCTTTTTGATCTCTCACATAAAGTGACATAAAACATAGCTGTGTTTCTGATTTCCAGTTTGCATCGTACCACACACAAGAGTCATAGTTGGGTTAATTAATTTGAATTAACTACAGGGTTCCTTTCCATTGATTTCAGTGGACTGTGGATCATGCTGGCATATAATACAAATTTCTACTTCTTAATTAACCCCTCTAGTCTTATCTGATCTCTTCAAGTTACTCAGCAGCTGTGCAGGAGAATAGAGATTGAAACCTTGGTCTTGTGTATCAATGAGTATCATGGAGTGGATTATCCAGCTGGTTTTTCTGCTGTCCTCCAGCCAAATTAGTGCTTGGAGTGGGATTTTATTTTGCTAGTAGAAGGCAGTAAGAGAAATAGAAAGAAACTTGCTCTGTAGAATGAGGTACCTGCCACACAAGGGAATCCCAGGACAGACTCATAGTGCAGGAGCTAGATTTGGAATTTGTTACCCTTCTCAGAGCAAGTCTGCTACCAGCTTCCACCAAGTTTTCTTTTCTTCTAATTTTTAGCAAACTGTAACAATTTATGTTTGACCAATTAGAATTTAGGGATCTAGAATAATGGTGAGCAGGGCTAAGTGCTATCCAAGAAAATCCCTGATTGGGTTTGAATGAGGGAAGGTGGTCATCTTCCACCATGATACACAGGACGCCTGATTCATAAGTAGAGAATCTCAGAAATCTTTTGGAGGTGAAATTGAAGATGCCAAAGACATTGAGTATGCAAAGTTGGTACACTATTAATGTAAATGGTCTGTCTTCACAATGATGCTTTTTGCTCTGATAAATTCTTTGGTCATTTTACCAGACTAAAAATATATTGCATGCAAAAAGGCAGTAAAATATTGATATGACATCATATCCAATTGCCAGTGTTATCCACGCCAATGAGGCTACAGACTGAAATGTCTTAAGTTCTGCATTCCAGTTGTGTCTGGGACATATTTTTCTGGAATTACTAAGAAATTTTGGACATTAAAGTCCAAAAGTATGCCATTTTTAGAGCTATCATCAGTTTAGATGTTCATAGACATCTTACTTTCATGGATCTTGGGGCACACTGAGGCTGTAGGTTCCTGTGGAGTTTATTGAATGTCCAAATATTGTTGCACTTTCGAGTGGCTGGTGAGCTAAGATGACACTCTTGCAATTTAATTCTTTTGATTTTTAATAACCTATCTACCAGCTTCAATTTTGAAAATGGTAGTTAGGCTCTTAAGTTGCATGGACATGCTGAAAATGCTGCCATTTATATCTCATAACGTCAACACAGAACCAGCAAAATTCTCCTTGAAATGTAGGTGTACACACTGCAGGCTGCTTGCTCCCTCGTGTCAAGGGAGATTGAGACAAACTCCCGAAGTTAGTGCATAGTAGGCACAATAGCAAAGATGCTTACTTGCAGGAAAAAAAAAAAAAATCTTAAAAAGTAGATTTAGCCTGCTTTGCAACAAGGAAGCACAGTAAATTACTGTAGCCATTTACCTGTGTACTTTTGCATCCATTTTATCCATTTTCTTAAAACAAATGATGCATTATTGATAACTCATTTCAGAGAAAAAATTGATGTCATGCTCTGTTGTCAATTTTCTTTTTAATTAGTGGTGGTTTGGAGAATAATATTTTAGAAACTGCTGTATGATTTCAAAGCTGTCTTCTGTGTGTTGTTTCCCCATGACTTAAGAGTCACCAAGTGAAATTATCTGTAAGACATCAGACTGGGTGATCACAGGAGTATTGTCCAGCCTTGAAGTCATCTTTGTGGAGTTAAATTATGCATCTTCTTTTAGAGAGAGCATTCTGGAGTCACGTCAACCACCAAGTAAATGGACATCCTGAGCAGGACAGCAATGCAGCCCAGTGAAGGATCTGACCTATGCGTTATCAGGCTGGCAGAGACCCCAGTTGCTTCACGTGTCAGTCTTGTGCACAGTGGTATCACTTATGCACCTCTTAGTTTCATGCTGGGAATTAATAAAGGCAAAAGGTAGAAGGATAATAGAAGGATATAATAATGGTGTTTCTCATGAGAATACAAATACTGTTACACTCTAACTGGGATAACTGGAGTGGCTCACAGTTTATCCAAATACACAGACTCACAGAAACCACCAGACTGGATCAAAACCAAAGACCAGCTGGTTTCCTGCAGTGGGCAGAATGAGAAATACCAGTGGAAGGGTTAAGACCTGTACTGTAAACAGATATTAACAATGATCATCTACTCCCATAATCATCTGCTCCCACAGTAAGTCTTCTGCTCTGCTGTAATGGAACAATTTATGCAGCACAATATTGAGTAGTTCTTTCAAAGTTCTTTCTCGTGTTGATGGTAGATTTGGATTGTCTTGGTATGCAGACAAGAAGTGACTTAACATTATATGCATTCATTATAATTTCACTGCCTGAGTAGGTTGTTTTTTACACGTAGCATGCCTGGAGAAAATAAAGTGGGAGGGCAAAGAGAGGGCACCAACTACTGTGTGTTAAGAGAGACTCTTCTCAAAGAGCATCATTTCAAGAAGAAAATGCTAAGTATTGCTGCTTTGCTAGTGGCAAGGTATAGATATTGTTGGAAGAGACTACACAGAAAATTCACCATGTATGTACAGGGAAATGGGTATGCCTTGCACCTACAGATGTTGGATACTGTCTTATAGTTGAAATGAATGTATGTCTTAGATGTTTATTCAGAAGCTCTTTCACACCACAGAGAAAAGGAAGCCGTTTAACTTTCAAAATACTCTGCTAGTCATTTGAAAGCTAAGAAAATGCTTCTTGGTGAGCCAATTCCTTTTCTGCTCTGGAAAAGGGCTCATTTCTTGGGAGAGCAGAGATTAAGTCAGCTCTTCAAGCTTTCAATCGATTATATCCAAACACTGGAGGCACAAGGTGGGAAGGGTAGGAGATAAAAATGCTTTTTCTTTCCAAACAGTGCTGAACGATTGAAAAAAAAAAAAAAAAAGTAGACCTGTTCTAAGGATAATGTGCAGCAAAGAAGTTTGAAAATATGTAGTATGATTAAGAGAAAACAAAACTTTATCTGAAAGAAAGTGACACTTTCATCTTGATACTATTAAAAACCTGGGATGTATTGAAAAGGCAGAAGCCACTATAGATTGATCTAATTCTGTGATTGTAACTGAAAAGACAAAATAATATAATGTGTGGAAGCCTGCATTTTTATAAAGTCATGAAACTTTAAAAGATCAAGATTATTAAAAACTTGAAGGAAATGACAGGCAAAGAGAGAGTGGGAAAACTGTTCTGCATGATACTGAGTTTAGGACATACATTTTAGCGGTGTCATGCTAGATAATTCAAGTACTAAACTAGTAAATGTTAATATAATATTAGGAAATTATAATGATGAATATAGCTGGATACCATCTGGTATTAACTCAGTTCCCAAGGCATTTAAAATTCTGATTGCACAGTTCTTTGTAGGATTACTGGGTTGGAAAGCTGTAGTGAGGAATGTTGTAATTTGTCTGGCACTAGGATTACTGAAAAATCAGACGGTGCTGACTTTGACTTTTGATGGAAAATATCTTCTTTTTTTTTTTTTTTTAAGTAAATGACATATTTCAGGGACAGAGCCGGGGGGATTTTTCACAGATTTTGGTGGGGGTTTTTTTGTGGGCTTGTTTTATTTTGTTTGGTTGGTTTGGTTTTGTCTAGTTTTTTTTGTTGTTGATGTTTGGTTGGTTTGGGGTTTTTTGGTTGGTTGGTTGGTTGGTTTGGTTGGGGGTGTGTGCTTCTCTTTTTTTAATAATGATGCTTTCTGGAAGCTGTAACTCTGAAGTGTCAGTGTCATCCTTTATCATCTAAATTGATCTCAAAAGTTAGGCTGTGTTTGCTGTGCTGAACTCTTCTCAGACCCCTTATTGCAATGTTTTTTCTCCCTCAGAGGCAGGGTTGTGCTGTGTCACTGAGGACGTGGAGTCACCAGATCCAGAGGGGAGAATCAGCAAATGAGAAATGCAAATGACATGTCTTAAACTGCTGTTTCTAATTGAAGCTTTCAGGTTTAGGGATGATTTTCTTAAAAGTATATTTACTTTTCATACCCAAAATAAACTTTCCTCAAAGAACACTAGGATCTTTTTTCATTCATAAATGATCTTTTATTTTAAAGAACCTCTGGAAAAGCATTGGGTGTTTTAGGCCAGTGACCGAAAACAAAAAATCTTAAGTAGTAGTTTGGTGAATATGAGTAGCCAAAGCTTAAGTCAACTATGTTTTTTAAGTTATGGAGAAGTAACAGATTAAAGAAATGTGTGAGGTTTTCTATGCAGAAAGTCAGTAGAAATAGCTTCAATGCCTCAGTGCTCCATATATATTATACCTTATTAAGATAAAATAAGATTTAAAAACACATCTACTAGGAATGTGAAATTTCATACAGTAAAAGAGATATCTGTAATCTTGAGTGCAATCCTTCATCCTTTAGCTTGTGTTACAAATTTCCATCTGCAGATGTTGAAACTCTTTGAGATTTAATTATTGTGCTTACATAACTTATGTTTCTCTCCTAACCAATAACTTTTTGTGAGTGTTTTTTTTTTGGAAATATTTTTTGTTCTTGGTTGCTTATATTTGTCTTACTTTTACATCGCTTTTCATTTCCATGCTGTATCTCTTAAATCATAACCTTCACATCTTTCCTGCCGATCACTGCCACACATGAATTTGCTGCATTATGTCAGTACAGCGTTGGTCTTTATTTATGTATGGCACTGAGTGAATCAGCTGTGAAATAGAAATTGTGTTGTCCAACCTTATCCCTTTGGGATTCATTGAGAACTTGTGATTTCACAGTCACTGTCAGGTGGTTTGTACCCTAACATTCAACATTGGCTCACCAGAAACTGATGCTTTGAAGAGAACAGGGTGGCTATGATGCAGAACAGCTCTATCTTCTGATAGTATAAATGGCCACTGGAGTCCCAGCTGTCTTAATTAAAGCCAGTACATGTGGTTTAGAGGGCTGGTAAGTACTTCTGCAATCCTCTTCTCAGCAGTTACCTTCAGGCAAAATGAAGGTGCGTCTCAGCTTCAGATTGTTCTGATAAAACATAAAGCTGAGATTTTTAGAAGCCAGTAGAGGACTGGAATGACCTTCTTCTTAGGCACCTGTCTAAATGAATCATTGGGGGACCTTGAAATTTGGAAAGAGAGACTGAAAAAAATGTGAATTTTTTTTTTAAATAAGTCATTGTTTTCCTTCATTACTCTCTGTACACAGAGATTTTCTGCTCTAGCCCTTAAAGAACCTTCCATTAGCTCTCTTTGTGTATGCTTTTCAAGAATACAAAGCAAAGGAAGAGAAGTCAAGGTGTGGTCATCACTGATGGGAACAACATTTATTTGAGTAAAAGCTCAGGTGATCAGACTGATTGACTTTCTCCAAGCTGTGGCTTCAAGATCTTTCTGTTCTATGTCTCTTGCAGGACACAGTCCAACTGTCCCACTGGCTTTTCCTTGCAATTTAGTTCTTTCACCAGTCTGTCCATTGCAGGCACATGGTTATTTCCTGCCCACTCAGAGCCACGCTGCTTACATATCTGTTGTCTGAATGTGTTATTTGCCCGCAGTTCAGATGCTGAAATACCATAGTTCAAGATGTCTCCTCACTAGTGTCTCTGCTGGGTTCTTACTAGCACCACAGCACTGAGACTGAGCCAAGGTGCAGACAGGCTTTCCTGTACTGAGTCCACCTGCAAGGCTCCACCTGCTCTGTCCCTGCTTTGTCAGGACAAAGGCACATTAGTCACAGAATATGCTGATTTGGAAGGGACCCACAAGGATCATAGTCAACCTGTGACTGACACTCAACAGAAAGGCTTTTTGACCATCTTTTTCTCATGTTGTTGCCTGCTATGGCAGATGTTCTCACTTTCTGTCCTAGGCAGATCCTCCTTCTTTGCTATGTAGCTTTAAAGACAAGGGGTTACTCAGCTATTTGATAAACTTCAGCATTTTTTAAAAATCCATTTCACTTAATGCCTGGGGTTTTTTTCCTGAGACACTGGTTTTCAAGGGCATTTAGGCACTTGGCTGTATTGCTTGTGGTTTTTTCTATATCTTTTAGTGGAGCTAAAGTGACTGTGATTCTCTTTCCCTTCCTTCTGTCTCCACTGATCCCTCCCCAATCCTAATGCTTTTACTTTCCTACAGAGGAGTGATAAATGGCCCAGAGTGGAGTTTGATGAGGTCAGATGTTACTGTCAGTCGTAAATCCTTCCTGCTTGTTGGTTCAGCAGCAGCAGCAGCAGTTTCTAGCCTTGGACTTCTATGCGTCTCCCAGTGGAGGAGGGACAGGAGTCGTGTCACTGTCAGCACACCAGAGTAATTTGCATATGGGTTTTATTTGAAAGCTTCACGCACCTAGAGAAACTCCTCCAAGCCCCAGGAACAGAAAGAAATCTTCTAATCAGCAATTTGTTCTGTAGCTAGGGCTCTCCTGCTTACATAGCATAAGTCTGCCTGCTACTTGTGGGGCTTAAAGTCAAGCAGTGCATCAGGATTAGATGATCTCTCAACACAGACAACTAAGATACAGATATAGGTATGTGGAGATACTTGCTGTGTTAACAATTGTATCTGTGACTGTTTAAATTAGCAATATGTTTACTCTGGTTGACACCCAAGCATAAGCAAGGTGAATATGCATTACTCTTCTGGTGCTAAACGTGATAGCCCAATATATGCTGAAAACAACAGTGTTTGGAGACTGTCAGCTTGTAAATCCAGGGCAGCTGGGGGCTACCTGAAGCTCTGCTCATCCTGTGTTGATTCTGGTGGAAGTGCTTAAAGACAAAGTTATGGCACTGTAGGAATGGCAAAAGAAGGCTACATGAACTTACTCCCCAGTACTTGTGCCACTGCTGCATATAATATAAGAGACAGGGAGAAATTATTGGACACTTCAAAATGTAGCTTTGCCTACACCCCGAGAAGGTGTCATCAGCTCAGAGTCAACCTGCCATTCTGCATGGATTAGAAGATGAAAGTATGTTTGACAAAGGAAAATGCTTCCCTAAAACCCAACAAAATTAGTTTTGCCATTAGCTCAGCATAGTCAGTGCCATTTATTCTCCTCAGTTACAATTATCATCAAATCTATCAAAAATTTTTATACGTAGTTAGAGAACACTTGAACAGAAAATGAAGCACAATCCAGTAGTGGATGTGGCAGAAATTTCTTCTCTCTGCAGAAATTTGTTTATTATTAGGCAAAAGAGAAGAAAATATGCCTTTAGTGATTTGTTGTGGGGTTTTTAGTGATAAAAATCAAGGCATAGCACATAAAGAATGCCTGCTCTGAAACCATTTTATTCTGAAATTAGCCAGTTTTAAGAGACCAAATTTACAGCGCCACAATAGAGGAGCTGCTCAAAATGCAACATTGTTCTCCCTTTCTCAAGTATTTTAGTTTTGATTTTGGTAACACTTTTTGGGTAAAAATAAAACCCTCTGGCTGGCTTTCTGGTTTTCTTTTTTTGTTTGTTTGTTTTTTTGTTTTGTTTTGGTTTTGGGTTTTTGTTTGTTATATTCTTAATATTCAAGAAGAAGAGTCATCAGAAAATTGACATCAAAAATGATGTTTGTTTATTTGGACTGTTGTAAGGTGTTCATGTCTTCTACCTTCTCTGTCTTGTCTCTTTAAACCTGGTGGATCATACAAAGGAACATGAATAGAAGAATTTGCCTCCAGAACTTTTCATTATTAATGATGCTCTATGACTAAATTGGAAATCTGCTACTGTACCCCAAGGGGGTGATTAATTTAGCAGACTAGGAGTTTTGATTAAAAGGGAATGAAATGTCTGACACATAGTCTATTTATCAGTTATTATGATATTAAAACACTCTAATCATTGTGGTGCCTGAATTAAGGCTTCACAGCCTAAATGTCACTTCATAGTGCTCTTTTAGATCTGACTGTGTGATACAAGTTTATTGTCAGTGGGTGCATGAGAATATAAGCTTATGTAATGGTCTTTGATAGGAACAAAGCCATCTGGTAAGAGCTTTGCTCTTTGTCCCTTTCTTATTTAAAGAGGAGATGAGGGAAGATTTTTAAAATGTGATTTGTACAAGCAATTCATGCAGGGCACAAACTTTGTCAAAACTGGACTAAACCTAGAGGATACAGAAAAACAGCTCAGTAGTGTAAGGATTTAAGTCTAAACCAGTTCCGTCTAGAAACCACATGTGCTCTGAGATGATATATTCTCTGAGAGGTGAAATCATAACAATTCCATGTCCTTAAACTGAAGGTCAGGGCAGAAATTGGCAGCAATCAATAAAGACGTGTAATCAACAGTTGGTGATAAGTGTGTAATTTAAGTCATTTGCAGACAAGCAGGAAACGAGCACAGTAGATCCTGTGGTTCTGTATAGATGCCTATGAAAAAGCTTTAAGCCACAGTATTGACATACCAGCCTTTGCAAGCTTCAAAGAGGGACGAGCGAGGGTCAAGGAGCACTGTAAGACTGAGGAATACAGTGTACATGAAAGACACAGTCAAATACTGGTGCAGGAGTGGTGCTTTGTGTTAGTGAAGGCTTGGAATCAAATCAGATCACTAAACTAGACATGTCAGCAACTCAGATATAAGTTCTAGGCGTCAACAGGAAAAATACTACATTGGAACTAAATTATCCATTGACTGACCAGGACAGGGAGGGTAACAGTGACATTCTGTGAGGAAACACACTCATTTTGAGGGCAGCAAACACAATAAATGTGGACAATTTCTGTGACCCCTTTGTAGCTTGACTACATGTCAGGGGACAGTTGTGTGTCTGCTTTCTGAGACAACATCGGTGATCGCTTCATGGAGAGCTGTCAAGGATGCCACAAGAGTGGAAGCAGCTCCTGAAAGTCATGCCACTGGGCTGCACGTGGCTCACAATATTATTGTCAAAGGCCCACCTTGTTGTGTGGGGACAGAGTGCATTTAGATTCAGCATTCTTGCAGAAGCAATAAAAGCCAAACTATCGACTGCTGTCATACTTAATTTTAAACAGAACAAGTTAGAAGTGGCTAAAAGAGTTCAATCATAGCAAGTAATACAAAGACTATTTAAAGACAAAATCATGGAATCCCAGATCAAATGCATCCCATTCCTTAAAAAAAAACAAAACCAAAACACCTGGAGAAAAAACCCCAAAACCTAAGAAAGCTGAGATGGCTAAACAGCAGGTAAAACATATTACTAAAACCAAGAAGGCATCCTTCTACTAGATGGGACCTCACCAGTGAGAAAATAAAAAGTTTTGTGATTTTGCTGTGGAGGAACATGGGGAAGTTCCCACAGAGGAATTCTCCTTCAGAGTAGGGATGAAATAGGTCAAGTGGTAACTGTGTCATCCTCTAGCTTGTGTTCTGGTACCAGAGGACAAGGGCCAGTGTAACACAGTTTTTTGAAACTGTTTCCTGAGAGAATCTCAGAGCTCCATAGTAGTAAACATGATTATCTACAATAATTACATTCATAGAAGCTATAATAATAACAGAATAATATCAGAATGAGTGGGAGCATCAATAAATATCATAGTGGCAAAGAGCCAGCCAGAGTTTTGAGATTAAAATCATGATTTACTAATCAGGTGGGTGGCACTGGAGCAGTCAATGTGTGGATAGGGCAGCTTTCCTACCCTTTTCCTCAGGTTAGCCTGGGCACAGATCCAGAAGTTGTGTTTGCTTTGATCTCCAAACTGTCTTACTCTGCATTGAGGTGTCTCCCAGTCTGAAGACAGGCACAGAAGTGAGTACCTTACTGAAAAATAAGACTCAGAACTGTAAATAATTGTCATTTGGAGCTCCCTGGAGTTTAGGACATGTTTTTAAGAGAACCAGGATGTGAAATAGAAGTGGGGTAACTTGAGTGGATAAAACCAGATGTTAAAAGACATCAGAGAGAACAGCACTTTGCAAGCAGTGCTTTTAAATACTTGAAGGATCAAGGGGGATGTGCCCTCTGAATTAGTGGCAGATATGGGAAAAGGAATTCTCATCAGTCTCTGCTTTCTGGATTCATTCTTCCCCTAGTTAAAAACCAAAGGAGATCTGTGGGAGTAAGAGATCTTCAGAACCGGTTTAGTTTGCAAAGAAAACAAATAGAAAGCTGACAGAAGATAAACACTTCCTTTGAAAAAAGGAATGTAAACCAAACTCCAGAAACCACCCAGCACAAATGGAAAGGGTAGCATTTGCCTCCCCTCTGCCGGTGCAGGCTGGCTTGCTGCCTGCTGCTGGAACTGCCGCAGGTGAAGATGTATGAGAGGCTGCCTGGATGCTCTGCTCCCTCCCTCCCAATCCCCTGGGTCCCCTGCAGCTGTTTGCTGCTGCATGAGAATAACGAGGATGTTGCTCTGTATGTGACACCCCTTCAGTAGGGTCTTTAGGAAAGCTCTCTACAGCTGTTCTCCAGAGTCCTGCAATAATCTGCAGCCTGAGTAGACATGCTGGTGGGCTCAGCATTTTCTTCTCTTTTATTTGCCTATTGAGGGAAAATATTGCTCTTACCTCTGTAGTTTCTTTTAAAATGATGGAAAGCAATAACATATTGAAACAAGTGGCTAACATTCCCTGTCAGGAGAAGGGTGAGGGCAATTATGCAGAGAAAGGGGAGCTTTACATCACCCAGTCCTGCTCAATTATACCAAACCCAAATTATGTTACTGGACTGTGCCCTACAGAGGACTCCTGGTGGGAGTATTTCCAGCCCAGCAGCCAGATCATTGGACAGTGATCCATATGCACTCTCACTCCTGCTGGGACAGTTTAAATACTCAGTGACTACAGCTGTCATCCCTGCCTCTCTGCTGGAGTTTGTATAGAGGGATTTGGATAGCAGTGTCTCAGCTCACTTCAGCTGGTGTCTCAGCTGGCCTTGCAGCCTTAATGGTAACTTAAACCATCAGGGATTGTGATGTTGAGCCTCTGACTGCAGGAGACCAGGACTTTTTCCCTATGCATAGCCCAGAAATTCCTAAGTGAGAATTGAGAATGAGAAAACCAAACATTTTCATCTGTAGCCTCCTGGGAATCTAATCAAATGGTTGGGATGGTCGCATTTGGTGACAAAATTCATGGACTTTATCTTGCACACTGAGTTTCCATTATTTTCAGTGGGATTTAGCACATGAACCCAAAGCAGTATGAGTGAGGCAGAGAAATGTTCAACCTGGGAGAGACCTGGTGTTAGCCAACACATAGAAGTAAAAGGAGTTTCTGCATTTCTGCGAGAGCACTGAATTTTGTGTGATCTTGAATTCGTTTTTCTGAGTGTTGTTTTAATGACCAGAAGCTTACCAAAGTGGAAATTTTTAGGGAGAAAAACCCCGTCCGTAAGTTAGTGATAGAAATATTGCTAGCCTTTTATCTGCTTTTCTGCTTTGATTTCTCTAGAGCTTACCTGAGCTGCCTGTCATCCAAAGGACATTTTTATACCTGTGCCAATAAGCAATAGAGTGCTCATGAAGGGCATAGCACAGTGGCAGTCTGTGAGAGATGCAGTGAAAGGCTTTCATTTAACACCACCGTACATGGCAGACCCAATTTTCAGCTGTATGTATCAGCATGGCAAGTCTTCTTGTTCCCAGTCAGCATGCTACAGGGTAATTCAGAACACAGCTTATTGCAGGCTTTGCAGGCTCTTCCAAGATTCGTTCCTTTTCATCCCTTTCTGTGCCACGTATAATAAACAGAACAGGAACTGAAGGCAGTTTGGCTGGGGAAACAAGATTCAACAATTTAAAAAAAAACACGAAACAAAACAAAACAAAAAAAAAAAAAGAACAAAAAAAAAAACCAAAACAAACAAAAAAAAAAACCAAAAAAACTCCCAACAAAACAAAACACCAAAACCCAACCCCACAGAAAACAAAACAGAACAAAAAAGCTGGTCAGTAAAGGGGTAGAAAGAAATCTTTGCTGACAGAGGAAGAGGGAAAGTAGAAAAAAGAAAAAGACACATCTGAGCTGTTTCTCCTGCTCTTCTCAACCAGCTGGAATGGAGATTGTGAATAATGAAGTACAGAGATCTCACCATTTCCTACTCAGGCAGGCAACTCTTTTTCAGTGCTCCCTTATTACTGCTAACCTGTTCAAATCAGAATGGCTGACAGCAGAATGTCCCTCAATAGCCCTTCTCCCCAGCAGTGAGGACACCAGCTAGGTGAGAGGTTAGAGTGCAAGGTGAATGCTCTGGTCTTGAATGTCCTTATGAAAATGAATATTGGCATTTGGCCCTGAACACCTTAAGCAGCCTGGAGAGAGTTCTAGAGAACTGGAGTGTGTTGGGAAAAAGATGAGAAAAAAAGAGCAAGAAAATGAAAGAAAGGCACACTGGTTCTGCTTCCTCTGTGTGCTTATTTATTTTGAGTATGTAGAAATGCAGATATATGAGATCTTAAAATGCTGCACTTCAATCAGTTCCTTCCCTAGTGCTGAGCATGAAGAATCTAATAACTGCTAGGTACTCCTTTAACATGGGGAGTATCATCATTTGGATTGAATCCAAACGCTAACTATTACAGATGAGCCTAAGGCATTGCTGTAGTAACAAATTATCCTGTATTTTGTTATAGTGATATTCTTGTCTTTCCTTTTCTGGACACTCTGAAACAAGAAAATTACATAATGTACCTTGGGGCCGATGTACTTTAGCAATACACTGTTCCTATGTTTCCCTGTTGTATCTGGTCTAGTGTGGTCTGGTACCACTACTACCTCGAAAGGGTTAAACACAGTTTGGTACCTGGCTAGGAACCCAGCTCTGCTCCCTAATACCTGTTGGCAGTTTTCAGTGGGCACCTGGACAAATGCAGCAGAATCATTCCGACACAGAGTGCTGAAGGGTTCCTGCCAGGCCAGTCAGTTGTGATGATCCGCTGCCTGTGACCTCATTAAAACAGTCTGATTTGGGCTGCTAATCACATAAATAAAGAATTAAATAATAGCATTAACCTTCTACAGGGAAACCTGCCCTGGCAACACTGACAGAATTAGATCTATTAATTATTTACAGGGTCATTTGATAGAAATGTATATAGATGGCAGATTATGAGCACTTGAAGCAATAAGTTAACCATAAATTATTGCTCTGGTAAGAATCTTTTCATATTTTCCCCTTAATGTCCTGAATAAAAAGCCACCTTGCTTTTATCTGTGTAAGTCAGTAACATCACACATCATTTATCGTGGGTACATCAAATAGAAATACTATGCCCCAGCATGAAGTATTTTTGTGCTCCTTTTGGCTCTTGAGGCTCCTTTTTTGTTAGGAATTCTTCCTCTTCAAACAGTGTTTCCATAGCTAAATTCAGGGCCAGTTCCACACTTGCTATAAGGCTTGGAGCTTCCTTGGTCACCCAGATGTTCAGAGGACCTGAGTACATTGCCTTGTCACTACTGAACTACAAATCAACATGCAGGAAATCTGTCTCACCAGTGCTGCAGAGCATTGGTATGTTTTTTGCAGTGGTCCTCTACTGCTACCCATGGAGGTATTCAATTCCATTAAATGCCTAGCAGATTTTCCCTTCTGTCTCAGAATTTCTTGGGAAAAAAATGCTCTTGAATCAGATGGGATGATGAGTTCATTGTTTTACTGATTCTACTGGGCTCGCAGGAATGACAATGGTACTAGATAGGCTTGTTTGCTGACCAGAATTTGAATGTGTATCTGTAGATAGCACACAAAAGACTTGGGCATGTGGAATGAAGGAGGGTGGGGAGACTGGAGGGAAATCTGTCATTATTTATGGAAATATCCAGTATTCATGGAGCCATCTGCTGTGAATGATTCAAGTCTGAGAAGTGTCATAAAATGAGAAAGCATAATGTAGAAACAACAAAAAAATCTGAAAAAAACCCCTTTAAATCTGTATCACTCAGAAACCTGAACCAGTGAATATATAACCTCAGAATCTCTCTTTTAAAGATGCTTTGTAAATTTTCCTGCCAACTTGAGAGATAAAGATAGATGATATTTCTCAGGTTCCTTTCCTCACCCTGCTTGGAACAATTAATTCCATTTCTTCATTTCCAGCCCTTTAATTATTGATCACATCTTTTCCTTTTTTTTTCTTTCTTACTGTTTCGGACTACAAGGTGAGGGACAGAGTTTATAAAAAAAGCTGTTTAGGAGACTGCTTAGACCTCGAGGCATTGAGAACATCTTTACCATAGCCACAGTTTTCTTTTTCACAACGAAGCACCAATTTGTTACCAGAATTTTATCAATACTAAGAAATTTTATTGAGGGTGGGACACTCATAGCACTCCTCTGGTGTAAGTCTCAGGTGGAGACTTGTCTACTTCCCTGTGCCGTACCCTCCCAGGTAGTTCAGATCATTCATTTTATTGATTTGCTCACAATGTTCTGTACACAGTGAATATAGACAGAGAGTGGAGAAACTGAGGCAAAGAAAGAGGCAGTGATTTGCACAGCCACACAGAAGGCTAGTGAGGAAATCAGGAACAGACTATCTTTCCTGATTATTTCCCTGAAAGGCCTGGTCCAGGTCCTTTCCTTGGGAAAAGCGGGGAGTCCCTTTGGAACATTTTTTATCTTTCCTGCTTCCATGTATTTTGTTTACAGCTATAGTGGTACGGCACATTACTATCAGATGCTGTTGTGTGGCTGGCTGTGCTTGTCTTAACCATATCTCTTTTCTTCTCTACCACCTTATTCTCTGTCAACTCATCACCCCTTGCTGAAAAAATGCTGACTTTGCAGAAATTTATCTTCAGCCTTATTTCCTCTCCTATGATGTCACAGTCCAGGACTATGAAATTTAAAATACTTCCTTGCTTTTAATTTGGTCAGTCACTCATGTCGTGTTGTCTTGACATCCTGCAATGTTCTTGTTTGCTGTGCAGGGCTGATTTTCTTCTTCTAGTATTACAACTTCATGCCTTAAAAATTGTGTCTCCATCCCAGCCAATCGCATAAGGATGTGCTTAAGCATCACAGATTTCTACTGATGTGATTAAGCATACTCTAAGTCCTTGCTCTGTGCCATCTTACTTTGAACAAATACTTTTCTTCATGAGAAAGCCAACAGAGTAGTAGTGCGGGTGCACACCCACTGCTTCCTTCTCAACAGAGGGATTCGCATTCTCTTGGATGGGTGTTTTGTGATTTCTGGGGACTAAGGCCCTACCAATGCAATACTAGGTTATAAACATCATCATCAAAAGAAAAAAAAAAAAAAAGAAAAAAAAAGGGATGGGGAGGTACTTTCAGAGATCATCTAATGTCTTCTTGTTCTTCAAGATCAGCTCTACCTTTTCTTGTCCAATGTCTAGCCTTGAAAAATGATCCATAGTAGAAGCACAGTGATTATTTTCTGACATTCAGGACATGTCTAATCTAAATTTCCCTCAGCCATGACTACTTGATCTCCTCAAGCCATAGACAGAATAGACTCTGCCTTTCATTGCTGCCTTTTGTAATTTTGCAAGTTGTTATTTGGTCAGCTCTGCCTTCCCTTCTGCAGGCGTGTTTCAGTTCTTGAGGAGCGTGTGCTTAGCCCAGCTGTAATGCTCTTAGAGGCAGGTTTCACATCTTTGAAAAAGATGCCTTAGCTCCTGCTTCAGGAGGCAGCAGAGTTTTTCTTCTTTGCTGCCCCAGTATTCTCTTAGCTCTAGAAACAACTCCTTCCTTTTGTGTATATTTGTTACCCTTCAGCTATGGGGCTTTTTTATTTTAGCAGAGAAAAACTGAATCAAGAGCACCCGCCTATGTATTACAGTCCTGGCATAGTCACTGTAAGTTTTTGCATAGGTCGTTTTTTTCCTTTCTTTAATCATACAGGACTTGCTCAAGCCATGCTCATGCTGAGTACCACCTCATTCCGTCAGCAGCCTCTCAATAGTCAATATGTCTGCAGGGGAGGAAATACTGTGTGCCAGGTAAGGGAACTTTTGCTTCCCATTGCAGGCCACTCTTTTCTCTCAGCTCTATCAAAAGTTATGTTTAGGCCAGTAATGAAAAGCTGATTGCAAGAAGACATCTGTGAAGTACACAATCATACTGTCTGCAGTGCACTGGAGAATGGCCCTTTGTTTGCTTGGGACACCAAACCCATTGCAAAAAGCAGTATTTGCAGCTAATCACCAGAGCGATTTGAATTTGCATTTAGCCATTGTGCTAATAAAGGCAGCTGGAAAAAAAAAAAAAGAAAAGAAAAAAATCTGCACAAATAAACAGAGCCTAAGTACTGCCAGTTTTCAGCACCAGGAGCTGCTGGAAGTAATGCTGATGACTCCAACCCAAGAAATCTTTTTAATGTGAAATGCTATATATGAGGCCAAAAGAGGAACACATTTTGTCTTGTTTGCTTAGACTCCAGAATATATCTCGGAGTCTCTGGACACAATGATTGCTTAGGCAAGTCAAACACTGTATATCACCTGCTGAGCATCTGATTCATTGACTGAGTGGATTGAAGCCAATTTAACCAGCTGGAATCTCTAATGTTGACTTCAGTGGTGTGATACTGATCTATACCACTCGGAGGATTTGGCCCAGAGACAAAGGCAGGTAGTGCTTCCTTTGGGTGACATCTTTCTGCAAGCCCCAGCGAACAGCATCTGTCTTGCGCAGCCTGGTTGTCCTAGAAGTGGCATGTATTGCTCATATGGTACCACAGGGTTTTGTCATTCTGTGGATCTTTTGGACAGGGGGTGGCAATGAGGGACAACAGGCCACTTTCTTCTAGTTTTATCCCTCTGTTTCACAGCTAGTATCATCTTACATCAATTCTGGGACCAATTCTGTATTGGCTCCCTTTGATTTCTGTGGGGGCAATAGCTGCCATGTAGCATTATTCTGGGGGAAGGGAGGAGGCTTAACCTGGCTCTGGTTTTTCCTTCCACCTTGCTAAGGAGGAGACAGACCAGGCATAACACCTGTCACGCTCTGCAGAGAGACCCAGCAGAACCAAGAAGGTTCAGGCACACAGGCATAAAGAGAAGCAAAGAACAGGCAAGGCAAGACGTCGATCTGAAAGTGCTGTGACAATCCTGCTGCTGGACATTAGAGTTATGATACTACAGTGCTGTTGTTCATCTTTATTTTCTAGCTAAGTGACTTCATTTCACTAAATCCCTCCAGCTTTCTGTATCTCCATAACCAAGAGACCAGAATAACAAAAGGCTAACCAGAATTTATTATTGCTTTTTATTATTATCACATCTTTTGTCTTCTTTTTAAGATTCATTAAGCTCCATTCAATTACTTTATCAGAAGTCTGAAAAAACTAATTGTGGATTCATATATTTCCATAGGCATGGGCTCATTCCTATACCGGATGTCAATAATACCTGATCCGTGTAAATAGAGCTGGGTTTGTGGCAGCCTGCTGCCCAATCTAATTAAAGTTGTGACTCCACTCCAACCTAAGTAGGAATGCAGTTTGGGGTTTGCATAACTGTAAGGCTAGGGGTGGCCATGATTAGAAATGGGGACCTCAATCCCAGTGTCTTCAAGGCTGAAATCTGAAATGCCAGCCCTCCATTCCCAGGGACCCAGACATAAGAAGGCAATGCAAGAGGCTGGCATTTTGCACATAAGAGGGCCCAGTAAAATCTGCAGTGCACTGCCCAATCCTAGCAACTGTTTGAAAAGGCAGAAGGTACTTGTTAACTTTACTCAGAATCACACTCTCTGGGTTTTTTGTTTGTTTCTTGGTTTTTTGTTTTGTTTTGGTTTTTTTTTTTGGTCATCCTAATGCTGTTGTTGTCCCTGGGTCGGACAGCACTGCACAGCACTATTTCACATGCTGGGCTTCCTAGGGCAGCATGAGGTCTTTGGTGGCTTGTGGAAGTGATGTTTGTTGGGTAAGTCCATGGGACCATGACCATGTGCATTGTCACCTCAGAGCCTCCTCCAGGCAGGAAGATTCTCCTTTGTTTGGGGAAGATGCTTTTTTTCAGGCCTGGCTGAGATTTTATGTTTTCCAAAGAAGTTTTCAGCCAAGCACAACTTGCTTTTATTTTTGTTGTTCCTAGCATTATTAGCACACAGCTTGTTTTCAAGATAACGATGTGGGAAAACTATATCATCTTGCCAAACTCCTTCAGTACACCATTTGCATGTTGTGCTATTTTATCAGTGTCTTACTAGGTGCACTGGAATGGTTTGTAAACCCTGTCTTGTGAGTTACAAAGGAAATGAAAATATTGAAATAAATCCTGCCCTGCCCTGCCAAACAGACCTACCTTCTTCTGGTACTTTTCTATTATTGTGCTGTATTGTAGGGATCTTGTTTAGCATTTAAAAAGCTACTGCTGCACTCTATTATCAAAGACATATTTGTTAAAATATGCATATGAAAGGATTTGTAATTGAAGTACAGCTTTGATATATTTAATAGGATGTAAAACTGCCATTCCTTTTTAATAGGAGATGCTTTATGTGCATTAGAAGTAATATAATAATGCCTCTTCACTGAGCTCTACCCATTAGCAGACTGTTTTCTCCCTTTCTTTTAGTTAATCTTAAAACTTTAATGTAATCTAAACACATTGACATCTTTTTTTTCCCCCTTTCTGTACTTGGAAGTGCTTTGAGCCGAACTTTGTTTCAAATAAGGGATAGCAACAAACATGGCAACAATACACAGTGCCCTGGTGCTGCCTGACAGATGGTCCATAAAGCAGCACATCTCCTTCCCTTGGAAATGTTAACAGTAATGGGAGCGTGGCTGCATGTGCAAGCGAGGGAGCACACGTGAGAGTAACCTTGTGAAGAATGAACAGCTATAATGGCATTCTTTTCTATATTCCCATGTCTCAAATGTAATCAAATACCAGAACAGCTTTCTATATAGAAATAGAAAATGACAATCAAACCAAAAATAGTAATAGCTTTAATAGCTATTTCTGTGTTTCAGTCTTGGAGTAACTTTACAATGAAGTGTTGTTACTATTTAGGAAATAAGGATGTAAACTGGTAAAAAGAAAGTGTGCTAAATCTGACTGGTGTTTTGGGGTACTTGTGGTTTGGTGTCTCATCTTGCACAGAGCTGTTCTCTACTCCTTTCAGAACTCAGGATCATGGACTAGTTTGCAAGCTGGCAAATCAGAATTATTTGCCCTGGAAAATCCTGGCTGTGTCTCTGGACCTTGTCAGAGGAACCCAGCTAAGAGGGCACTTCTGATTTCTAGTCTAGTTTCTCGCTGGCATCCAGAAGTATATATTAATCATTGTTGTTGTAAGAATATTCACAAAATGCCTGAGATATTGTTGTGTCATGAAAAAAACTGAGACCATCAAAAAGAAAGTATCTTCTCCTTGATTGAGAGGTACTGCTGTATTGGCCAAGTTCAAATTTCCTTTGCAACCGTACAAGTGTACTCATGGCTTTTCCTGAGAATATCTTTTGATTCATTCATTCATGTGTCTTCTCAACATGAAGATGTTGTGCTAGTGATTTACAGGAACTAGACAGCTATGAGCCATGGATATAGTCCTTTGCAGGATAACTTTTTCGGTTATTACCCCCTGCATGTGTTCATCTTGTTTTAGTAGCAAGGGCTAAGCACTGGCCTGGCACACATATGATGTGGCATGTTGTGAAGCCCATGTTTTTGTGACTATAGGGATGCTGCTGTCATCCTGGTCTGTTTGTAAAAGGAAGTGGCAAATCTGTAACTCTTTGTTTCCCAATGAATTTTTGGAAGAATGACTGTTCCTCTAGGCTGACAAAGTAACTAGAATGGCATAAGTGGCCTGTCATCCCTTAAGTGACTCAGCCTGAGATTTCTTTTCAAGAGTTGCCAAATTCCCATCTTGGGACTATAGTTGTCCAGTGCCACAGCTGCTGCTGCCTCTAGTGCTTTTCTTCAGCATGTTTTTAACCTGGATCTTCTGGCCCACACTGGAGCCCACAAATAGCCACATCAGCAAGGAGACATCTATTCAAACCATACAGGTATCTGAAAGACCTCTAAAGCTGTGTAGATAAATATCTGAATTTCAGAATGTATTCTACTGGTATAACTCATGAATGACAGACAGAAAAATACATTTCATATAGAGAACAACGATACTTTTTTTTGTAAAGAGAGGTAGTGCAATTCATTCAATTTGCATTTGGATATTGCTGTTGTTCAAGTAAGCAGTTTGGGTTTGGGTACACACTGCAAGAATTACATAATGCAGTTTCAGTGTTTTCTGAAACTGGTTCTCTTTTGCAGATGTAAATTTGGCTCCCATCTTTGCTAATATATGAATTCTAAAAAAAGCAGGTGTATTCATCAAGTGTCTAGCATATGAAAAAACACAGGCATTTTTGCGATGAAGCTGGTCTGAGATGTGGGCTGATATAAGGCAGATTTAAATAGAAATCAAATTTAAAGAAAAAAAACCAAGCCACAATTCAGGGATATTGTCACTGTTTTCAGTGTCAGCACACAACTTCAGTAGGCACGGTTTAAATGCCAAGTCAATTGACTGTCATAAATTCCTCAGGTTTAACTAAGTTAATTCTGTCAAACTGGTGACCTGCTGCATTGGGTCAGGTGGATGAAACATTTAAAAAAAAAACAAAACAAAACAAAACAAACAAACCCAAAACCCAGAATGGGATTTAAAGCAAGCTGTTGGAAGAAAACAAAAGTAGTATGACAACCAATGCATCATAAAAATTCTAGTCTGGATTTTTTTTCTAATTAAAAAAAAAAAAAAAAAAAGGAAAAGCAAGCCACGCTGGCAGTAAAGGTCCACTGAAATCCTGGACAAAGCCAAGTTCCCTGCAGTGTGAACTCTGTGTGAGACATGAGTTCATCCCAGAGCTAGTCAGACTCTGCTGGAGAAAATTAAAAGTTATTCACCGATTTCAGTCAGCTTCTGCATTATGTTTTTTCTGAACAAATTAGCTCTTACCTTTTTCTTGCAGGACAAAGCCATCGACCTGGAGAACATCACTAAACAGAAAATTAATTACTGTTGTTTGCTGGATGTAGAATGGTTGTCACTGGGACTATGTCCAGTAGTCCTCATAGATCTACAGGACGCTGGACACAGATAAATGATGTAGTTCTGCTTTTCACTCATATTTGGTTCTGTACTCAGGTAGCTACATTTTTAAAGCAGCCATCCCACCAAGGGTAAACCTGTTTCCAGTCAGGGATTTTAAGTGTAAGTATATTTAAGGCTATTGAATCCCTTGTAAGTATTGGGATAAATACTCCACAGAATTTAAATTTTAGCTCAGATGTTTAGTTTTTCTGCTCTCTTCTAATTACACAGTAAGTGTGTGAGGAATCTGTTTGGGCAGAATTAAGTAAAAACATGCATTCTAATAATAATAATGTTTTCTCTATAGGTCAAGATCACAAATGACTGAAAGTAGTACTGCATTATTTCAATATGCTTTAGGGGTTTATGTCAAGAAAAAAACCAAAACAAATTGGATTTCCTTAAGTGAGAGTAGTCAGAAAAAAAAATAAATGTTGAAATGAAGCATTCGCAAATGTGTGTATGAATGACAATGGATCAATCACAGGCTACTCTGATTTAAAAGAGGAACAAACCCTCTATTTTAAGCAACTGTCTATGGCCTAGTCCACTACCTGGCATAGAGAGTCAACCTACTGTACTTTTTTTAGAGTCTGACCTTTCTTATCAAAGAGAATTTACAGGGCAAGTCATGCTTTAAGTGTGCTTCAGAGAATAACCAAATGCTACCTGTTGGCCAAATAAACTGGAGTGGATTCCTTAAGAGACCTCTCAGTCTGGAAAAAAAAAAAAAGACTCAGTTTATCCTGAAAAGGTATGCATAGAAGCAGAAAAAGTGTGTGTAGCCTTGTCTGAGACACATTCATTTCAGCTACTCTAAATATTCCCAAAACACAACAGGAAATATACAGTTTTATACTGATTATTTTTATTCATAGGAACAATGAAATCTGAAGGCAATACCTTTGCAAGAGGGAAGGGGAGGATATAGATTCAATATCAGTTCTCTGCCGAAGCACAATATGGAGCTCTATGAAGAACCCATGAGTACCCACAGAGCAGAGGTATGGCATTTCCAAAATTAGTGTTCCCCTTCACGCAAAATTAGCCTTCTGGGAATTAATTTCTTCCCTTACTCCCTGGAACGTGCAACAAATATTTTAACCTTGAAATACCTTTGTGCCTTTCCTAAGCCTCCCTGAAAATAAAGCTAGGAGTCCTAGCCCACATGTGTGAGGCTGAGGAGGTAGTGGTGATACAGTCTGTTTCTACAGAGAAATTCCACCAAGCCTGACTGATGCACAGCCCTGGACATAGAGAAACAGAGTGGCCAGTCTCCCATGAGAAGTAATATAGGTTCAAACTGTCTCTATTTTGTAAGGTATTAATTACTTTTTTTTCTTGTAATAGTAAAAGCTTATTACCTAGTTTCTCTCTTCACAGACACATTCCCCTGGAACAACCCTTCTTCATGCTGTGTTGGCCGTATGAAGATTTCTGGACACCTCCGCTCCAGTCTGGTGTGATCAACAAATACCAAACAAAAAAACCCAAACACTGTGAAAAGCAAAAGGATGCAAGACAGGATGAATAAAGGTATGTGATGAAACAGAACAGGTTAATTATAGCAGAGCAGGTATCCAGGACTGTCTGGGAAGGGGTAGCTTCTTAAAGGCCCTTCAAGTCTGGAAGACATTGCCTTTAAAAGTAGCAGTGGTGCCAAGGGCAAACCCTGTCCTGATTGACTCCCTCTGGCTGGGCTTGCCCAACCTCCCCCATGAGAACATCTCAGACGCACTCAATCCATAGCCTATGGGAATGGGGGGGGGCAAAAAAAATCCACAGGGCTTTTATGTCCCCACAGAATTGCTGTGGAAATCTGTCCCCTCCAGGTGCCAGTACAGAGACAAGACAGCAGGTTGGGTTGGATTTTGGGGAAAAGTCAGTTGCTGTTCATGTGCACAATGGAAACTGTGGTCTCTTGAAACCTGAGGCTTTTGTCAGGGTCATTAAACAGCAGCTGGGGGTCACTTATAGGAAATGGGGTGCTGTGGGTAGTGCCAGGAGAGTAATAATGAGAGCCAGGTAATGGCATCCAGTCCATTACAGTCTTATGTTGTCATTGTCTAAAATGGAAAAACCAACAGTCTAAAAGGCTATAACACTGATTCTGTAGAACATTAAACTATTACTTTATGCTGATGATATCCTACTGTTAATTAAGGACTCACATGCTTCCCCTCCTGCTTTTAATGAATATTGCTCTCTGAGTACAAAGTTATCATTGCACAAAATTAATGACTCCGAGACTGCAGTGATGCAGCTTTCTGGAGTCTGCCCTTCAGCCCTGCTCACCTCATGGAATCTTAAGTGGGCACCCAAAAATATAGTACAATACTTAGGGGCTGATATTAACAAAGCCTTAGACAATGTAATTAAAAATCATTTAAATCCAATTAACAAGCAGGCAGAAAAAGATTTGGAGGGATACCCAGAGCTGGAGAAATGCAAACGTGCATGATTCAGTAGGCTGGATTCTGCCCTCATTTGCCATCCCATAAGGTTGTTAAAGTAGAAATGAGGACGTTGTGTAAGTCAGCACCCTTGGAGTTACTGTTATAAATGATCTTGTGGCAATATTTCCCACTGGCAGCAACAGTTGTGTGTGCATTGAGCTTACTCTGAGCATAAATGTACATAAACAGCTATAAGTACAATGAAATTCTAACAATGACTAATAATTACATTCCTGACCCATACCTTAAAAAAACAAAACCAAAAAACAAACATACGGCCAGGAATACTTCAACTACTACTGAAAATCAGCTGGTTTTTTAAAGGGTGCATAGGTGGATCACACAGGGACCATATTCAACACAACAGAATGTGACAAAGCCTAATCTGTACTCCCAAATTCACATTTACCTACAGCCCAGGATTCTGAGGCTATAAACCAACACGCTTCCTTAAAAGTCAATATAAAACTTACTGAATAACTGCAACAAATACAGTATATTTCAGATGACAGAAATCTCAGGATGTGGGGATGAACTAAAGATGTGACACAAAATATTCAAAAAGTACTTACAGCTTTTGGGCTGAGAAATGTTACTATTCCCCCTAAATGTCATATAATTGGCCCAATTTTATGCACCAAAATCAAGCAAATTTTTATGGGTTCTTTATTCCTAAAAGGGATAATTTCAAATGAAAATTGCTATATTTTAGATAAGATTGTCTTTTTTCCCTGCCTCATATTGTAAACTAATATTGATATTAAGCAGAGGTTGCATTTCAGTAGTGGCTTGAATAGAAATATCTTTATGGAAAGCACATGAAATCCTTAGTGATTAAAGGAATTATACAAATATAAATCAATTATTTTTGAAGTGGCTTGAACAACTAAATCATGACAGACAGACTTATTTAAACACTATTCTAAACAGTATGAATTTTGGTCATTCAAAATGTTCTGTGAAATTAATTTTACCTCTGAAAAATGCAGACAATATCCATTCCAGCAAATATGCTCAGATTTTTCCAGTCTGTTATGGGATTAGCCTGGTGGGGCAAGATAGCTGAAAGATTTTACTTGGGAAATGGTCAAAGCTGCACATGACAGCCACCTACCAAAACAGAAAGCCCATATGTGTTAGAAAAGGCAGTGGTATACATTTGCATCAAGATGGAGGGCTCTAAATAAAAGGTGTCCATGAAAGAACAGTCTGGACAGCAACAGGAAATATTGAGAAGGTGTTGCTGGTATGAGAACATGATCCATACTGCACATTTATGGCTATGAAGAGCGTATTATCCTGCTATAAAACAGTTTTCGTAACAGCTCTACAGCAAACACATGCAAGATGGCACTGTGAATGCTTAACAAAATTTGCAGAAAATGTTCTGCACATGGGAGTTCCTCTTCAAAACTGCAGCCTGAGAAATGTATTTTTCTTCTTCCCAGGTACCCATATTCTCTGAGTCATATTCTTAGCAAATTTCTACGTGGGAAGTTGTCAGCTTTCTGCACATGCATTTGAACTGCACTGACTGTGTGCCCAGAGTTAAATTCACAAGAATATCTAAATTGACAGAGACAATCAACGATTTCTATGATGTTAACATTGTTTAAAGACTATGGAACAACTTAAAGAGCCTCAAGGACATTGTAGTCTCTCTTTCTGATCCATGTTTAGTTGCAACAAACAAAAGGTCTTCTCACAAATCACTGTTTAAAGTAACAGACAAAAGAAGTGGGAATGAATAGAGGCAGCTCAGTGCTAGATTTCCTTCAATGCTGCTTGGGGGTGAACTGGCTCACCTTACTGGTAAGAGGTTGTGCACAAAGTCTGCTTATGTTCCTAAATTATTCAAAGGTTTTAAACAAAAAATTAATTGCAAGTACTTGCAGAAAGACCTGTCAGAAACAGGCAGATTAAAGCACAGATGAGGTTCGGGTTCAATAAATACAAATTAAGGCACAGAGGAAAAAATGGTAGTGGCCATACATGCTCAATGATATGCTCTAAATCAGTTAAACTTAAGAGAGAGACACATCAGTGTTGATCTAAAAAGTCAATAAATTAGAGGAAATGAAAAAGAACAGAGCAAGAGAAAACATTTTGCTGTTGCATAACTCTAGTATGTGCCTGTACCCTAAATACCAGCGGCAGTACCGGTCCTGGTCTCAGCAAGGATCCAAGAATAAATGGAAATAGTTTGGAGTTGGATTGTGAGAATAATCAAAAGAATTGGGCAACTTCCTGTCCAGGAGAGATGATAGACTCGGCTTTGGTACTGTAGTAAGGAGATGACTTAGGGAGTTATGAGGAAAAGGATCTCAGCTGGCAGAGTAGGGGAACAAGATGGTTACTATTTGGTGTTTCTCAGAATATAAGAAGCAGAGGCTACCATATTAAATGTTCAGCATGAAGATTAGAAATAAGCAGATCACTACTTTTACATATACTGCATAATTGAACCACAGAACTATTTGTCACATGCTATTGAAAAAACTCAGCAGGTTCCCCAGTACACTAACATTTAACTTCGGTGCAAAGTGTAATTGTACAAACTCATACAACAGGACAATAGATCAAGGGCTGTGAAAGGAAAATGCCACAGCTAAACCAGAAAACCTCCAAGATGTGGATCACTAGAAGTTGCAAGGATATTGCTGTACAGGTACTGTCTTTGCACTGGTGTTGACTACTTGTGTGAGAGGGAGCTCTGGTTTGACTGGACGCAGCTCTTGTGTTGGCAGATGAGGTACTTGGCTATGTTTATCCAAGACAAGCTGAAGTTCTGCAGTACATATTTTATACTACAGCTCTTGGAGCTTTACTGTCTGCATTAGTGATCATAGCATAACCAGCTAAAAATTATGGCAGAAAATTGTCCAGAGTGGCTACGTACACGATGTAAGCTGAAAATTGAAATTAAAAAGCCAGATCTAACAGAAGATAGTAAGTTTAAGGGGACAGGAACAGATAGACACTTATTCTTGATACACAGTTTGAGGTTGAAGACAAATTACAAGTACAACAGAGATGGAGTATTAATCCAGACACAAAAACAACCAATCTACATAAGTTCAGTGCTGAATACTGAAGACACAGTCAGGAGAGAACTGTTTGGAAGAGAAGAAAATCAGAAGCATGCAGTCTCCACTTCTGCTCTGCTAAGGAAATGATGCAGAGAGACACTGGCTAAACTGACAGAAGTGATCTTAAATCAGGGACTAGTTTTTCATCTCACATAAATCAGGGTGGCAGTACCAAAGCCAGAGAATCAACTATCTGACAGATCTTCACCAAAGTCAATACACTTTAACACTGATATATCTAAATAGTCTAGTGCTACAGAAATCAGTGTGGGTGTATTAAGTTTTACCTATCCCAGTCAGTCAGCCTAGGTTTTGTTCTTTCACCAAGAAAACCTTGAACCATCCCCCTGCAAACTGGCTCTAAATAGCCTCACCAGAAATTCGAGCTTTCTTTGTGGCTCTAGTTGTTTATGACATGGACAGGAACCAAAGTCACTGAAGATCAGGCTATAGTGTTTTATTCCAGAGTACAGAGCATACTTTAGAGTGAATACGGTAGAGTATTTCCATCACCAGATTTCTGTGCTGGAGCTCTCTTTAGTAGACACAGCATCATGAAGTTTTGGCCTTGCAGAGACACAAGAGGAAAATGGGCCTCTTGGCCCTATTTCTTGAGCTACCCTCAACTTTTCTCACGGGTTTTGGAAGCTAAACACTTGATCTCTGGGTTTTGCCCCATAGTCTGGCTTGTTGATTTTAATTGCAAGTTCTCTGGGGCCGTAGTCTGGGCCTCTAGGTACTATCATTCTACAAACGATATATAATAATAATTTCATATTTGATCAGTTGCCTTGTAATGGCTTTTTTTTCTTCTGGGCTTTAAACTTTTTTATTTGATTGCATCCTTGCCCTAATTTCAAAGATGGGAAATAATAGATTTTCTAGAGAACAATCCCAAATGTCTTATCTACAGCTGATCTGCAATTCAATATAATGGTTCTATCCTTTTTCATGATTTTTTTTTCCCTTTTAGATTTGAATAATATCATTTTTGTGATGTCACTCACTTTCTCTTTTAATTTGAAATCCTATTTTTAATCAATTAGGAAAAAATGACCTAATTAAGGAGTAATTTAGGCCAGCAACTTAAACATTGTTTTATAAAGTAGCTGCATTTAATTGGAAATGTGTTCAACTACTGCATTGCATTAACAAGTAATTTGGAAGAAACAGCCAATGAGATCCCCTGACTGCAGTTCAGAAATGATAGTGACAAAGCTGATGTTCAAAGCAGTCTGATGAACTTGGGTTTTACTAATAGCTTTGCTATGAGCCTAAAGGTCCTAGCAACTGCAGCCTCTCATTATGCTAGACACAAACAAGTGACTGCAGGCTCCTGGGAGTCAGCACTGCGTGTTCTGAAATGACATGATAGGTGTAAACCTCAAGAACCAAGAACATAGAGAGAGGATCCAGCTTGCTCACCCACCATGACCAGTCAGTGGTAAAGGTAGCAATAGCCCTCAGATGCCAGGAGTGCTCCCATCCACTCCCAGAACCAGGCTGTCACTAGTTAATGCACATACCAATAAAAATTCCTAAAAGATCCAGTTTTCTTTCTGTATTTCCCCTTAGCTGGTAGAGTTCCTAGTGTGAAAGTTGTCAGAACTTTGCCTAAAGATTCCCACATGCCACAAAAGGCAGAAGGCTGTTTGAAAAGCTCACTGGGATACTTTAGGAAAGAAATTCAGCTTTGGTACCCAGAGGATATGCTAGAGGTGACAGCCCTTCCCTGGATGCGATTAGCGCCATTTCAGCTCGTTCCCTTGTATTGTCTCACCTCTACACTGTTGCTTTTCACCAGAGCAGCATCGTAATACAGATGGTTCTAGCATCAGAAAGAGGGGACCTGGCTGACACTTTTGTGCTGTCTATACCATGTTTAATTTTCATTTATTATTGGTGCTTTTAGCATTGTGTACTTACAGTAGCACAGTGGAAGAAACAATTATGACTCTGCTCTGCGCATCAACACACACTTGAGGGGCCACTGGTTTCCAGCTGATCACCTAAGGTTGCTTCATTGCAGAGTGGGTATTGCTGGACAAACTTATCAGCATATTATTTATTCATGCTGGCTCAGAATTTTCCCTCAGATAACAGCTCCCAGGGAAACACAAAGGCCTTCCATACTGACAGAGCCCTTGCCACATGTTACTGCTTCATGACTGGGAGCAACAGCATTGTATTCCATTAAAAAAAAAAATACCCAGAGAGGGCTTGCAGGCTGAGATCACTTCAGGATTACACTAATACTTTTTGTTATTAAATTTTATGTCAGGCCATTATTTATTGTTTGAATCTTTTGGTTGAAATCTGAGCCACAGAGGCAAGAGATGCTGTCGTCCACTTGGTTATCTAAGTGGCTGTAACACAGACAAAGCCCCAGGAATCAGAGAGCTCCTGGCCAAGGCCCCAGCAGGAACATATGCAATTTTGTAGTGCTGCCGAAGGGACACTTGGTGCAGGGGAAAGAAGTATTGAATTTGGGCAATTTAGTCCTCAGCTACTGACGCCTTACTTCAGGCAGGGAACAGTCTTGGAAAAGCAAACCATGGAGCAGCAGCCATGTAAAACTCACTGAACGTCAGCTGTACAGCAGGGCCGGTGCTCTGCATATCACCTCTAAAATCACGTGTGCCTGGATAGAACAACTCATAGCTTTTGTAGTCAAATATTGAGTTACCCAGGAGATCTATGTGAGGAGAGCATGCCTCCTGCACCTTCTTTTAAGTCAATAGTAGCAATACATTATCAGATTGCCTGTTTTCCTAGATATATTATATCTAGTGTGACAAAGGTGAAAATGTTAGCTGTTTGCAGCCTGACACAGAGTTGGCAATATCCTGTGCCCTTCAAAACTATCAGCTTTGATTTTAAATCGTGTCATACTTCAGGAGAGAGGATATACAGTCACCTAACCTGGTGGGCTCTTCAGTGACAGCTTCATTTCAGCCTTCAGGCAATGTGAGCTCTGGAAACAGCAGTGCAGAATCCCAATCTTGCTGAGCCATATTCACATATGAAACCCACCACTATCAACAGGATCTCTAGTTTCTCAAAGGAGTTTAGTGCAAGACACATCTAGCTCTAATCTATTCATTTTACATGAATGGGATAAATTGCCCCACCTTCTGGAGGTGTTGACTTCCCCCACCTTTGTTATTGAGGGAGAAGATTCTATTCCATCACACTCTGATGTTTTTAATAACTAAAACTTGATCATCCAGATTTCACCAAAAGAGCCTGTAGCAGAGATAGGATCTGTTTAAGGTATAAAGTACCAGTGTATAAAACAAACCATAATATATGTTTGCCTTCAACCCAAACATAAACACGTAATACCAGTCTGACCTACATGGTGAGCAAGTGTTTCATATCACAGTAACACTACCAATAATAACCATCAACATGGTAAGACTTCGTAGCACAGACGAAAAGTGTGTAAATCACATGGAACTGCAATGGGGGAGACTTGGATCCTAAAAATAAGATAAATAATGCTGGGAGATAAGATTCTCTTTTTGGGAAGAGCTGAGGAGCATGAAAAAATGAAGGGGGAATAAGACCAAACAGAGAAGAAAAACATCATGATCTTCTGTTCCAGCTTCTCTTCTGGAACAGCTCTTGAGTCTGATCTCATGGACCTTGGCCATTGAAAACATCAAGAGATGTAGTTATCAGTGTTAGCTACATAGCATCAGCCTCGTTCACACTCATGGCTAATATAGAACAAGATTGCTAAAGACTAATTGTTTGAATATGTAGAGCTAATGATAGATCGAACCATTGACAATGTGCATTTACTAATGAATGTCAATCTAGAAAAGTGCTGTTTTGAAGTTTGAAACTTGCTTGATTTATAAGATGTTTAAACACTCCCATCACAGCAATTGCTAATTCCCTCACTGAAATATGTATACGATGCATGGATATTCAATTGTAATAAGTTTTTACATTCCAAATGACCACCAGAAAAGCCCAAACCTCTCTGCAATTCATCCAAACACCAAAACTGAGCATTACTGCTGCATCAACAAGTGTGGCAAGCTTCAGACTTTTAGTCTGATCAACTGAAAACACCATAATTTGGTGCACGGATTAAAAATCCAGTTGGGTTCCATCTGCCAAAAGACACAGCCTCAGGACCAGGATTCTTCCCACCATCTTTAGAGGCCAATATTTTTGATGAAGAGCATAGAGCATGTTACTTCAGCAGTGTGACTCCAGTGCTGGATAATCCGCTTTGGAGAAGTAGAGGCACCTAATTCTGTCTTGCAGCACAGCAAATATATCTGACCATCTGATGCAAAAGCAAAGGTTTTCTCACAAAGGAGAAACACAGTCAAAATTACATATTCCCAGTTGTATAATTAATGACTGTCAAGTTATGGTATGATGCCTGCTGTACATTCTTCTGACACAGAATGGGAAGGGGCTTATAAGAATCTCCACCGAGAGGGTTGGGTTCTGGTAAAAACAAGTGTAATATGTAAAAACATCTGGATGCCAGAGACAGATAACATCTATTTATAAAGCAAGTGGGGTTTTGTTTGTTTGTTTTGTTTTGTTTTTAACTAAGGATAATTAATCACTTGGCAAAACCATTAAGAGAATAGCAAATTAGAAAAATACAATGGTCCATGATTAATGGAATAGGATAAGCAAGTCAGTTGTCCATTCTGCCCCTGAAATCAATGAGTTATCCAAACTCTCAGCAGAGGAGACAGGGGTTTTTCTCCTTTAAAGTAAGAGCAATCAGTGTTGACTAATCAGCATTGGACTAGATATTTAAGAGGATCCACAACAGCAACCTGTAAGCACTTATGAATTCCTGTCTTGACTGAGCATAATGATGTTTTACAGAATTAAAAATAGGTACTTAATACATAAAGTCTGATAGTCTGGTTTGGTTTTGTTTACTTTATATCTGAAAGGGACAGCTGATTTATACACACCAGCTCTGACTTTTACAGTTCATTTAAAACCACTTGTTTTCAACTGGTGGCATCTAAACTGGCGTCAAAGGTGAATTTTCTTTTGTTCAACTGAAAAACATTAACACTGCATCATTTTATTCCTACTTGGAACACGAGAGCTGCTTATAAACTGCACATAATGTGAAACCTTAACAACTAAAAGTCCTTTGTACAAGTCTAAACCAAACAGAAAGTACAGGAAGAAATAGAAAGAAAGGCTGCGTTTGTGTTGGAGGTAACTCAGCTCAGTAGACAAGCAGCTTTCCCTGTCATAACAGAGAGGTGCTGCTCCTACCTACCTGCACTAGAGACAACAGTAGTGATGGGTACTGGATCAGAAAGCTTGAGCAGTGAGAGGTGGTGGCATTACAGGTGTCAGTTCAAGTCAGAGAAATGTACTGGTGTCAGAATGCAATAATTTAAGAGGTAAAAGAAAACTAACAGGAAACAAACCTAAATGAAAGAGGATTAGATGGCAGACAAGATTCTCTTATAAACAGGCCCTCACTTTTACTTCCTTTTAATACAGCTTGGGGCCAAGGAAACCCATGTTTCCAGTGCTAATGGGCCTTGTTGAAGGCATTAAGACATTTTACAAAGAATGAGAGGCTGAGGGATTAGGAGTGACGGGAATTCACTGAGCGTTCATGAATTAGCATCAAAGAATGTCTGACTCCATGGAAAGTTTTAAAAGCAGAGCTAAATGGAGATACCATTATAGGAGGAAAATGGCATGAACATTTTTCTAGTTAAAAACAACATTGTTATTATTTAAGTATAGCTCATTATACATGTATGTTAATTTCTTTCCTGAACTTCAAGATATAGAGAAGACTGAGAATTTCTATTCACTCTTGCTTATCATGAAAGCACAGGGGATATTAACTTCGGTAAGAGGATTAGTGGATGCTTGGGGTCTGGGTCTAAAGTGGGACTTCATGGCGTGACTGCAGCCTACACAGCCCATACAAATACTAAATGCTGCAGCTGTGTGTGCTAAAGAAAGGCAGAAACACACCATCCCCCCTCCCCCCCTTTATTTCAGGAAAATGGCTAAGAAAAGCAGGCCTGTTAGAAGAACACTGTTGTACTAAGCACGAATAGTTACATAGGAGTAGGGTTGTGTGGCTGAAAAGCTTCATGTCTACCAGGTCCAAGTGGCACAGCACCCTGATGGGTGTGCAAATGCTGAAAGCAGTTTCTGAACCGGTGTGGCTGTATGTGTTCATTGCAAAAAATGGCTCATGCTGCTTCCCGAAATAACGATCAGTGACTTTGAGAACACCAGAAACCAAACTGGTCCTTATTGCCACGACCTGGAAGAGGCGGCAGAATGAAAGAAGTACTGGAAATAATGAAAAATGTTTCTCTGTCTGAAACTCACTATTTTTCAGGTTACTGAGGTTATCTGTGGTCCTTCAGCTGCTGCTCACTAACAACCAGTAGATGAAAAGCTTTAGTAAGTCGCATACAGCATTGTCTATAAGATTATAGTGGCAGCAGGATGTGACTCAACCCCCAACTGAACCAGTGCCCATTGCAAGGGAAAAAAAAAGTTGGGACTGACTCCTGAAGACCTTCTAGTTTTCTCTTCCAAGTTTTAGTCCAAGAGGACTATTACTATTAGTGAGGGGAGTGGGACCTTTTTTTGAAAGAGCTCTAGGGCCTTTGCAGAATGACACAGACGATAGGGAGTTTGCCTGTGCAAACACTTCCTGAGGAAACCCAGACCCATGTTTCAGACACCATCATCAGCCCCACTCTCCACCCAGCCCTGCCCCTGCTGTGAGGAGCCCGGGACATGGGGGCAGCAGATGAGTTGTCCCCTCCCCAAACCGCATTTCCAGGCCTCCCTGGAAAAGCGACAGAGCTACCCTTGCTGCAGCCTGCCAGGGTTTGGAGTCAGGCAGGTCTCTCCCCATCTCCTTTCAAGGGCAGAAGTGATGTGTCCCAGCACATGCATGGTTCCTGCTTTGCTATTTATGGGGGCAGCACCACTAGCCCAGCTGCCCTCATTTTCCGCAGATGAACCCAGGACTAATCCAGCTCCTCCCTCCCTGGGAAGGAGGGCACTTGTGAGGGAGGAAACAGTCAAACAGCATCTTCAGTTTCACATGTTACACTTTTATAATACTTTCTGTGTTTATTAATAAATTATTAAGTGTTTAATAATCAGACAGTATTTGTAAACTAGTTAATTCATTATTATTTATATACTCGATATTAAACTATGACACTTATAATCAAGTGATGACAGCGATTTATTCACAACCATGTCAAGAGCCCCCCTAGTGCTGCAGAGAGCAGGAGATGAATTCCCCCCACTTAAAGGTGGCAGGAACTGGTCAAGATTAGGCAGAATCCTGGCAGTTTCCCAGCATGGGCTTCTCCCCTTGGCCAAGAGGGGCCTCGGGGGAAGCTCCATAGAATGCAAGAGCTAGAGATGCCCAAGTGTAAGAAATCAAGAAAGGATGGTGAGAGACTGGAATGGATGAGCTGAGTCCTGCTAGTCAAACTGAAGGAAAAGAAGGAAATGCACAGGCAGTGGAAACATGGACAGGCATCCTGGGAAGCATACAGGGACATTGCCTGGTTGTGTAGGGACTGGGTCAGGAGGGCCAAGGCATGGCTGGAGCTGAACTTGGCAAAGGATGCGTCAGTGGTGAATAAAGGCTGAACATGAGCCAGTAATGAATACTTGCAGCCCAAAAAGCGAAATGTGCTCTGGGCTGCACCAAAAGCAGCATGGCCAGTGTGTCAAGGGAGATGATGCCCTCTACTGTGCTCTGGTGAGACCTCACCTGGAGTACAGGTCAGGGGTCCTCAGAACAGGAAGAACATGGGCCTGTTGGAGCAAGTCCAGAGGAGCGCCACAGAAATGTTCAGAGGGCTGGAACACCTCTCCTATGAAGAACAGCTGAGAGAGTTGGGGTTGTTCAGCCTGGAGAAGAAAAGGCTCCAAGGAGACCTTATCTTGTCCCATTAATAATTTCTTATAGAAAGATGGGGACAAGCCTTTTAGTAGGGCCTGTTGTGATAGGAGAAGGAGTAATGGTTTTAAACTAAAAAAGGGTGGATTGAGACTAGACATTTTTTAAGATGAGGGTAGTGGAACACTGCAAGAGGTTGCCCAGAGACCTGGTAAGTGTCCCATCCTGGAAACTTTCAAAGTCAGGTTGGATGGGGCTATCTGATCTAGTTGATGATGTCTTTGCTCATTGCAGGGAGGTTGGACTAGATGATCTTTAAAGGTCTTTTAGACCAGAAATTGGTCTATCATTCTATTATTATAAAAAATCTGATACTGTGCAACAGGAACAAGCAAATGGCAGGAGATGAGTTGATGTGAAAGCTACAAAACTGTATGAAAAAAGGTGCTACTGGTGGTTTCAATCAGTAAAATCCATGACAGAGAAGGAGTGAATAATATGACTGATGAACAGAAAAGACTTTGAAACTCTCTTTAAGTGTGTGTTGGTCACAACAAATACTGGTCAGGTGGGGTAAGCAAATTCATCAAGTGTTGCAGGGATTTCCAACCTATACAAGCAAGACGTAGTTGTGAGATTATTGTAACCAAGAGGAAATAGGTGGCTCCCACACTTACCTTGTGGGCACTGCATTTTTGGGACCTTGGGACTGCCCCACATGGCTTTGGGAATGGGGTCAATGTGGTTTAACTTTCTTTGCTGCATTTTGTAAAAATCTGAGTAAGTATAATTTTACATTGTCATATACCTTGATTCTTGACTGACAAACATGGTACTTTAAGGACTCAAAATGAGGTTGTTCCATGACTGCTCTGTGGAGTGAACTGTCTCAGGGAATCTAATGGGAGCAATCTGTACAGTGCAGAAAAGCATCCACTGTAAATATCAATGCTCAATAACCAATTCATAACTCTATGAGTAACTGTATGTTATATATTATATTTCTGCATGGTATCCACTCACCAACAAGTCTGAAAAACAGAGACCCCCACGCCAAGCACGTATCACAACTATGGAGAAATACCAAATCATTGATGCTTTTTTTTTTTTCCTCTCCCTAAGACAAATATGGGAAAGTAAAAGATGATCCTGAACTATTAGAAAAGGAAGCCCAATGCATCTATCATGTGCCACATAGGAAAGTAAAGATGGGGATGCATAGGTAAAAGGACGATGTGTGTATGTGTGTATATATATATATATATATATATATATATATGTTGTGATGTGGTAGGAACTCACCCTTTAGGGAAACTGCAAACAGAAGGTAGAAATGTCTCCCTTGTTCTGTACCTAGCCAGGCAGTGGGCTGCCTCTCCAGAAAAACATTTGTCTCCTGCAGGTTGTACTTCCCATCTGCCAGCCCTGCGCCAGTGGACATCCAGGTTTAGGTGAAATGAATGTCTGAACTATTTTTCAGGGCAACTTCAATGCAGGACACGCACAGAGTTATGATGTGATCTGTTTGCAGTTGCCCAACTCTGCGATTTCCCCTTCTCCTGCAAAAACCAACCAAGCACACCCTCCTGTTGAAGTTAGGATCTATATTTAACTCTTTTCCCCTGAGTACATACAAAGGCATCACCTGCTTACTGTGCAGTTAGGTAGGCCATCTAACTTGTCTATGCCAATTATTTTTGCTTCTGGTTTTGTGCACCACTTTAAAACTGTTTCTTGATTTTGCTGTATGAGATCTGACACAGAAGAAATTTGTCACGGTTCACTCTTTCTGGAGGGATGTCTGTGCAGCTGCTGGTTTACATAAGCAGCTGCCCTACCAGTGTGCAAGACCTGAGTAAGATGTTGACCTTTGATGGCAGGTTGTGAAGAACATATAATTTGTAGGGTGTCCTGGAGGTCTAATTCTCAAAGCTGAGGAGATTTTTTTGTTAGCAAAACCTGATTTGTTGTCTGACATGTGGGTTCTATTGACTTGCTGCCAAAGACATGGAGTTGTACTCTAGAAAGGGCTTATTCATTACAAGTGGGAAGTTTTTCTTCTGATGATTTATGATTTAAGTGTCTAAATGTCATTTTTGAACAGACTTGGGTCAGAGTCTGGGAAGTATTTTGGAATCCAAAGTTATAAAGTAGCTCAGTAGAGGGATTATCAAAACAGCTTATAAAATCCAAATCTGCACCATGGGACAATTTTGAAAAAACACACTTGCCAATACCCTTGAATTCTCTTTAGTTTTCAAAAGTCAAGAGTTCCTGAGTGAGGAAGGGGTTATTTGAATATAAAGTTAATTTTGAAGTACTGAATTTCTAAAAATGCAAACTTCCTCTAGAAGGAATGGAATATTGTGTTTTGAAAAGCGGAGGGGGAATGAAGTTTGGCTTTTTCCAAAATATGAAAACTTTCATGCAAAATATAAATGAACCTCTTTGAAAAAGATAATCCAGTCTTTATTCCTCACTTCTTTTCCAGTGGAGGGGAACAAACAACTCTGAGGCAGCTAGGCAAGGAGCAATTTCCCCCAAGGTCTGGGTAGGAAAGGAGTCCAAAACCAGGCAGCCTCCAAGACCAGGCAGCATGTGACCATGACATTTAATTGCTCAGACCAGATCCACAGCAAACAACATGCCTGCAGCTTCCAGAGCTGTGATACACCCTGCTTCCCCACGAGATTGAAATAGGCTGGCCAGGCACTGACTGGCTGTCTTAGCTGGGAATCCTGTGGCAGCATGACTCTGTGTGCCATTAAATGTTCCCTGCACTGAAAGCTTCACCAGCACCACTACACACAAGCATTTCAGCATAACTTCTATTCATAGCATAACTCTGGCATCAGTTTCTCACTACAGAAAGCTGTGTCAGCAAAAAGTTTCCCCCCAACGTCTGCATTTTAAGCCTCTGACTAGCTAGTGCACAACTTTCATATTCTCCTGTTCCATGTCTGCAGGCAGATGGTGTGACAGAAAGAAAGACGTCATTATGCACACCAACAGAAAGAAATAAACCAGAAACAATATGCAGCAACTTTCATTCTTCTCATTTACAAATAATTCTGCTTCTCATCTATCCTTGGCAGCTGCAATGATTGCAGCATGGCTGCTCCTCTGTCTGTATGTCTAACAACTACAGTGACACCTGGTCAAGCTTTGAACTGCTGAAAAGGGATATCCCACCTCTCAAAAACAGGTGAAAGCTGTGTGCCTCCCTACCCAACAGCACAGTGGAGGAAAGTGGCAGTGGTGTGTTTCTATGCTGCCTCTGTCTTTCACAATCTGCTTTTAGCCACTGTCAAAAGCAAAAAGGTACTTGTTTACTGCATTTCCGGACCATGAACTATCCATCTCCTTAGGAGACAACTCCTTTGTCATGGTATGACTTTGCTAGCGTCCCCTCCAACCTGTTGGTACCAGCTACTTGTTACTGCAGTTTAAGTGCTTGCAAAGCTCACCAGTGGGGTGCTCCTACTCACCTTACATTTTCCTTTGGAATTTGTTGCTCCTGTTGCAGACTACAAAACGGCAGCCTTTCATGCCCAAAGACATGGTTTGTTTTTTCCAAATACTGGCTGACCAGGCTTACAGAAGATGAGAGTTAAACCTGCATGTCTAACATTGAATATTTAGGCTCCCTACATGCTTTATATATGGGGCAGTCTATGTACTGGGAGATGCCTCAGCAATCTGACATGGACACCCTTCAACAATGACATAGCTGACCTAAATAAAATAAATGCATGCTAGTGTAATCCACGTATAAGGCTAACTTGCACAATAGCAATTTTAAATTATCATAGCTTTATAGCAGTTACTTGTTTAATGCCTTTTAAAACATAATGATGCAATCAGTAAACTTCAGCTTTTGTTTGTTAGTACATGAAGGAAAACATCGAAGATGCTAACAAGTATGTGAGAGTTGAGTGGATGATCAAAGGTTATTGATGATAAAAGTCATCCACTGAAGTGCCTGAAAAATGAAATATATGTTTTTATTGTCTTCCTATGAATCATATGGATAACAAAACAGGAAAAAAATGCATGACATGCCTTATCACACTGCAGGCATTATGCCTCTGAGACCACCTCTGTCTGTCATGTACATTATTTTACAAGAGTTAAAACATTATTATTGGTACATGGTACAGATACTCTTGTGTAGTTTCTTAACAACCATTCTCTTCCTAACCTGCCTGTTTCTCATGCTAGAAATGAGCACTGCTGCCAGCACACAACAAGCTCTTTGGCATGAGCCATGTTGGGAATAAAGAACTTTCCTCCATGGGGCAACCAACACAGAAGCTCCTTTCTGGCTGAAACAAACTGCTGGGAAAGGCAGATGTCTGCACCACAATGAGCGAATTGCAGAAAGGGGTTTTGATACCTCTCAGGGTTGGGCATGCTCCACTATCTGGCATCACCACTGTTGCCAGGAATGTTGCTTCAGCATTTCTCCTGTCTAGACATACCATTGTTTTGCCTGTGCAAAGCTGCCTGAACCATCTCCTGCCCGGCAATCCCCCGAGAAGCCTCCACCAGACATGCCGGGAAGCTGCTGTACACACAAGCACTGCTGACAGCGCCCTGTGGAGGAAGGCGTTTTAGCAGAACAGGAAAAAAAAGTAAAATGAAGAGACTTAAATCACTTGTACAGGGTCCCAGAGGAGTGTAGGGTAAAAGCAAGCTGATTTCCCAGGTCAAAATAAAAGCTGAGGGTACACAGGAGCCAGGATAAAAGCACA
The DNA here is from genome assembly GCA_035222235.1 of Margarornis squamiger. NCBI lineage: Eukaryota > Metazoa > Chordata > Aves > Passeriformes > Furnariidae > Margarornis > Margarornis squamiger. Next base: position 27,844,454 of record JAWWTY010000123.1, on the reverse strand, counting down.
GAAGTGCCAACTAGGTGACAATTCGTTTGCAGGTCTTCTGTGCACAAGGGCTTGTTATGCTGCCCTCTCTTCTGCAGGAGAAGGCTGATTTAGTTTCAAACACAGCAAATTTAGATTCAAATATAGCTCTGGTCCTTCTCCCCTGCCTTTGGTATGACAAAGGGAGAAGCTGTTGAGCATGAAGCAGATCTTCTTGTGTTTTGATCCAACTCTACATCCGTATATTTGATGCTGTTTCTTCTGATTCTTTCTGCCTACCAGGTTTCCTCCGTCAGGAACCCAGGCCGACAGACCTATTTAATCTTTTATAATGGCCACAGTGATAACTTCTTATTAAATATTTCATATTGTTGTACTGATAAAGAACATAAGACAAAACTTGGCATGAACACAGTCCAGAGGAGAATCTGCTTAAAAATAAAACACTTGGGAGAATGTGGAAAGGAAACAAGTAGCCATGTGGCTGGAAACAAAAATTAATTTAAGGTAAGCAGGTCAAGCCTATAATGAAGTGCTTGTAAACAAAGAAAATCCAAACATTTCTACTAATCATCGGCTCCAATTATTTCACAAATACCCCCTCATTATACATACTTAGTGGCTTGCCGCTATTCTGCTTTCTAAATCTATGTGCTGTCATCCTTTTTAAGTTGGCTCCAGAGGGCTGAAATGTAGAAAAATGCAAGCATTAATTCAGCAGCCCAGCCATCCAAGGCACAGGTGCATTAGGTGATAGCTGTGGTCCTTTGCAGCGTTTGTGCCACGGTGGCAGAGTGGAAGCTGGGAGCAATATGCTGCTGTTACCAGGCGTGTGCCCTCATTTAACATGCCACAATAATCCAAGGCGGGTGCAGACACTAGAAATGCCCCCTGTGGGTCTGATATTAATGGGAACCCAGCATGTGAACAGCTGGCCCATGGCAAGCGGGACTCATGGCTGAGCTAAAGCCAAGCTTCAGACATCCAAACCTATTGCTGTAGCTTGTTGCTGCCGCCCTGTTCCACAGGGGGATCACCTGTGAGATAAATCCAGGGATTTGCATTCAGCAGCACTATTCTCAGACACTCCCGGATAATGTCCAAGGCTGCAGTCATCCCTTGAGCCTTTATGCCAGGCCCCAGGCCTGAGTGTGCCACCTGCTAGACACAGACTTGGTGCTTTCAACATGCTGCATTATCCCTTTTGGGCTCTGGTGCCCACAAGAGGTAGACCTGGGAGCATACCTCAAAGCACCGCTGCCTGCCTGCCCTCACAGCCCTGCCTGCCTGCTCTTCTAGGAAGCTTTCCCCCCAGCCCACTCTGCCAGCCTGCCCTTCTGGATGCTTTTCTCACACACAGGCTTCAGATGCCTCAGCATAAAAAGAACACAGTTGCAAAGTTTGAAAAAAGAAAAAGTCAGATAGAGAGCTTAAAGACATTGTACTCACTGGCAAAACCCAAAAGCAAAGAAAAAGCAACCAGTAAGCAATTAATTGAAAAATTATTGGCAGGCCAGGCCAGAGTGTTGCTGCTGCCTTTAATGATAAATGATAATAGGACCAGTCAACACTATACAGCAGGATAATACAAACACACCCTCTAGAGTGAAAGCACAAAATGAGACATACTATTATCATAAATAGATTAATTAACTAGAAAGAGAACATTAAAGAACAAGGGGTTATTAGCACGTAGCCAATAACCTATTCCAAGCGTGAATTTGATGAATACAGGTAGCCAGAAATGCGGAGCGCAAACATGGAAGCAGACAGCAGAAAAAACGTTTTGGAAACTATATGGCAATTATCTCCTCCAGTGGCTCCTCGCTCCAGCTGTGGGGGAGCTGCCGACTCTGGAGGCCACAGGGTTTCAGCATTTAGCTGGGAGCTTTCTGTTTGCACACAGCTGAAGGGCAAAGGCAGAACATGGCCAAAATATGATGAGACTTTTCCATCTGCCCACAAAATGCAGCTGCCTGGTAGGAAGGTTCACAGTAGGTGCTGAGCAATGACTTAGGATATGTAGCAGGAAGTTATTAAAGTTTCAGTGAGAAACACTTTGAAAAATGACTAGATGTCATAGTTTATTCTTATTAAGAGTTTTCCTGGTGAAAATAACACTGCTTTTCCCAACGGCAGTTTGTCAATTGTACATTTCGCATCAAGAAAAATGTTTGCCATTTAGAAATATCGAACAAAGCTCCATGCTAGATACAGGAAACAAATAATGCACCTAAATACAGAACTTACTCAAAAAATTCTCAGTCATGTTGTGACATGACATGACAGAGATACCTATAAATAACAAGTTTGGAGAGGTTACCCATCCTTTTCCCCCCATTGCCTACAAACTCATGGGGTGCTGTACAGCAGGGAAAGGTGAATATATTTTCTCATGCAGAGAAAAAGTATGCATTTCATTCCTACACGAAAAAAGGGGTTTTAATTCACACCCGATTTCATTTGGAGAAACCCTCAAGATGCAGTGGTTATACCTAAAGTGCCTAATCCTCTTCACACCAGCGCTGAGGTTAACTGGGAATAGGGTCTTAGATCTCCAGAAATGTTCACAGAAGAATTTAATCCCAAACATTCAATCTCCAGCACATCTGAATGGAAGGGGAAGGAGCTGTCTAAGTGTATGGCCCTGGCAAGGTCTGAGCCAGTTTTATTCCTGATTTAGGAGGAATCAGGCCAATGCAGAGTATTGCTGAGGCTCCTGCCCAGTCCTGAATAAACTCAGTACAGCAGGTGTGATCTATGTTAATGATTCTATCATTCTAATCATTCTAAGCAGAATGATGTAGTTATAATGCTGGGATTAATATTTGCCCTGGAGTATGGCAGCATTTCTGACAGGGTTGTGGAGATTCTACTTCTGTTAATGGAGATTGGGCAGTTTCTTTCCATCATCTTTTCTCATCCTGTGCCTCTTGCAAACTGTGGATAAAGGCTCAGCATCCTTTCATGCATGAACTGGACTCTGCAATGCAGAGGCAGAGAGAAAAAAAATGCATTACATTTCCCCAAATGTAAGGAAAAAAAGACTTCTGCTCCTTGTACAGCTGACTTATTTTGTAAAACAGATTCAGACCAAAATTAAGTGAAAATCATATAAGCCACTGATCCTTTAAAAACAGTACACTGCCATAAATTATCAGTATTATTACAGCAGTTCTAGCAGAAATTGGGATGACAGATAGCCTTCTTTGATGACAGATAGCCTTCATGGCCTTCATGTGGGGGGACAGAGAGAGAGAGAGAGAGAGAAAGAGAGAAAGAGATACGCACACATGCTCTTTAATATAGATGTAACTTGTAACATTGATGGCACAGCATAAATACCTAGAGACTTTACCACATCCCAGAGAAATACATCACCCAAGCTGTTTTAATCTCATCTTTAATTCTCTTTTTACCTTCCACTGAATTTATAAAAAGATTGCAGAGACCCAGAGTATCTCATCACATATTTATTTATTCATTTAAAATATTAATATAGGAGAATCCCATTACAATATTGCCATATTGCCAAGCAGGAAGCACCAGACAGAAGCAGAAAGGTACTGCAAACCAGTAGATAGAGCTGCACACACCACCTCCCTAACATCTTTCTGTGTTTTATTTCCCCACTTCTTTGAAGCCAGCTGTGGGGAAATCTTCAAGTGCTTTCTGATCTTGCAAGGCAAATTGATTTGTACTGATATTTAGAAGGGGTTTTTTGCAAAAGTTTTTGTCTGACAGGGATTCAGAATGGGACTAAGACCTCTGGTTTCATCCTCTTCAGATTTTGAGTGTTCACCTGGAGAGGTCTCCAAGGAGGAAAGCTTTGCGGAGCATATTGAATAATTTTCCTCTAAACATCTGACCCCTTCTCTGTCTCTTATTTCAAGAAGGATGTGGACTTTTTTAAAGAGGTAAGAGAAAGTGAGATGTTTTACAATGGAGAAGATCCCTAATCCCAGAGCTCTCGAGAGGACGCTACTAACTAGTCTGTATCCTGTGAGCTGTTAAGGCATTTAAATTTGATCTCCCTCAAATTAAAACACTCTAATTCAGTAGGCTCACTCAAAAACATCACTTACAAACCTTAGGAAAAGGGTGACATTACTCTGCCTTGCAGCTCACCCTGGAAAGTCCTTTCCTCCCAGACCAGTTGTGGCATATGTATCCCCTATTTGTACAATTTTATCTGTAGGAGCCCGTTGGTTTTCACTCAAGGCCCTTCTGCAGTGGCATGTCTGGCATCACTTTGCCAACACTCAGTGCGGATCTGCACCTTGCAAGTGTTTATTCCCCTGCAGCAGAAACAGGTTGGGGATCACCTGTGGGGCTTATCCCTGTTGTGCCAACAAAGTCCGGACACAAACGTAATGACAATGAGAGCTCTCAGAACTGGGGTTGGAAAAGTCAGACTCATTTTGGGATCCAACAAAGCATGCCTCTTTCCACCTTGACAGTGCAGAAGGATGCTTGCTTTCATAACTAGCAGGCTCTTTATCCCTGAGAGGATTTGGTGGGATCCTGGCGTGTCATCCAGGTACTCCTTGGGCACCTTTGCCTCTGCCTCCCAGCAAAGGCAGAGGTGACAGTGGTGCTAACAGTAGCGGAGCCCCTCTGAAAAGCCAATCCCTGCAGCAGAGCAAAAACCAGCAGGAGGGGGACAAATCTGTAAATACTCCATTTGAGCAGGAAACTCTTCACCTAAATCAGCAAGCATGAGAACAAATGTCTCACTTAGAAGGAGGATAGAAAATGTAGCTCTAAGCAATTAACACAATAGCAAATGTCCCTAACATTGCCCCATATGGTGTGTAATTTAATCCTCTAACTTGTTCTCTATAAATGCTGCTGAAATTGATACATGACAATTTTAAAGCCAACTGAAGTTTAATTAATGTAAATCACCTCAACATCTGAGATTTAAAATATATTAAAAAAATTAATTAGAATGAAATCAAACATGTTCTATTCATGCTGAGCCATGCAAGGTAAAACTGGGCAAAAAAACCAGATAAATCATGGCATGTTGGCAGTGCAGCTTTCCTCCTCACTAAAGCAACAATGTCTGGAAGATGGTTCTCCTTGCTCTGTGTAGGACATGAGGGGTGTCCCTGAAAGGTGTACCTTCCTTGTGCAAACACAACTTGCACAGGAAAATCAATATTAGACAGGGAAAATGGGGCTATGAAGGTATCTACATGTGCAACTCAGAGACTGGAAAACCTCTCATATTCTGCTGTCCCTACTGTGAGAATATTGCATATAAATGAATGAATGAATGAAAGAATTTAGCCAGAACAATTTACTCCACTGAAATCCACAGCCTATAAATAAAATGGGAAAGGCAGGAATGGCGTGGGCTGCTTCACTTGCTTACTTAGATTGCAGCAGATTATTTGCCTGCAGGTTCTCCAGGCTCTCTGTTCCCTTTTCCTTAAATATTTGTTCAATACCTGCCCCCACTCCCTGCTGCGTTGTGAAAGGACACTCCCTTCAAGGTGTAGTCAGCTCCAGGGCTCTTCTGACAGTAGGGATGTAACTGACCTGAGGTATTTCAAACTTCAAACACCAGACCAAAGAGAAAATAAGCAAAACTGAGAAAGGGGATCTGCTATCACAGGAACGCATCTGCAATTACAAGAGCACGCTGGAAACTGTATTTTCCTGTCTGGTTATGACATTTCAATTTCAGCCTTGCCTCTGCTTCAGAATGCACGTTTGCCACCTATTCTCTAAAGCTATACATATTTATTTCTTAGACTTTTGAACATGGATGCAATTCCCTGAAATAAAGATTGCTGTGAATGACTGAGATGTCCCTTAATTACTGTACTGGTCCTCCCACATGTACTTTAAAGTCTGAGCTGGTTTAATTTCCGAGGTACAGCAATATGGCCTGTAACTCTTGTTTGCAGTAACAATAAATATTGTCATAATCAGTTTTCTTTAAGAGTTTGAATGTATGGGAGGAAAAAAATAACAGCAGAGTCAGGGTAACCTACAAACAAAACATTGACTTTGTAATCCCTCTTCAGTTCTCATTCTTCTGTGCAACACATTTGTGCATCTCTTATTAATGAAGGTTTTGCTGCTGCAATGTGCTGTATATGGGGCAGAATGTCTTTAATTCGATATGTAATTATTATTATTAATGCAACTAAGCTCACTGTAACCAGTTCTCTTATCTCCAAGGTAAAATATGGTTCTCAGCTGAATTTAAATCTGTCTTGCGTCAGGATTGCTATCGATTTGAAGAGGGTTTCGTTTGAGTGCATTGTGTTATTGCTAATGGTTAATCAGTGTGTGCTGCAACACTCCCCCTCCCCCCCAAATGGCTGCAAGTTCTTAAAATCGAAATACAAATGAAAATAGTTGCCAGGTTTAGGTTGGTTTTAGTTGGGTGTTTTTTGGTTTGGGTTGGTTTGTTTTTAACTAAAACACAGCTAGGACCTGCAGAGAAACATCTCCTTTAACAATTAAAATGTTTATATGTACATGAACTGAAAAGGCAGTGCTTCATTTTTTGCCAGTGTTGGCTGGGTTTTTCAAATACACTGCTGCAGTCCTAGGAAATTCAGCTCTGCTGTATAGAAAGCTATTTAATACCTCAGAATGATTTCAAGACAGATTGTGGTTTTGCTGTAAGCATGAGCATTATGAATGTACACACATAAAAGTACAAATGACTGTATGCTCTTCTCTTTCATTAACGACCAGGTTCGCTCTAGCAAAATGTAGGTCATTTCGTTCCTTCTTGCTTCTCTTACTGTCAAGTTCACACGCAGCCGTTTTCTCAAGCTGTCTCTTCCGTGGCCATTTGCATTTTGCTCCAGTCCCCAGATCTTTGGCTGCGAGAATATTAACCCTGCCTATCAACTGCAAGAGAGAACAGTATATTCTCTACTTCAGAATAAATTTAAAAGCATACATTTTTGACAAGGTAAATAGTCCTTCTTAATATTGACTGGTAAATACCGACAGTTACTTACAAAGGGGAGGGGGAAAAAAAAAGCAGAATGACTGTCTGTGCAGATAGGGCTGGCACTTACACACAAACTCATCTTAAATATCAACACCAGCACTCCTGGCAGCCCTTGGAAACACACTAACAATAAAAACTTCAGGGTGCTAATCTTCACTCTGAACATATTTTTTCCCCAAAGCATATGTACATATATTAGAGGCATCTAAACTCCACAGAATGCCTATCACACCCTCAATTTCTATTAAAACAAGCACATCACCCACTACTCTGTATAGCTGCTTTTTATTTCACCTGGCACAAAAGAATAAGGCTCAGTTGGATGTTGCATGTGGTAAAGACATTTTTTTCTCTTCCTCCTCCTAATCAAAACAAATTTCCAAAGACAAAAGGAAAGCTTCTAGTGCTTAGTATTCTTCCTTCACCACCCATGTATCACACATAATTAGCAAGTTAAACCTACAAATTAGATGTCGTAATTTGGTAATTATGCCACAATCTGGTATTTTTTAACCTCTTTTTGTCCAAATGAGAACATTGCATGTTATGTTTTGCTATTGCAAAACACAGTACAGTTGTCTGCCCTTGCTGCTAGTTTTCATTCTCAAGTGAGAACTTAGAGGAAAGGTGAAAGTACACAAGTCTGAAGTTTTTGTTACTATTGCTCTACTTCACTTGACATCTACAGTGAGACTCTTATCAAAAGCCGTATTTAACATGCCCACAAAAGACAGTCAGCCTACATTCTACCTCAGTCTGCACATGATTCAAGATGCAAACACTCTTCAAACTCTTCTTAAAATACAAAATGCAAAGAGGTTTTTCTTACAGAGGATAGGGATTATAAATGCCTAGAAGAAACCAACTTCTTTTATTCTGCAGATGAAACATCCAGATTCATTCTGTGCAGTGAAACCAGAGTTTTACTTACGTAAAACTGTCAAAGTGGAGCTCTAAAATATTTGCTCATCGTAAACACAAAGGGAACAACTCTTAAAAAATACGTCCAGCCTCTCAAAGGAGCTTCCCAGAATAAGCAGCCTGTTCAGTGAGTTATTCAGGGGGAAAAAAATGTGCAAAACTATTATGGGCATAGTCCAGAGTTGCAGGAAAGCACGGCAGCACAAGCAGCAGCAGACAAGAAGAATGTCTCATTTTCCCTGACTTTGTAATCAGTCCTTTGTAAGCACCTCTTGAGCCTCTCCAGTTCCTAATCAATGAGGAATGGATGGAGCAGTGGAGAAGTGGCTGGTATATGTATTTATAGTGGATTTTTTCCTACTTTAAAAAATCACCCCATATGCTGGAATGATAATTTAGGGAAAAGGAAAGTAGGATTGTGTGAGAAGCAGGAGGAAGTCTTAGAAATTATGTGCAAATGCCCAGTATCATGGATACCTACAGGGTGCCAAACACTCCTGATCTTCAGCTTATTTCCTGCTACATTTGCTATCAACGTCACTGCTATTTTTTGGCTGCAGTTCTGACTGGGAAAGGTACTTAAGCAGGAACCTCTTTTTAAGCACATGAGAATTCCCAAAGGGATTAACCAGGCAAAGAAATATTTGGTGACAGTGCTCGCTCTCCCAGACCGCAAAAGGTGATTCTCACTGCATCCTGTGGAGCTTCCCGTTTATTTAAAGAATGGTTTAAAAACGAAATAATTGCCTTTTCATTTCAATCCTCCACTGCACCTCTTCCCACAGCACTGGGCTCTGAACATCTCTCTGTGTCTGTCCCTGGTTATGCAGTTTGGACAGTGCTATACAGGAAAGAATTTAAAATACTCAATGAGCAAATATTAACTAACCAGGGCAAGGCATTTTAAATCGCTTTGGATCTATCAATATAATCAACACAACGATTAGTATTTTTGCCTACTTTTTCATGTACTGGAAAAAGAAACCAAGAGACTTTGCTGGCTTTACTTAGTGATGCTATAGAAAAATGCTCGTTCATTCCTCTGACGCAGTCTCTAATGGCACAAATAAATCAAGGTCGGTTTCCCCAAATCATGACATGACCTGATAAATAACTGGCAGCACTTTCTTTACAATACTGTAAATGAGCAATTTCACTAAAGGTCAGGAACCACTGTAGGAATTAAAAAAAAAAAAAAGCTTTTGCCTGATTAAACTGCTTGAGAAAATGTGTATGGAAAGGTGAAAAAAAAAAGGTTTCAAACAAACACTCCACTATTTCTTAGTGATATTAGTGGTATTTTTTAGTTCCAGGGTAATGAAAATGTGCTGCTGGAAGTTATTGTTTTTTTTCGTTACACACTTCAGCCTGCTATCTTAAGATGGATTTTAATGCCAAGTGTTGACTTTATGGAGGAGATTTTGGAAAACAGAAAACAAACACAGTCATAAATAATACTACTGCATTAAGCACAGCTCTGGCTTTCCTTTTAGAACACTACCTTTTTAACTTACAGAATTACCCAAAGCTGCAGTGATTGGCATGCCTGAATACAAAAACATAATATTTGTTGCTTCTTTTAAAATGGTTAACATCAGTCAGTTGGTAACAAGGAGGAAAGGAAATATCCCTCCTGAAGTCAATGTGAAAATGAAAACCAGTACAGGAGAGAAGCTGTCATATTTGATTTAAGGATTATAGCAGGCTGAGCTACCTGCTGGGGAGCCCGCGATAATGAGAAGGGAGAGAATTTCAATAATTTTTCAAAAGCTCCTGAGTAACTGAATAAACTTGCCTGAAACTCTGTGGGTCCTGGGACCCCAAGGAGCCACCTGCTTTTGAAAAAATTCCCCTGTATCAGCTCCAATTTTCAGCAGCGACACTTTCCCATGTGCTTTGCTGCAGTGCTGACAACCGCAGAAGGATTAGCCACTAAAGAAAAATTAAATATTTGGCCAAAAAGTCAGCCCTCCTGCAAATATATTGCAAAGCTAATCACCTCCCCTTTAGCTAAATAGTTGCATCATCTCTGCTGCAAGTATCCCTCTCTCCTCCGTAGCTCCCTTGCTCTGCAGCCTCTTAAAACTCCCTAGGTCTCATCTCCTAAAAATTTCCAACATTTCTCCTTTGGTAATCTCCATCAGCATCAGCTTCAAATCTGTCTCCCAGGTTTGCCTCCCCCAGGATTTTGCCTGCAGATGGCTGCGTGGCACAAGGAAACAAGCAGAACAGCCCATGGAAATTATTATTCAGCCACGCTCCCTCCACCTGGGATGTGGAACAGTCTCAGCCTGCCTTGAAATTCCCATAAAGCAGCTGTAGAAACTCTATGAACTACTAAGTGGCAGATAGATATAATTACTCCATATTTTGGGTGCATCAGTAATAAAATACCTCAGAGTGTAGTTTGACCAACTTCACAGGACTTAGTCAGAACAGTGATTTTTCTCTCTGTGATGCCCTCTTCACACACACTTCTGCCCCAAGCTTCCTGTGGAGCCTTCTCACTTGGCCCTCCTCACCTCTACACACACTTCCCATAAAACATTCACCTTGAGTGAGGCCAAAAGGTGTGTTTTCACAGCATTCAAGATCCCCATTTTTCACCTGGATTTAACAGACTCTGGGCAAAAATCCATGTGCTGGTGGGAGCTGCTGCACCCCAGGGATGTTTCCTGCACTCAATTTGTGTGCTACAACAGGGCAGGGGTGGCCCTGAAGAAATGAGGAGATTCCCAACCTGTAATTAAGGACTGCAGAGAGAAGCATTAGCCTCATGAATAAAAGAAACGTGGGATGTTTCAGCAGGGGCAAAACTTAACCCGATTTATGAGCATGTGTCCTTCCATTTTGGCATTTCCTATGGATTTTCAGTCATTTCAGCTTCAGAAGAGGAGGTTGAACAACCCATAGACCTTCTGCACCATCCAGGCTCCCGGAGAAAACTGATGGGTTTGTTTGCACTTTATTTCTTCATAGCTGAGGCAAGTGAAGGTGGGAGCGCAGGAGGTTAAAGAAGGGGAGTGGAGCTTCCACGGTGCTTCTGCAGAGCACAAGGTTTGCGTGTATCAAACCTTCAACAAATGCTCCTGCAGCTGAGCCAAACTTTGTTGTGGAGATGTGCCCGTCCTTAGAAACCACAGACAATCTGCTCTCAAGTGCCTTGGAGCAAACCTGCCACGCTCCCCGGTCAGGGGGGAGGTGGGAGGGAAGGGACTCCCATCCCTCATGACTAAAACATGACCCACTGCCAAACCACTGGCAGAGTTACCCAGTGGAGATCCTGCGTAGCACTGCATTTTACTGGTGCGGGAAGTGCTTTCGCCTGAGGTGGCTTTTGTGGAGGCCATGTTTGCGTGCAAACCTCCACTTACAGCAACACGGGGCAGCCGAGACAATGTTCATACAAGTGTAAACTTACAGCAAAAGGCAGGAACCGCCGGAGACGTTACAGAGCTCCAGCCAGTCAGTGTGGCGAGCAGCCTCATCTTTTATTGAAGTCCTCTCCTCAGAGGAGAGCTAAAAATTCACTCGATGCCATCGGGAAAGTGTCTGTTTTGGCTGCAGAGAATGGTTCCCGATCACGGAAAGATAAAAACATCAAAATAAGCTAATAGGGATATGCTTTGAAATTTGGTCCCAGTGGACGTGGGGCCAGGTTTCCTGGGGACACGTTAAGCATGGCTCAGGGCATTGCAGTACGCAGGCGCATTGCAGCCAAGCGGAGCTGAGGCAGAGAGGAGGTGCTCCAGAAAGGACATCCAGCAAAGGAAAGAAGAAAAGAAAGAAAAAAGAAGTAAGAACTAAAAAAAAAAAAAGAAGAAAAATAAAGATCCTCTCTTCTCTAATCCCCCAGCCGAGCATAGCAGAGTGTAGTTGTCAAGCAGGATTAAAGGTTGGATAGGGATGATATAAGAAGACTGGACCAACTTCCTCCTGCAATCTCCCCAAGACCCCCCTTGCACTCATTACTCTCACACAGTTACTCTGTTTGCCCTTACGAACCTGTTAACATACATCTTAATACTGGGTTTTATCCTTCACTGTCTTCTCCTCTTCTTCCTTCTAGATAGCTTCTCAGCTGAGAGGTTGGCACGATAAATTTGGGTTTCTGGGGAAATAAAGCTTCTGTGTGTGCAGCGATGATGTATTGAGCTCACTGCCCAACTTCAACTGGTTTGTCCTTTCTGTTACATGCTTCCTACAAGTTTCCTGCAAACTGGTGTTGACATGGAAGAGACACCTTATCAGTGTCTCTACCAAGGAAAAGTTTATTAGACATGACAAAATCCACATGAGAGAGCACTGGACTTGACCAGGCTCCACTAGATCTGTGCTGATGCAACTTGTTTTTCCAAACATGGGGTAAGACTCAGAGACTCTGCAGAGGTCCATCCATCTCACACAATCCTATACAACAGATTTATCTCCTTTTTTCATCTCTAGCTCTGCCAGCCACTAATGGCTTGAACAGTGCAGTGCTTTTTTTATAAGCCACTCTAGCTCATGAGCAGACTTCTTGATTATATTTACATAACTGGCCTATTTTAAAAGATCATTTCATAAAATATCCTGCCAGAACCAAGTAAAAGAGGTTAAGAAAGCATACATTACAGTAGTGCAGCTTTTTTAGCTCAGTACTCATTGTGCATCAGCCCAAGCTCTCCCTAGCATTTATCAAGCATCCCAGCACTTAATTATTGCTGTGTGAAAAATCATGCAGCAGGATGATGCTACTTTAAGATTATATCTATGATCACATAGAAGAGCTGGATCAAGTAGTCCCAAAGCAGACACTAGTGAGTGAATCCTCCCACTATCCACTCAATGGTACTAATTTTCAAAAGTAAATTGACTGTAATTCTTTGAGTGTGACAATCTGGCTGATTTTATGGGACTGCTGAATTTTCAAATAGAAAAGCCCTACCTCCTTGCAATGCCTGTGCTTATTTTTAAGGCCTCCTCACAGCAAGCTCTGAAATGAAATGTTTTCAAGTTTTTATTCCACAGATTAGTCTTTTTCTTTACTAATTAGCCATGTAAAATCAGACCGAAAACACTGCAACTGGCAAAATCACCTCTGTCTCTCACTAACACTGCTGAATTGACCAACAGAAGGACTTAAAGGACAGTATTTTATGTTCCCAGTTGCACCATAGTTTATTATTGTCACAAAAAGATGCACAATGCCACCCCCAGTAATGCCCTCCCTTGCAGATGTATGCCATGATGATTCCATGGGCTTTCCTGTCTGCTTTCTGATCCTCAGGTGGAAAGTGTTCTCTCTGTCATTATGATTATTTTCCTGGCTTCTAAAACAGTATAACTTGGCTCAGCCTCTGTGAAACCTGCTGAGCTCTGCCAGCTTACACCAGCTGAGAATCTGGACCAGATTATCCCAACAGTTCCTATGAAAGCCAACTATGGACTATGAAAGAGAAGTATAAATAGAGCTATTTCTCCCCTCATCCATAAAGCAGTATTTCCAATCCCAAAACCACATAACCATGAGGTTGTTTCCTTGGAAAAAAAAAAAAAAAAGTAGTGTTCAAAATTATTTTAATTCCCTTTTAATTTATTCACATAGGGCCATATTTTTCAAGATTTTCTCAGAGGACCTGAGCAAAAATTTGCTTTATGGTCCAGAAAGCTTAGATTCTGTGGGACTTGGAAGTTGCCAAGTCCCATGACTTAACAAGAAAATCTCCAGAGCCAGCTGCAGGGCTGATGCTTACCAAGAACACAGGAAGGGAAACAATGCCAATACAGCCCGCTAGCCAAGAGTCTGGTGGTAAGAAACCCTGCCAAAACATGCAGTGCCCAAAGGCTTGCAAACACAGCCTGAGCCAGCAGCGAGGACCCATCTCCTTAGGAGTGGAACTGGATGATGACATTTACTATTTCCTTAGCATGAGCTTCTTCCTATTATTTAAATTAGAAAAGTAACTTCTGAAGAAATCTCTGTCACAGAAAATAAAAGTTTTAAAGTAGTGCTGACACCTCCTGGAAAACTTTGAAAAACATCCTTGGTCACTTGAAAGTAAAGCAATTTCATTATCACACTTTTGCCTGCTCATTTAATTCTTGCTAAAGGACATTTGTGTAGGTCCAGTACCCAAGGTTAAAAAAAAAATCCTTACAACTAAGACAAAAATGATTATTACTACAGTTATCAATTTGTTTCAGATCTTGTTCTTCCATGCTAATTCTCTGTGTTTCCTTTAAACAAGAAGAAAAATAATTAAAAATGAATTCTTTCATGCTTGTCAAACTCTTCTCTGCCAAGGCAGCATTTCTCAGATTTCCCCCCAGATGCTGGGGCCATCACCTGCTGAGTGTGGGGGTGAAGGGAAGCCAAGGAAAATGAAGAAGCTGCCTTGCCCAACTGGGCTATGGCTACACCAAGCATGATCTAAGGCCCCCTTTATATATAATTTTTTTAGCATATACACACATATTTTTTGGTGTGGTCTTCCTCCTGTCTTACCTCTAGAAATACATGCTGCTCAGTGCATAGCAAAGCACCATCTCGGGCATAGCTGAGAAGAAGTCATTTTGAGACATGCAAAGGTGCTCAGTGGACAAATAAAAGTCACCCAAGTCCCTGACACATCCAAGCTGTCATTTTCTGTCAGTCTTTGATAGTTTCCCAGTCATTTTAACACAGCATTGGTAGCACCACATATTGAAATCATTATGAGGCAAGGCTTCAAATCCACTCCCCAAATCTAAGAGTAAAACTTAAAGCATTTAGTTCAAAGTATAATGTGCTGGTTTTCTCATTCATCTTTTCATTTCAGATAATTTCTTTCCCATTTTCAGGCTCATGTCCATATCTGCAAGTACAAGAAACATCAGGTTATATGTGAAAGTTGAGACTTATCTTGGAGAAACATGCAAATTTCAGAGAGGAGCTATGTCAGAAACACCAATTTAGGAGACTTTTCCTAAAATTAGGAAAATAAAAAAGCAGTTGTAGTACTGATACATTGATCATCCTATGTGAGCTGCCCAGCATTTTTTGAAAAGGTTGAACTAAAAACTAATCCATATTAAAGAGCCTCCTGCTGAGTAGGTGTGTGCTGGTTTGTAACCCTGGCTCAGCCAACCAGGGAGAATACTGCCCCGCATTCCTTTCTCTCTCCATCACCATCAAATCAGCTCCTCAGGTTTCCCTCTTGTCTTTTTAGCTCTCAGCTGCTACTAAGCTTCCCAATGCTCAATTCACCCCCTAAGGATAAAAAATGCTAGCTGAAAATCTCAGAACAGAGATCAGAGGATGAGAAATGTGACCCCAGCCTGTTTCATAGCCCTTTAGCCCAGACATGAATGACTGCTCAAGTAACAGAAGGATCAATTCCACAAACTGATGCATTCATCATATAACCAGAAACTCTACTAAATAAATCCATTTTTAATTTCTGTTTTGCTGATTTTATTTCTTTCACTTCAGAAAAATGTTCTTGTCCTTCCCTGTGAGTGCATACACATTATTTATTTATTAGCCTATGAATATCAATTTGATTCTTGTCCATAATTAAACTCTGCTGCTCTATATTAAATATACCCCATCCTATCACTTTGAATATCTGTCACTGCCCTGCCATGGCTGTGTTGGCAAGAGTCGTGCAAAAAGGATGCCCCTTTTTGGTCACCCCTTGGGTCCAGGACTGCCACTGCATCTCCTGTCACTGCTGGATTTTCTCTCCCAGGCTCCCAACACATCTTCTCCTGATTTTCAAATACGTTCAGAGACAAGTGTTTCAAGAAAGACTTGCACTGGAAAGTTTGCCAACCCCACCTTCTTTCCAGAAATCTCAAGGGGATGGAGCCTGCAGCCCAGGTGTGCAATGGTAGGGAGCAGTACTTGTTTCATCCAGAAAACAACAGCATCAGGCAAATGATTAAACACTGATAGGAGAAGCCTGGCAGCAAAATTGGTAGCCGTGCATGAATAAATATTTAATCAGAGGAATTAGTTCGTTCTATTACTGTTACAAACTCCTAAAGAGGAAAAGTTGGAGAGGGAGCTCATCTGTGCCACTCTACATTTTTTTACAGAAAGAAAACCAAGAAAAAAGGAGAAAGGCAGAACTTTCTTTGTCCCAGTACATTTACAGGAGCAGAAGGGACCCAAGTGGGGAATGTGGGTTTGCTTTTTTCAGGTGTTTTATGAGGCTGTCTACTGATCCTGTTCAATTAACATGGCCAGCCAAAGAAAAGAGCTGTAACAGTTCTTTGTGCGGGTGCTCACCACATCAGAAATGAACCAGTTTGTTCCTTCCTCATCAGTGTTGATTTACAAGCTCTTGCCCATATGTTATCCCTCAAAAAGAAAAGCAGAAAATAAAATGGTTTTGGTGGAGTTTGTGCTCAACATTTTGTGGCTCGTACTTTGACATATGATCAGAGTGGGTAAGCAGAAAAGCAAAGCAACAGCACCTGTTTATTGTGTGCAAGCTGTCCTCTCCAACTTTTCTATTTATGTCCCAGAATACAACATGGCAACCCACATGGATTAGAAATTAAACTGTCAATGAGCCTTTTCCATTTCCTGCCTAAGTAAGGATTAGCATATTTTAAAACATACACAGGGGCTTTGCACTTTCTGTAATGAAACCTGTTCAAACAGATAATTGATATGCAGACACTAAATAAACACTAAATAAACATCTGACTGGAGGAACAATGTTCTCTTTTTTTTTTTTTTTTTCTTTTTGGTCTGTAATAAATTATTCTGCTCCTTTCTGTAAACAATTCCTACCAGAAACAATCTTCATTGCAGTGGGCAGTCACCATAACAAAGCTGAAGCAGGTAGAAAACCAGAAAAAGTATCTGAGCCTGAGTAAGAAACATTTTAATCCTCAAAGAGCAGGGCAGGAGATCCAAGTAGCATCTCCTTTTATCCCACTGAAAAAAAAACCCAACACTTGTTCTCCACACCACAGCATGGAGGAAAAGTCCTTGTGTCTCCTTGTCAAAGGCAGCTCTGTACCAAATGGCCATACCAACACATTCCCCACTCAGGTTCCTTCTGCTGCTGCAAATGCACTGGGACAAAGAAAGTACTTCCTTTCTCTTTTTTTCTTGGTTTTCTTTTCCTTTGTTTTCATTTTCTCTCTCTTAAAAAACTTGAGTTGCACAAATGGGCTCTCCATCCAACTTTTCCCCTTTGGTAATTTATAATATTAATGGAACAAAATAGCTGTTTAAAGAAACTCAAGCCAAGGACACCTCTCCTTGGGTTTTGTAACTACTATGCTCCCGGTTGGATTGATCCCCTTCAATAGAAAAACCTCTGTAGCCCCACAGACTAACAGGCCCCAATATCCCTTCCCCAAATGTCTTTTGCACACAAGCTCATCCAAACAATGCAACAGCAATTACCCAAATAACCCTTCCTACCAAATCACTCAGGTTGAACCTAATGAGTTTGTGAGTGCTTGAACAAACATGATCTATTGCATGGGGAACGGGACACCTGCTAGGCTACTGTGTCCTTGCCTGGCCCAACTCCAATAGTAATTAATCTGTCATCTTTTGTTACATTGCTGCAAGGCTTGTAAATATATTCCAAATCTCACATCTAATGAAACAGTGTCACTGCAACGACAGAGGCATTGGTGGTTTGGTCCTGATGATCTCCAAATATCTGGGGGTTTTTTAGGCACTTTAGCCTTCAATCAAGATAGGGCGTCCAGACAAGATTATAAATTGCAATGAAGCATTTGTTCTTCTGGCTTTTTTCAGCTGATGATGCACAGAAACAGATTAATTACATTTTGAACCTAGTCTAGAGTAGAAATAGACACATTACACACTCAGTTCAAACATAGGTAGCTATAACAGGCGCCTTTAAAAAAATGAAATAACTCGAAAATTAAAACCAGGCATCTCTGAAGTCCCTAAAAGCAGAAGAAAAGTAAGAACCTTCCTGGAAAAGTCCTAATTTCCCACTCAGGCTGAACCCACATGCAGTCCAGCCAATAAGCAAGGCAAGAGTTTTTTGTAGCAGGGAAACAGGTGGCTGTGTGTGGAAGCATCAGCACAGATCATGAATTTGAAGTCTGCTTGGTTAGAGTCAGCATACACCAGCTGACAGTCATGGCAGGTGTAAAAGCACATATTGCTTTTCAAAATGCAAAGAAGGGCTTAATGTAATTTGCGTGGGAGGGGTTTTTTTGTTTTAATCAGAAAGCATCTGCCATTCTGCCACCAGCACTAATAGCTGCCATGGCCACATGATTTAAATGTGTAGCTGTGCTACCTTCATCCGCAGTCTGATGGTGTGGGAACCAAAAAGGTAGTTTTTTGATGTACTTGCCGCTCTCTCAAACTCTTCACCTTAAGTTATACAGATAGAAATTAGTCCCTTTGAAAAAGAATAATGAAAGGACAAGTTTTTTGTTGGAGCTGGAAAACTGAAGAGAAAGCCCTGACAGAATCAGTCAGGACCTTTCAACTTGGGCAATATCATGTACCACATGGGTGCTAATGGGGCACTAGACAGACCTGAAATACAGTTAGATATTCGTGTTGTATATAAACAACTTTTGAATACTTCTGTTAACAGTGATCTAATTTCATCTCTCAGGAAGGAAAACACCTCTGAGGTATCTCTTTTGGATACACACAAGAAGGATACAATTTCCGCTCAGGCAGAATGTTCCTGTCTTTCATGCCAGTGATATACCCTGAAAGTTTGCCCTTCAGCAACCTGTTACTTCACTCTAAAATATCTTTTTCTCTGTTGTCCCCGTATACAATAAATGGTGCGTACCCTGCATCCAGCAAAGCACACCTGTGATTGAGGCAATTACCATTTGTGGTGGTGAACAGCTTCAGGAGTGTACTCTCATACATCGCTGACCAAGCAGCCAGCTGGAAACCCACTGGCATGAAGAGAATCCAAGCTACAAAAAACCCAACTGTGGTGCTTTAGGGATTTGTTCACCACGAACTATAACCATGGTGGCCCATAAGGAGTCACCATGCTCTCCTGCAGCACAAGGAGCAGCTTGCAGGCTCGCCTCTCCACAAAGTGTTCTCTTACCATGCTTAGATTATTTTTCCCCTCCTCAAAAAGCCAAACAAATTTCAAAGTGAACTGTAGGTCACATCCTCAAAATCACAGCAGGTACCCCTGCTAGCAAAATCCTATTCCTTAATAAGAATATTTTCTATTTTAGTGTAAACCCATTCAGCTATGCTTACTGGGCTTATAACATTCAGGGCAAAGTATCTGCTTTTTCCCTTACTTTCTGCTCCATTCAGAATCCTGAAGGATGAACTTTGTTTTTAACCCAAGGTCAAGGGAATGTTTAAATAATCTAATCACTTTTTAATTTTCCTCTTTGGGGGACAAACTAGGGACCTGTAGGATTTAGTTGAGAGCAGCAACAGTTCAGAAAGGGTTAATCTAAGATGCAGAAGTTAAAACCTGGCCTACTGACAGATCACACAAAGGTCGTTTATTATGTCATGCTTTCAATGGTTACTTAAAGGAAATTACATATTATAAATTTCCAATAGCTACCTTGCCTTACTTTAATTAAATATCTGAACACTTATTTTAAAATAAGGGTTTTTTTAAAATTAGCGCAAGTTCAGGGTAATTTTT
This sequence comes from Margarornis squamiger, assembly GCA_035222235.1. Taxonomy (NCBI): domain Eukaryota; kingdom Metazoa; phylum Chordata; class Aves; order Passeriformes; family Furnariidae; genus Margarornis; species Margarornis squamiger. The sequence goes on along the minus strand of JAWWTY010000123.1, from coordinate 27,824,948 downwards.
TTAGAAGGCAGCAATACCGTGTTTATTACTTACGTAAATTTCCTTAATTATATCCTAACTAGGTTATCTTCTTTATTGCTTTTCAATCCTTCTAAGAGTCAGTAGCTCTTTAATTAAGTTGAAAGAGTAAGAGGTGTCTTGTTAATTGTAAATTAAATAGATTTGAATAGACAATAGATTGCAAATGGTAGATGAACTTTTAAGTGCAAGCACTTCCTGTGCTATGGAGGAGTCACTGAAAGGCTTCAGTGTAGCATCTGCTTCGTTTGGTTGGCAAAGAAGGAACATCCAAACCCTCTTAACCTTTGCTCCAGAGAGCTTCCAGCTCACTATTGGCCCATGAACCTTCTAACAACTTCTCAATGAAAGTTTTAAGAAAGATTAAAAAGAAAAAAAATCCCTCCTATCAATCCAGAACTATGACAATGCTGTGAGCAGTTTAAACAGCCTCACTAAAAGTGAAGCTCAGCTTCAAACATTAATTCATTAGTTTTTTTTCTGCAGGAGATTTGCAGGTACCTGTCACACAGACTACCATGGGCAAGTTCATGTTTTTGTACACAAATTGCTTCCTGTGCCTTAAAAAGATGCCAGGGATGCTCTGAATTATAGATGTATTGAAAGATGCACATTCTCACATGGTTGTATGATATTGTTGGCATTAGTTCCAAGACCAATGAATCAGACACATTTACATACTTAGAAATAAATTATCGTTAAAAGCCATTACTGCTAATCATTACCGATAATGTCCCAATGTTTCCAGAAAGAGAAGCAGGACTGCTATTCTGCACTAGGGCAAAGTATATACTGTGTATGTGTTGTTTTTTTTTTCCAAATTAGAAGTCAAATTGATCATCTCTGCCATTAGGAGTTATGGCTCATGGAATTTTATCATTCCTATAATGTGCTGTGAAAATGTAATAAGGGAATAAAACAGAAAAGCAACTTACAGTAATTTGTTATGAAACACAACAATATTGAATGTGTCTAGAGTGTATTGATAAACAGATTTATTGTAACAACCAGTGGATATTATGATCACACTACTGTTAATCTTTGTGCAACCAATTTTCCTCATGGTATACTGGGGAAGTCAGATGCCCATTAATGTAAATGGAAGTGAGGGCAGACCTGTGACCTGTGTAAATCAGAGTACCTTCTCAAAATTTACTGCAACTCATCCAGGATCATGCACATCCCTTGGCATCTCTTCCTCCACTTCATATCTCAGTATAAGCAACAACAGGGTAGCACTGGCATGAATTGAAAATGTCTTAGACTTTTACTGATAGGCATTAAAATTAAAGAACACATACATTAAAACCTCTCAGTTTAAAATATTCCTAAATATGCTCACTTGATTTAAAGAAACACTCTGCTTGAGGGGGATAAATCAACTTAGGCAAAATAATCCTATTTTTGTATATCTAGATAAAAACCAACCCATACCTCAGGAAGCCCAGAGAGCATACACAGTCATGCCTGTGAAGAGCTCATACACCCTTTCAAGGGAGACAAATCCAGGGAAAAGTAGTCAAGAGAAGACAAACACTGTGCACAAATCCATTCCTCAGCATTTATAGCACAGGGGATTTTTTCACCTTGGGCACCCATGGAGATGGAGGTGGGTAGGAGCAAAAGTCAGTGTTTTACAAATTATTTTCCAAATAATTGAGATTTTCCTACCTCACCAGCAGCTACTAGTGAATAATTAGCTTGTATCCCTTGGGCTACTCATTGTAGAGATTTTTTAGTTCATTCAGAAGCCTTTTTAAATTCAAAACTCAAGTTTCCTCCATAATATTGCAAGGAGAAGCAACTCAGGAATGACTTATTAACATTCACAGTGACACAAATAAATGGGCTACTTGTTGTAGCAGACAACCAAGAGTCCAACAACCTGGATGCCAAATCTTAATTCAGCTGTGAATGCTGTGGAGGAAAGGAGCTATTCATAGTTCACCGACACTTATGTAGTATCTAACAATAAAATTTTCAGGTTGAAGAAGCATCAGTGTGCCTGGAACCATCACTAACAAAAGACACACATGAAATGCCACTGTGCCATCAGCACTAATGAAAATTGAGGCATTTTTCTGAGACTTCTGGATGGATGATGCTCACAGCTCAGGATAGCAGTTCTGTGCGTAGTTGGATCTCTTGTCCCAGTCCAGCCTTTGCCCTTTCCAAAGGCACTGCTGTGGCTGGCAGTGCCACAAAGACATCGGAACCTATCTACCATATGGGAACACTGGAGTAGGGCTTGATCGGTGTTTACTGATCTGTTCCACCACAACTCCAACCTGGACAATGTTTTGTACATCCCCATAAAAGGCAAGTTAGCCTTTTTTTTTTTTCAGCTACAGTATTTGAGCTCTTATTCAAGAAGGATTGTGAAAAGGAAAAGATGACAGCTCTGTTAGACATGAGATTTTCAGGCTGACAGTTTCCCTTTCATTTTAAGGAGCTGAAAAACATTTCCAGTGTCAGACAGATTGAGTTTTAACAACATGATAAACAGGCCCATTTGTTGATCTCAAATCCTCGCTATCCATCTTCAATTAACATGGTAAAAAGGTGGCGTGCATCCAGTGTCAGACATTTGTATAAGCAGCACATGCCCTTGCAGTTGGAATCAATGTTTGCCATTGATAGATCAGGCAGTATAATTTATGGTATGACACCCGGCTCACATTACCAGAAGAAATCAGATACCTTGTGAAAATATTGTTTGTTCTCTTTCAAAATCCAAAAGTCTCTCTAAGATTTATAGTGAGGAAAGTAATTATGATCTTATAAGAGCACAAGAAAAAATTTGTAATGTTTCACAATGAAAATGTGCGACTGATTTTGAAGCCAGCAGAAATCACCACAGTGATTCTACTAATGTAGATATGCCAAGGCCATTTCTGTCCAGAACTTCTTCATGATGGGCAGTCTGATTTAACTTCTTTCCTATTTCCTAATAAAATTAGGATTGGATAGTCCTAATTTCAAATCTCTTCACAACATGTGAGTTTTTACATAACAAGAAAAGACAGAGAAACAAAGTACATTTCAGAAGTAAGAAAGAAGGCTCCAACTAGAAAGATTTCAGGATTAGTGCAGTGAAAGCCTGTTCAGAAGTTACTTGAATAAGTGTGTGCAAACCAGACATGCAACATTCAAATACCAGAAGATTACAATACCATAGACAGTGACATTGCAGATAATTTCTTCTGATTTCAGCCATTTAAACAGTTGTCCCACCAGATGGGACAGTGTTTCTTACAGCATCAAGGTGTTTGATGAGATGAAGTGTGGTTAGGGAGAGCTGAGCTCCCATAACAGTCCAACTCTTTAGCTCTACTGCACATTGAAAATATTACTCAAGGGAGAACATTTTCTCATCCTTGTGTGACGACCCACACAGACCAAAACAGCACAGAGAAAAATTGTGCTATTTTCTTATTGGAAAGATGATTTAATATACTATTGACTCCAACAAAATAATGGCAAATTAAATGATTTTTAAGATTAAGGTGAATATTTGATAGTTAAAACTAAAAATGGCCAAACTTTCCTGATGGAGTCAGCAACCCCTGACATCTTATTTATTTTAAAAGACCTGAGGGCTGCTCGGGTAATTGGAAAGAACACAGTAGTCTAGTAACATCTAGCAGTGCAAAGTGACAAATGCATACTCTAAATTCAGAGTTTTGGGAGAATATAGTAATTGCTTATACCTCTCTGAGCACAGGCAATGCAGGAAAGGGCTTATAGTTACTAAAACCTGTCTTTTTTTTTTGTTTGGTTTTTTTTTTGTTTGGTTTTTTTTTTTTTTTTTTGTACAATAGTGGTGACTTAACAGACATTTTAAAATAAAAAGGAAAATCGAATCCAAATGGTGCTTGGCAAATGCACTTGCCAACTGTCTTACACTGTAAATCAAGCCATCTGAATATTCCAGTATCCCTGTTTTTCAATGTATGCAGAAAATAAAATCTCAGACCAAAATGTTTTGAGCAGAAACCAAAGGATGCTCATTAAACCAGCGTTCCCAGTCACCAGTGTCTAAGCTGTTGGCAGCTTTCATGAATCCCATTCAATTCCAACTCACCACACAGAGCCAAGGTCCCTGAGGACGACATTCCCCATGGTCAAATGTTGCCCATTTCCTTCCCATCAGTCACCAGCAGTGCACAAACCCCTCTTGGTGCCTGTGTGTGGGGCAGGGCTGAGCTGTGTGATGCTCTGGCAGAGGAGCCAGGCCATTTCATGGTGGCACCACTAGCAGTATCTATCAACCTCCTCAGGTTGAGTTCACTCAGTTCAACATTATAATTCTGTAGCAGATGGCTATGACCAGTGGAGCCCAGACAAATCTATTGCACAGCCCTATGTAGACTTGAACTCTGTGATGCTCAAGCTTAGACATTACTGTAGGAACATGAAATAAATAGTCCAAGGGTGCATCTGACCCTGCAACGTATCTCCAACAGTGACCATGAGCAAATGTCTAGAAAATGGTCTGAACAGGATAAGCATATTAGAACCTTTTCCCACATACTCTCTGTTCCTCTGTTTTTAACCAAAGGAATCTACTGGACCACTTCATGTTTCTGCTATTCAGTGGTCCCCAAAAGATCTCTCATCTAAACACTTAGTCTCTACTGAAAGATGTTCTATACAAAATTCATGAGAGCCAATAGTAAGCAGACAGGATGAGCACAGACATGGCTGAGACCCATATGGATACATGGCAAAAACATGAAGTACAGAAATTGAATAAATGCTAAGTTTGCAGTCTGGGCTCCTTGCAATGTTACAAGCTGTTTCGTCTTTGGAATGTGGGGTATTTTTAGGTCAAAATGAAATGTAAATAAAAGTATTAACACTATTCAATGCAGCACATTGTCAATAGCATCAAAACCAATACCAAAACAACTAGTTCAAGCTATAAGAAAATTACAAAATTTGATTTCCATTCATATTTAACTAATAAAGACTTGCAACATACATACATGTAAAACCAAAGTAAGATTAGCTTGGCACAATGGAGAAAATCTCCCTCCAGTGTACCATTGAACCTCTCTCCAACTAGTTTCTCATTACTTTGGCTTTCCACTGCAATAGTGTGTGCAAATAATACTGTATTGCTTTTCCTTCCCCCTTTAAGTCTTTGCCTGAACTTATCCTTCCATCAGAAGCTATTAATAAAAATGTACTAGAGGAAATCGTGTTTGTACCATATCTTACATATTTAACATAACTCAGCTGAACACTTAATCTGAACTGTGGTATCAAGTCATACTGTGCCACCACATAATAAATTCTTACAAATGGCTTGATTAAAACAAACAACAAACTATGCATCATACAGACAGGACAAACTCTTTAAAGTCAACTTTCCTGATAGTACGCATCTAATCCCAAATTTCTCTTGTACCAATGGTTTGATTTAACATTCAAAAGTGCAGATTATTATCTTACTCTCACTGAGTTTAGCAGCAACCCTTACAGTAGAGTGTTTAAGTTAGCTTTGGATAACTCCATTTAAAAATTTAATAAATTAAAAACCAAACAATACCTAGTATTACTTTTCTGCAGAAGGGAAATCGTATCATTGGTAGCTTTAATTACCTTGAAATAATTAGTCAAAGCTCCTTTTCCCAAAGATGGCGCCTTTCAGGAAATTCAGAATTTCAGCGTTATGAAAACGTGCCGTGCAGAAATTATTTCGTATCCATCACCAATCCTCCTGTTTCAGACACATAAATTCCTTTCTTCTTACTGCTACAATTCTCTGTCCTTCGTAACTGAAATTGGGCCCTGTAGCTGTGATTGTGAGGGTCTGCAAAGCATCAAGGGACCCCCAAACCGTTCATCAACATGTCTCTTCACACATTACACCGACTACTATGTCCATGCTCATGCTGAGCCTGCTCCTCTGCCCCATTTTTTATGTGGCTACTAGGTGGAAAGCAGCCTGGCTCATGACCCAGCCACGTCTGAAGCTCCCCAGAAAAGTTGGTTCTCTGCAAGTCCCTCCCACTGGAGAACTGTCTTAGAAGCTGACTCTCATAAGGCAGCTTAAAGAGCAATTGGGGACATTAACATGGTGGATTCATGTCAAGACCAGAAGATCAAGTGGAAGATGGAGAGGGAGGCTGAACTAGTACAAAAAAGCAAGAGTGTTTATCATCTTATGAAAGTGGGATATTCATGGCCAGCTTTTGTAACAGCACTACAGTTGGCTCGAGTTGTTTCTCCTTCTGAAATTTACAATCCACAAACCATTAATAGGCCAAGGACCTCATTCTCCTGGACGAATAATAAGGATGAATAATATGGAGGAGACACATTGCAAATATATGCTTCACAAATGCCAAACTCAGGGGGAAGGCCAGGGCTCACATCATGTCACTTGCTACCATGACATAAGTTATGGGTGAAGAGCCACAGATAGATATAAAAGTATTTTTCAAACGCTGGAGGTGGAGGAGGAATCTTCCAAGCCCTCTATGAAGCTGATTGTATCACTATGCTAATTTCATACATGGCACAAATTTGCTTTCCCTTAAGAAGCAGCACACAGGTGCAATTCACAGTTCACTCTTTGAAAGTTTGGTGGTTTTGGGGTTTTTTCTCTCCTAAATTGTGGTTGGGATGGCTCCATGCCAGATACAAAGACAACCCAAACAAAACAGACCTGCAGGCCCTTTTGTTTGGCTGCAAACACAAAGGCCTCATTTAAGGAAGATCAGCGAAACTCTTCCATTTGTAAACCATCATCCCCTCTACACAGAAATCTCCAGTAATTATACAGCTCATTACTGCTTAGCTTCATCTTTAAAGCCCACCTACCATCTGGATGAAGAGAAATCCCATGTGATGGTGCATGTGCTGGAGGCAGCTGGGGAAGCAAGAAGAGATTGGGTGCTGCATGGAAGCACAAAAGCTAACTGATCGTGCTCTGGACAGAGTCCTGCTGGGCAACACTAAGCATTCAGGACAGGTGCGCAGGGTGGGAGACCAGGTAGGGACTGATCAGAAAAAAATCCTTGCTTGATTCAAATGGATGACAGGAGTAGGAGTTTTACAGAGAGCAGCAAACACATGGAAAATATGCTTTGCCAGAAGTCCATCTTCAGGGCTTTAAAGTTAATAAGGACACCCTCTGAGGGAGTTTGGGATCCAGTTTCTATGTTCTCAAAGGCGCCACATCTCACACAGGAAGGAGGTTGCAGAGACTGCATTGGTGACACCACCATGCCAAGTTACAGCTTCACAACCAGCAAGAGAAGCCCACTTGCACACCCTCTCGCTCCCGTCCCACCTGCTCACAGCCAGCTCAGCACTTTTTATTTGGGCACCTGTGCTATGTTGAAACTCATTGACCTTGTTTCCTGAGGACAGGGGCACCTGTTCTCCTTGACCTGGAGAGGAGTCCCTGTGTGCTCTCTCCCCACAGTCAAAGCAGAGGGGTATCACAATATGGGTACATTTTTTGTTGCATGACATGGCACAAGAAAGCAGCACTACATCTGTGTGAGCAAGGACATACAGGGAGCAACAGAGATTGCCTGTGTTAAAGCATACAACTGCCTAAACATGACAACAAAATGTTTCAATTAGATGTCTAACACTGGGCATTTAAATCAGATTAAAACAAAACAAAAGTAAGCAAAAAAATCAAACAAATTAAGGCAAACTGACCATGCAAAATGCATTTACTCACAGAACTGTATTTTTCAATTTTTGTGAATATGGAGAGAATTCAAGTCAGCTTAGACTCCTCAGCACAGCACAGAGAATAAACACACTTGATAAAATATAAAAGACATCAATAAAACTTCATTACTGGTACTTAAACACCAATAGGAGATCAAGGAACCAAAAGTTTAGGGCTGAAGAGGCACTGAAGGATGAACATTAATTTCATCTCTGTCACGGGCAGATGTCACACAACAGTTCTCCGATCTTCCTCTAAAACTTGTAAAGACCTAGACCAATGATTTTCAAAGCAACAAGTTTTCTTGATTTAAAGATTTGAAGTCAATAAAGATCCACTACATCTTCTGGGAAACTGCCCTGATGACTAATTTCTGCCTTTTTTTTTTTTTTATAGGGGAAAAAAAAAGGCATACCTTATTTCCAGGATGGACTTTTTTAGTTTCAGCTCCCAGCTCCTGGTGTTTATTATACAGTTCCTGGCACTTAAAAAATCTGCTAATATAAGGTAGTTTTTCCTCCATTGAAGTGTATCTAAAGTAGATACACTCCAGTATCATGCTGCCTTTTACTGTTCTCTTACTGGTTTAAATTCTCGACCCTCCCAGAGCCCCTCATCCAGGGGGATTCATGAAAAGCCCTAATGACTTTTACAAAGAATAGAACTTTTTAGTGAAAATTACGGGGTACCAGTTCTTTCTTCCTCCACCAGGAAAAATGGTCTGTTCCAACCTTGTTTCCATTTAATAGATAACATGTCGTTGGAGGATTTGAAAGAAGGATTTTACAGAAGAATCAGGGCAAATGTCCTAGGCCACCATGAGCTATGGGAGACGTGGTTTGGAGAAGGAGTAAAACAGAGAGAAAGAAAACGTGGCAGTGTAGAGAGCAAGAGAGACAGAGCAAGCCTAGGGCAAGCAGCCAGACAGTCTGAACACTGTATACCCCAAACACAGGGCTGGTGGTTGCTTTGGAGTCTAATGAGGGTCACACACTTTCATCTCATCTGATGTCTAGAGGTACCTTTGCAGAGAACATGATATCAGACCAATACATTTCAGAAAAAAAAGTTGTTTTGACAAATCACTACTTTGCAGAGGAAAAATACAACCATTCAGAAAAGTTTCCCAAACAACCCTCATCTAAGCACAGATAGCAAAGGCTAGCTGATAAAAAAACATTTGATGTTACACTTTTCCTCTTCCAACCAAGCCTGGCCAAAAAAAATAACTTTACATATATTATCACACAATCCACACTTGCCAAGGCAAAAATATTCTACCACTTTTGAGAGCAGGGTGAAGAAAATAAAAAAAAATAATAATAAAAAAAAAATCCTAGAATTATTTGTTACCAAAATAATGCCAATTCTAGGGTGGTCTCACAGGCCATCAGTTGATGGAGGAGATGCAGTGTAGTTTTCCAACCATCACCTTTTCTTTTGTATCTCAAATTCACCTTATGAAACCTTCTTCTATTTTATGCCCATTCTGGAATAGGCAAGCCATTAACCAAGACACACCTGAATTAGTGCTTCCCAAGCACTGATTTTCTGTGGGATGGGTTTTCAAAACTTCCTACACATTTGAAGCCTACTATCATTTTTGGATGTGACCTAGGACCACCGGGCTTTAGTTCCTCACAGAACAAGTCAAAGAGGCAGTGATCATTTGAAGATGGTCACAGAGGCCAAAATCAATTTGCAAAAGCAGAGAAGATAATTAAGTCTTATTAATTTTTACTGATGTATGTTAATTTATGGAGATTTTAAATCATGAATCTGAAAAAGAAAAGGGATACAAAATTGAAGATCCACTATTCATAAATCAAGGTACTGAACAAGAAGTCATGGTTACTGAGCTCTCTTTTCACTTGTGCCCTGTGCAGGCTTGCAGGGTCACCTTTTGCAAGATACTTTCCTCACCCCCACTTCTGAACACTCTCCATAAATCCTTTTCCCCACTACTTCTCCTTAGGCTAGTAATTCCTCAGAGCAGGAATCACCTTAGTGTGTTTTACAGCATCAAGGACAACAGCATCCTGCCCTCTCAAGATAACGGCAGAACTTAAACAGTGGCGAAAAACCCGACAGGGTGCCCGGCAGCTCCTCCCCAGAGCTTGCTCGTAAAAGCATAATTTCCAGCACAAAGTACTCCTTAAGGGTAGGAAATATCTGCAGTTTAGAAGGCTACATCGCTCTGAGCCTTGCCGACACAGCGGCAAGGAGGTATTTGCCCCAGTGTGAAACACAAGACTTGGCCAGCTGCAGCACAGGGATGGCTTGGGGACAGCCTGGCCGCTGGGTCCGGAGGGTATTCCTGCCCAGACAGGCCCCCCTATAGTGCAAAGACACCTTTGGAAGGGGAGGTACTGTTTTTTCTCCCCCAGAAGTGGACACTTCGTACCTATTCTTGGTGAATCCATGTCCTTCCAGCCCCAGACATGAAAAAAGCCTGAATCTACTGGTCCTCACCTGAGGCCTTTGAAATGCTTAAAAGCAAGAAAGGTATCCTCAAGCAGGAGTAGATATAGGAAGTAGGGATTTTCTTTTTTTTTTTCCTAAGCTCAGGGAGTGTAAATCCACTTCCTTGACCTCTTTTGGCTGTATCTCCTTTGTCACTATGAGCTTGCCCTCTACCTTCACTGCCTTTTTATTTTTTTTAGCAAATCTCATGAGAGCACTAAGCTGATAGAAAGGATTTCTATTAAATCCGGCAACTCACAGTAGTGTCATAAGAGTAAAAAATTCCAATCTACTGATCATGGAGGTGAGGAAGAAGTGTGAGTTGGAGGCAATTACAAAATATTAATTTGGCAGCAAAGGCACAACTTTTGAAGGAACGAACAATATGAGGCAGACAAACAGAAAAATGTGGAATAGTATAACATGAGCTTACCAAAGAGAGATCATATGAGAATTAGTTGGTAACTTCCTTTAAAAAGACAACTCATTTTCTAGATAAAGGGTGTGCAAGAATGGAGACTATTCAAACTGCAGTAAAGCATTGATTATAATATCACAGGCAAAATACACAAAATTGAGAAAGAGTGGATTATCAGAGGGGCTGAAAGCAGTTACGAAATGAACTAAGAGACAACAGATTGCACTGGTGAGGGGTGAGCCAGTCTGGATGGTAAAAACTGGCCAGAGGAATAATTTTCTTTATTATTTAAATTAATAGCCTCTGCGTGACTTCTGGAGCATACTGATGTGATTTGCTGATGATATGATGTTGGAATGGACTGACATCCCATGGCTAAGCTGGCACATTTTGCAGCCAAAATTAGCTGGAGGAAGGCCCAGGGGATGGAGTTTAGCAGGTTCATGGGCAGTAATTTTGGATCACTGATGAAAATACCTTCCATGACTTCACTGTGTAAAATGATGGCAGAAAAATCCTCGGGAGCACAGGCTGATCATGAAATGGTTTCAAATCACCTGTCTGAAGGTACTGTTAGAAGGTCAAACCTAAGAAGCTGACAGTGGATGATGGACAGGACCCCCATGGGATGCGCACAGCCTGGGAAATAGGAGAGAACTCCAATGCCACTGTTATCTCCTGTGGCCAAGACAGAAAAACGTGTGGACTGGGGCTACTTGAATAAGGCTAGTGGCTGTCCCAGTTAAGGACAAGAAGCTAAAATAACTTGCTATGTTTTGAGTTGCAAAACAAAATCAGAGAGGCCACAGAGTTTTTCCTCTTTCCTCAGAAAAATCCAAAGGTGGCTATTAAAACCAGTGCTAACATAACCATGACTAGATCCGTCCCTGCCATAAATACATTTAGTCTGAAAGCATGATAGTTTCTAACAGCAGACATAGCAGACCCTTGCAGTAGGGATAAATGGGGATGTAATACATGCAGTTTGGGAAAGCAGGAGATGTATCTTCTTTTCCCTATTGCAGTACCTCATTTTCCTTAAACTGTGGAACCATCAGCAGTGCTTCAGATTACTGAAATAGATTGAAATTGTTACATGACTTTTCCCAAACATTTTTAAACACGGAAATTATTGCTGGTTTTAAATGAATGCTCTTCAAGACAGAGAAATATTTTCTCCTGTAATTACACCTGGATATTTAAGCCAAGAGGCAAAAATACCAGTGTGAAGACTCTCCCTTATGCTTCTATAAAAATAACTATATTGATGCAATTAAGGCCGAGGCAAACTGCACTGAGAAAACCACTCAAAGATGAGGAACACACTGCTAATGGAGGGAAACACACAAAAACATCACTTTGTTGCTGATCTGTGTGCTCTGAGCCACCCGGGAGCCATCCAAAATGCCATCCAAGAGCAAACATGAGAACAAGACTGACAGCTGTAACAAGAGCTGGAAAACTCAGTACAGTATTAGTCTTATGGAACAATATAATCTCTGCCCTCTCTAACCTTGTTGTGTTTCACAAGCTATAAAAGACCACTTGTCTCCACTCCAGGAGATAGACACTTATCACCTACCTATCCCTTTGCCGATGCTCCTTGCTGTTCTAGAGATGCCAGCCTACAGTATATTTTCTTGCAAAGATACTTTAACTTGTACAGATTTTCAGCATATGCTTTTAGCTCATATCTAACACTACAGAAGGCTTTTAGATCCAGAAGCATACTATTATTTTTGAACTATATTAGGTGGTTTAACAAAAGATGTTATTTTTTTTGCCAGCACCCTTTGACCATCAGACAGGTGCTAACAAGACTTTGCTAACAAGACACTAAAGCTGCAGAAGGTGATCTTTTGGGGTATGCAAATTGAAAAACTCATAAGGTCATGCTGGCAAATATACAAAATATGATTGGAGTTTCCTCATTTCTCAATAAAATGCAGAACCACTCAGTGGAGCAGTTTTGAAGTTCAAATCATTACTTTTCCAGTATTTTGGGTAGACTTTCACAGCAAAAATTGCTTCTCTCCATTACAGAGCACGGTGACTCCTCTAACACTGTCTGCATAAACAGAATTTAAAATAAACCAATAACAAGGAGACAGCTAACAACAAAACTTAAAACTAGTGTTTTGAGCTTCAGCTCTTGGGAGAGGTTTGAGTTGCTTTCCAACTTACAGGGATAAAACAGTAATAATCCTCCCAGTATATGTAAAGCACAGCAGAGGCTTTAGATATCAGCACTCATTTCCTGCTTCATGGCAGAGGAGTTGCTTCATTTCTTGTTATTTATGAAATTTCCCCCATACATTCTGTCAGTTTCCTCATGACCAAGTCTTCGGAGGAGCTCATAAAAATATTCCAACTCAACAAACCTTTGTAATGAAAAATGAAGTTTCAAAGTAGATAGATGATAGATAGATACATAGACAGATAGATAGACAGACAGACAGACAGACAGACAATTTCTTGTTATCCAAGAAAATGTCACTTTTGATAGGAGGGTCAGATTTTCTGTTGATTAATGAAAAAAATACCTCTAAATAAATTCTGGGGAATTTTCTGTCTTTAAAAACATAACCTCAGCAACAGAAATTTGGGGTTGTTACCCCTTTATACATTTCTGTCTGGACAGAATCAAGGAAGGCCAAGAGGAGAAGGGGATGCACAGCCTCTCTCCCTCTTTCACATTTGTGTTTTCAAAACTAGAGGAGAAAAATTAATTATCAGTAACTTGTAATGTTCTGAAATTTCCACCATTGAAAACTATGAAGGCACAGAATTAAATAATTCCAGTTATTATTCTGTCCATTTTCTAAGTATTGAAAAGGCATGTAAAAAGGTAAGCACCAAAACAAAATACACCCAGATTTCAATAACAGCAAAGAGAAAAGAGGAGAGGGTGACCAACTCTAAAATGAAAGGATGCAGAAGACAACACAGGCTGTCTGGAGAGAGGGAAGACTCCAATTCCTCCATTTCTCCTATTTCTACATACACAATGATATGCATCTAAATAAGATTCTGCATCTGAGTGCAGCAGTAGATGTGGATGTTAAGCTACAACACAGTCCCTGTTTCTTGGCTGAATTTGAAACACTACAACACAGCATGAAGGTTCATGTATGCACTACATTGCTACATAAAGGGCAGAGGTACCTCCTGCTGCCAAGTCCAGGGGCTGGCTAGAAGAAATCTGTTTTCCTCCATGGCATAGCTTAGGATTTTGTGACACATCATTTCCATGTATGATATTTCTCAAGGTTAAAACTGCTCAGTCACCCACCGGTTAAACCTGGGATCACTAGTTAGAGGGATTTACTACCTGCAGCAGTGCATACCTGTGTAGTGGTCAAAGCATGTATTGGAAAATCCGGCTCTCTGAGCAGAGTTTTTCTTCTTTCCTTTAAAGAAAGGAAAGGCATTCCTTTCAAGAATACAGCCTATATGTGAACATACGTGAACCACAGCTATTAATATCTACAACTTCATGTAAACATAGACAGAAACGAATACAACCAGTGAGTATCTTCAGGATGGGTAGAATTAGTAAACTAAAGAATAAACATCTGTTTTTGTCTTCCCCCAATGTATAAAGTGTCAGTTCAAGTAAATATTTCCCCAGAAAATATCTTTTCTAGAAAATTTATCCTGCTTTACTGGAGTTTATTATGCAAGTGTACATATATTTAAATTTTGAAAGATTTTGTTAGTTCAGTTTGGATGCAGATTGTTTGCAAGCAACTGGACATATTGGATAGCAAAAATAATCAAAGCGAGGCAGATTAGTCAATGCTCATTGCACATGGATTGCCATATAATAAATTCTCTTACTTGACAGCTGACACAGACTCTTGTCCCCTGCAAGGCTGGACTGAGTGGCAAAATCTGCTCAGAAAGCCCAGGCTGCTGACAATAGAACCCTTCACACACCCAGGCTGCAAATCAGAGGGCTGACCTGTGCTTCTCAAAAATAATGGGAAAAAGGAGGGAGGGCTTTGTAAGCAAGCATCCCTGCAGCCAGAATATTGTGCACCTGAGCTCTTGGGCTCTGTGCTCAGCCTTAGGATTTAGAAATGAACGTTTTGGTTTTCACAAACGTGCTGTTATATTTGCTTACTTCCCACTCTTTCAGAGAGAATTCCTGCTACTCAAAATGCTTGCTAGAGTAGGGAAGGCAAACACAAAGAACAGATGCAAAGGGAAGGGAGTAAATGTCTGACACAGGTGCTGTATGAAATTCATGTTTTTGAAAGAGCTTTGTTGCACATCTCAGGAGGAATTGCAGGGAGCTGAGTCCTCTTGGAAACTTGGCTCCTGAAGCCATAGTAATATTAAAAAAAATTAAAAAAAATTTAAAAAAATAAATAAAAAGAAGCATACTTTCTCCTGTGCTTTAGTTTTATTACTGACTTCATGGGGAACACATTTAGGCCAATTTGGACTGTTTCTCCTGTCCCCACCCCCCAATTCCTACACTTTCTTTTTCCATCTAAAGATCAGTAGCACCAGCAGGAATTTTTCCACTGACAACAACTTGGGTCTGAATTGGGCTTTCCGTTTTCATCTCTCGCTGCTATTTTCTTCCTTGAGAAATACACAGTCTAAAATCTGCAGTTAAGTCAAGCATAAAAGTTGTAAATAAAGGAAGGAAGAGGTTCCACATCACTCCTCTCCCCTCCCCTTTTTCGACCAAGACAAGATTATGTAGATCTCCATCCCCTTGCCTGGAAAAGGTGATTCACTACCTCTAACAGTTCTCAGTGGATTGATGAGGAAAAGTAAGGTAAAGACCCTCTAGTGGCTGATCAAAATTTCCCTAGTTAGTTTAATGACTGTGCTCCTCTGCAGATGGAAAAGGTCTTCACTGAAACTTTACCCTCCTTCCTTCTCTAAAACACTCTTAAGAGTTAAATTCCTCTGCCCAAAGTGCAAATTAACATTTTGAAAAGACTGACTGATGGAAAGGAAACACCAGGTTTATCTACAGACCTCCAAAAACTCTTCTCCAACATGTATTTGCAAACTGGCAGTTGCATAAGAGCAAAAGAAGGCCTGAGAAGTGCATCTGTGATAATCACAGAGTAATCACGGCTGATGAAACTTGATGTTCTTCTATAATCACTGCAGTTTTAAGTGGATTGAGTGCCATTTAAGTGACAAGAGTGCTATGATGGATGAAATATATGCTTCCAAAGTTATCTCAGCTTCTTTGACATTCATGGCATGGAATGCTTAGTGGCATTTAATGTTTGTAAATCTTTAGAAATAAGTTAAATATGTTAATTACCACTGGAAAAATCTCTCAAGCTGAAGTACTCAGTGTCTGTATCACAGTTGTCCTTAGTGCTATATCCTCTTCTTCTTATCCACTAAGTAAACATAACATATCAGGTCAGTGATTACACTCAGGATTTGCATTTATTTTCATGTTAGTCCTTCTAGGTATGTCAGCAAACTGGCATCCAGCTCACACTGGTTTCTTTCCCCTCGCCCCTATTTAGGGCATCCCAATCTGGTGGCACTGCTCCTGCCATCTGAGCAGGTTTGCATCTGTGCAAGGTGCCATGTGGCCCCACCCTTGCCCTCTCACACACATGAGGAAGGCAGACCCATAGAAAAGCTGCCACAGCCATCGCACTGTGCCAGCACACTCACCAACCAAGGCACAGGGCAAGCCCAGCATTTCCATTTCCTCTCCCAGATGCATCGGATCATTTCTGGCTGTCACATGGGACAAGGATCAGACACCAAGCCCAGAGAAGGGGCTACACTGCTTTAAAAAAAAATCCTATCTTAAAAATTTGGAACAAGAATGGGGGAGCAATGAGTGTTATCTGATGGCAGGCTGCAACATATCATAGTAAAAGCAGGTGACAGGATAAGGCTGGTTTACCAGTGGCATCTTTTTCCAGATATAGGTCACAAAGAGGCCTGCTGGAGAGAAACCATCTGCTAGCCATCCCTCAAGGGAAGCACTCCCATTTCTGTGCCCCTCCTGCTGCAAACTCCAGACAAAAGATTGTATCCCTCAAAACACCTTCTACCTAGAAATAAAATTCAAATTTCTTCACATATAGCATAAGATAGTTGCAGTGAATCAGGAACAGAAGTTATCAGAACACGGCAAGTGATCAGGGTATGAAATAACTCTGCAAGATATTCATTTCTTGGCAACTCTGCAACAATTTAAAAAATTATCCAGGTGAGATTTTTCTAAGAATTGCTGGCAATGAATAAGAACAATGGTAGGTCAAGGCAATTGACTTCTTTACAACTTAAAAAATCCTGTCTGAAAATTACTTGGGATATTATTTCAGCATTTTAAAAACAGGTAAGATATCAAAATGAAGCAGGACGTTTTGTAGATTAAGCCTTCGCAGTCCCTCAGTGATTACTTTCCCTCCCCTCATTATTGGTTTCTTTAGAAGGAAAAATTACTTCATTTTACTAAACTGGCACCCCAGCTTCTTATTTTCAAGTAAAAGCAAGAGAGTTAAGGGTGCATATGCATGACTAGTCTGCAAGAAGCATGGGGTGTCTGACTGGCAGGTCAGGCTGCTAATTCAACTCTTCTTTTCCTTGAATTTCAAGAAATTATCTTCAACAATAAGTCCCAAAACAGCCCCACTTTGCTAAGAGGTGAGAAAAGTCAGGATGGAAAACTATAATCCATTTTAAGCAGCATTTGGGCACTGACCAGAAGCACAGCTTGCCAAAGCCAGCCCTTATCATTGTTGCACAAAGTGACATGAAACTCATGAAATGAACTAATAGTAAGTTAATGCACCGACTATTTACTCCATTCTCATAACTGTCATCAGTTATTTGCAAATTCGGAGATGTGATTCACATTTTTACAATTTGAGCTTAAAGCTTAAAGCCTCACTTGCCAGCATCCTCATTAAATTTAGGTGGACTTCAACAGAAAAGCCCAGCTAACTGGCCTGAATCAGGGATGAGGCCTCTGGAACAGGAAAGGAACTAAATATCGTACTGGTTTGGCAACAAAAAGCATGTGCTTCACCTTGAACATAAGCCTATTCCTAATTTTAAGCACATGCTCAAGTGCTATGCCAAATAAAAGCCTAAAATCCTGCAAGCTCTTAGGCATATTACATTACAGCAGCTTCACTGACACTGAGAAGAATTTGGTAAATTTGATGTGAACTATTCATGAGGATGTTTTCAGTATTGGGTCCTACATAATTCCAGACCAATGAGAGATTTGTAATCCTGATATTGCTTCAGAATATTTCCCTTGAAGGCTGAGCCCATTTCCATCACATATAGACTACATTTTATGAGGAAAGTACTGGCAACTTTGATATGAAGAAAAATCCTCTGGGCTATATCATTCCCATAATAAAATAAACTCAGATAGAAGCAAAATGGAAACCTGGAACAAGTAATGTAACTGAGCTGCATCATAGAAGCTATTTACAGGCTTGAAATAATCAGATCAATGTGCAAGTCAAAAAAAATTACCGTTAAAGGGACAGATTTCTAAACCAAGTCAAAGCAGGAGTTGGAAAAGGGTTCCTAAATGAGTTCTGTCCCCATTTTTTAGCTTGAGTAGCTTTCTACTGGGTTCTCGCAGTTCCTGGTGCTCGTTTTGGTGACTGCTTGATGCTGAGCACTTCTGAAGACTCAAAGAGGTCTGAAATGGCACTCAATTAATATTTTTCCCTCTGTCCATTGGGTACAGTATCACCCTGCATGGAAGACAGAGAGGCAGTCATATTGGCCTGCGTTGGAGCTAATAAGAAAGAATAAAGTTCCCACTGAAGGTTTTCACCACTAACATGACTGTCTCATTTGTGCCTCTAACCCAAGTCTATGGACTATTCTGTCTGACCTTTCAAAGCCTGAAGGAGCAGCTTCATTTGCTCCACTCAGCAAGAAATTAACCACCAGTTCAGCAGTTGTTTTAGTAACATCAACAGGAATACCAGCTAAATAACTAGCTTTTAATTATTATTACTTGAACAAATACTCCCAATGACAATGTATTTCCGAGATGGCAGTGAAGAAATTTTTCCCACGCCTCGTACTGTTCAGTAGTTACACTAAAACTTATATAAGTACTTTCAAGACAAAATGTTCGCAGAACTGCTTATGTGGTCCTAGTCACCCCAAAAGTTAAGCATGTACTTCATTCAAATTACCTTATTTGACCTACTGCTCTCAATGCAGTAACACAAAAGCTTGCTACTACATAAGGCATAAAAGATCACTGTATCTGGTTTTCTCAAGGAAAGCTGTATCTTTTGAGACGAGAGGAAACACCAACCACATGGCTCATGAGATATATTACTTAGAAAAAAAAAAGGGGGGGGGGAAGTTGAAAATACGGTAATGGCATGTGTCATTTTCCACAAGGATTTATCATAACTCTGCTGAAATCAGCAGAGACTTTGACACTGACTTTAAGAGGGATAATATTTCACCCTGAGTTCTTAGACACTGATCAGATCAGGTTAAAGTTTCAACATTTTCCTATTTGTGAGGAGGAAAAAAAAAACAACAAAAAACCAAAAACCCAACTCATTCCATTCTTACTGAGCTAACTCACCAAGACAATTTTCTAACTTTAAAGATTTTGCATTCTAATCCTTTTCAGAAACTAATGGCTTCATTTGCTGATATCCAAAAACTTATAAAAGCATTCTTGGTGGTAGATTCTTAAATGTATGTATTTAAAAGTTGGATCACAATTTCTTCTTCCTACCTGCACTTGCTCCAGAGATAGAGTCAAGCACACAAAAGCAGAAAAGGAGATTAAGCTTAAAGAAAATAAGCATTTGCAGATGTCAGTGGTTTTCACTGAAAAATTAAAGTGGTAAACTATTCACTCAGTGATTGAGTGTCAGCCAGCAATGCAGTGGTAACAGTCTACAACAGGGAAGCAGGAGTCATGGACACTGCTAGCTGGGCTCTCTGCACTGCTCCTAGGAGTATCTCCCATGATATTTGCTCAGGAAAAAATCACCAAAATTACTAAATTAAGCATAAAATGAAGTCTGAGTGGTTGGGTCAGCAACTGATGAAATTCTTAGGAGAAAAGCTGGCTAGAATTGCAAAGGGAGGAAAATGCAATGATTTACATATACCCTTAAGAAGAAGGAGATCTGCTGTTGCCTCTGCTTGCTCGTGATACAGTCAAATTTCAGAAGTGTTGCTGCAGCCACAGAGAGCATGAGGGGCTTTTCTGCACAATTTAATAATGGTGTTCAGTAGCCAGATGTCATAGACACATGCCTGGTAAGTCCCTTGGAAAATCTCACCCGACACAACAGTGGTTGTAAGCACAGGCAAATAGCCACCAAGGCCCAGGGCACTGTGCAAATCTTGCCTCCCTGATGCAGTTTCGTTGTGGACTTGTTACCCTTACCATAGGGAGGCTTTTCTTGTTCAGAGAAGGGGCTGCTATCATTTATTTCTCAGAGATGTTCAGATATTGTTTCCTTGGACATAGCAGAAATTTTGATAAAAGGCAAAGGGATATAAATCTGAAATCTATAATGAGAAAACACAGAGTAATGTCCATACCTATTTTTCTTTTGGTCTTATGGTCAGGTAGAATATATTCATACTGTACCATTTTAAGTAAGGCATAATTTTTGTCAAGCACGAAGATGGCTTTGGGCGAAACAACCACCTTTGCCAACATCAATTTCATTTATAACCCTCAAAGATCTCCATTAGGATAATAAAGTGGAGAAGTTCAAAGAAAACCTGCAAATAGTCCCAGTAAAATTCACCAGGGGGTGAATTTTACCAGGGGGTAGGGCAGAATGTTCCCAGGTGAAAAGGGGTGCTGAAGTTGGGCTGGGAACCTGACTGGGCAATGCTTTTGTGCCAGAAGTGGAAGGAACAATCTTACTAGCATGACAGAAGCAGTAATTATCCTTTTTGGAGATAACCAAACTAGCTGAATATCAGTAAGGCTATACATTGCACATGAAACATGACATCATGTGCCTGCACTCACATCAGGAAAATTCCTTTTAGGAGTAGAAATCTTTAGCTTTATCCTCCAAAACACGCCACAAATCCTTCCCATTCTGATCCAGCAATTAAACTGGGTAATCAGAAATAAATATTTGAAGAAAACTTCTGGATACGTACTTGCTGAACCTGGGCATTTTAAAGCAGCCTGTCTTTCTGCAGTTGCAGATCTGCCCCATACATGTTACCACTGCTCGAAGTCTGAGCATTTTCCAGCTTGTCTTGTGAGTGAGGCTGGCTTGCACCATGATCCAGCTGGAGAAAAACCTGTGCATTCATTTAGCGAAAAAATAACATGGTTGTGGAATATGCTTTTGTGGCAGGAAAAAATAGAGGTCCCTTTTGAAAGGTTTCGTTACAGGATGTGAGGTAGAGCCTCCTGAGCTGGCCCTAGTCTATTAGTTAATCAGTGTAAGGATTGATGAAATCCTGGAAGCCCCCACTCTGCCTGGTTTAAACCTGGAGGTTTTAACCTGGAAATGGAAAAAATCTGAATTTTGTTGGTTTCTCCTCCAATCAGGTGAATCTGAAATGACCAAGCCTTTTCCAAAATATATTTTAAAATGTTGTACAACAAACCATGCACACAGACACACACAATACATTTTCTACCTCAAAACTCCCCACAATAGTTTTTGGGGTAGTGCTTTGGGGCTGAATCCTGTCAAATCAAGCAAGGAAAGAGACAGAGGAAATAAACAGAAAGCATGGCTTGTAAAGAAAGTCTTTTCCAAGCAGAAAATCAAGACTGCAGCCTGGGCGTCTCTTCTATTGGTCTCCTGTGTCTGGGCAGCTGATGAAGGAAGAGCTCTCTGGAAGCAGCAAAGCCTTGAAACATCATATGCATGCAATACTTTAATTTTGCATTTAAAAGGTTTCCTGAAATAGCCCACCATTGTTTATGTCAAAGTAATTTCTTTCAAATAGGAGTTTTCTTTCTGCTATTCTTTCTGCTATTTCTGCTATTCTTTCTGCTTTCTTTCTGCTGTTTACAGGAAAAGAAAAAAAAAAAAGGTATTTTTCAAACCTGGCCAGAATGTTTTCCTTTTCAGGATAAAGCCACACTAAGGCAAAAATTTTTATACATCTGCCCATATAACTGCTCTCTGGAATTCAATTTAATTTCTGCTTTCATTTTAATAAGTCTTTAGATAGCATAAGGAGTTTCTCATTTCAACTGTGCATCACTTTAGAATCGCATTATTTCCTCCTGGCCATCAAACTGGTTTGTGTTTATTATACTGCTACTTTTCAGCTGCTTTTCTGGGCCTTAGGCTTTGGCAAAAATTTGGCTGTGATTAACAACATGCTATTTACTTGCCCTCCACCCCTGGATGTGTCAAGTACAGATTTTTTGTTTCCACTCTTCGTTGTGTTGTTGTTGGGGGTTTTTTGGTTTATTTTGCAAGTCATCTAACTTTACTCTGAATGCTACAATACTTTACAAACCTAGAAAGCATTTGGTTTATTTTTCACCAGGAGTTATGCTTCACCCTTTGAGACTATGAAACATGGTGACTATCATGTTAGCTAGTGTTTAGATGAGGCAATATTCAACAGTTAGAAGATTTTTTTCAAGACAAACCAATATATTGGCCAGCTCTCACAAGCCTCCAGCACTTCTTATGACAATCAACAATAGAGATCCTTGCCATCTCCAACAAAATGTATTTTTATTGGCCTTTCCAAAGGCAGATCCATACCACTGGGCCTATGATAGCAGGAAGAAAAAAATTCATTCCAGGGAAGGAGCATGTAAACCAGGGCACTGGAGCCGTGGACACAACCAGGGGAAATCCAGATTGCCAAAAACAGTGTGGGGGTTTTCCTAAGGGCATAGTATTTGGGAAGGGGCACTGCTCCCTCTGGGCCTTCTCACCTGAATGCTACATGCCAGCAGGGACCCTGCTGCTGTTTCTCAATTTGCTTCCTGGCTGAGCAGAGCTCAGCTTTCAATAAACCCAATGGACTTCAAATGACATCGAGAACAAACCTCTTTTTCTTCCTCTTTTTTCTCTCCCCTTTCTCCTTTGCCCATAAATCAAAGAAGAAAGGATCAAATGGACAAAACAACAAAGTGGTAAAGTGCTCACTTCAGGGTTGTAGCCAATCTAATTAATTTTTCATTTAGGTCTGATGTATTAGAGGCCAATCAATCAAGGATTATGTTTACAGAGTTGTAGAAAGAGAGGAGACCCAGTCCTCATTTGTTGTCTGGGCTGTCCAAATTAGTCAGTTAAACGATCCTGGGGGAGATCATAAAGGATATGAATAGGTTCTTGTAAGTACCTTTCTTTTAATTACAGACCAAACAGTTAACACTTCCCTCAGTCCTTGACTTCCTGCCTGAAGGGCAGAGCTGGCTTCTTGGAAGCCAGATGGATGGTGGGGACTTCTGCCACCCATCTTTGGAACCGTGCAGCGTTTCTTCATTTCTGAGAGCACCAAAGTAGCCCATCAGGCTCAGGATACCTGTTCATCTGGAGCATGCAGTAGCTGGAGTCCAGCAGGTCCCACCAGACTCATTTCTTAATTCTTAGTGGGCAAAAAATGGAGCATAAAACTGCAATCACATTTTGAGGATCATCTATATTTCTAAAAATTTTAGGGAAATCATAGTCAAATCTGGCTGTGCAGAATTTATGGTTTTGACTTAAAAGCCCTTTTCGGGCATGACTTAGCAGATGGTGCCCACAACTGTCACACAAGTGCTTTGCTATTGCAGCTTCCAGTGCTTGACTTTAAATTACAGCTTCAACAGAGCCCTTCTGGTTTATTCCCCTCAAAGTGCACGACTTTTGCAAGGTACCTGTTTTGCCTTTTGTAGTTAGCTGGGCTATGCACAGAGTGTATGGCTCTTACAATATTAATGATCCTTAATAGCAAAGAGTCAATCAGGGGACAACTAAGTAGATAGACGGCTTCAAGTGACCTGATAAACAAATACGTGAGGAAGATGAGATGAAGACAGTCAGGTGATTTGGTCAGTCTGACATGACCTTTTCCTACAGTCATTTGACATGGCAGGTTCCCAAGGACCTTTATAGACCTGAAATGACCAGCACTGAAAAGTAACTTTCCATGTTCAAGAGCCAAGAGGGATGCAGGGCTCCTACTGACACACACTGCTTGAGTGGGGGCAAGACAGAGCAAGTCTAAAGGCAGCTCTTCTGTCCTTCAGTGGGACTGCTGAATCACAGACCTAGTGCCCACAATGTTCACTTTGCACAACGGGTGCCAGGCACAATAATTAGACCTTTCTGCTGTAATTGTTTAGGGCAGAAGCAGTTTTGATGGCTCCAAATATTTCAAAGTCTCTATATCACTATTATGACTGAAATTTCAGCAATTTACCCCATAAAAATCTTACACTAGTAAAAACTCAGTACAATAATTCAAAAGTGGCACAAAATGCCATTCTTTAAGATCTCTCTTCACCTTTTGTTGCAATGTGGCTTGCTACACAATGTGTTACCACTTCTGTAAGTTCACAGAAGACTCTCATTTTGTGTATGAGATGGTGTGTAGTATCTCAGGGAACTGAGCACCAAGGAGCAGAGAATAACACAGAAACAGAGAGGGGACTGGGCCTTTTATTAATATGATGGATTTTTATATTTGAGAACAGAGTTTGAGAGTGTCTATATTCAGCTTTTATTTCAAACTCACTGACTGGCCATGTTAAAAACACAAAAAGCAAAAGGCAACAATAGCCTTAGATAGCTGCAGCCCCATGCCACCCAAAACAAGAACAGTTATATTTCAGACATGCTGACACAGAGTGCCACCCCGACAGCCATCCTGTCCCATCCTTGTCAGACCCTGTCTCCTTTAACAAGGCACTCTAATCTGAATCAGTTCAAATTGATGCAGAGCACCTTTCCTGCAGCATGAGAGGCTCATGCTTGAGAGGCACTAAAGCTTTTCTAGAAATGTCTGGGTGTCTGATTGCTTTAAGCAACATGTAAATAAAGAAAACTGCTGAAATCTTCTCAAATTGTTATTTGTATTGTACCTGAATCAGCTTTTCCAATAAGGCAACTGTACTTTTGTAAAAAAGACCATTTCAATTCTTTGAAAATATGGTCAAGTATAATCACTGAATTGAAGATATTTTGAAAATTCAATACCTACAGACACACCAAACCCATAAAATTCTGAACATTGCAGCTAACAAAACCAGACTTAAACCAGAAAAATCAATTTGAGAATATCCATACTCACACACTGCAGTGATATGTGTGGTACTGACATCACAGCCCAAAACACACATCTTGATTTTTAAAAAAATGCTTGGGATCAGCAGATGACATGGTCCTCTGTTTTGTGCAACCATTTATTTCCATGTCTAGTAACTAAAAACTGAGTTTAGGCAAAGGTTGCTTGTTGCCCTTGGGGAAGATGCCTTAACTGACAATTAGCCCAGGAGGGCAGATGGGGAATAGTTGTAATTATTGCAGCAGGACAAAGGTAGGAAGGGTTGGGGCCTGAGCACACTCAGAAGGGAATAGGCGAAAATTACTTGTTCTTGAAGGGACAGTGATGCAGTGATGGAAGGCATTTACTCAGGACCTGCAATTTTTATCTTTTTTTTTTTTTCTGTTTTGCTGATGTTTAATTATTTTTTTTTTCTTTTATACAAAGGTTCCTTGCTGCTTTAGGTGGAAGTGCAGTAAATATACTGGCTGGTCCCAGTTCTCGGGGTCCAGTTCTATTTGTGCCCTACAACTGGACCTTGTGTGACATTAGAGTGGTTGCTGGTAGACTTTTATCAATATCTAGGCAAGCACAATACATACTTAAAGCTGCTATTCTTTTAATGTGAATATTATAATCTGGAGGTGGACAGACCTCTGGTACCGTCTATCTGCAAACTGCAGGAGAGCTAACCTCACAAATCACACCCAGTGAACTCCCAAGATCTTTAAGCAAGCAAATGGAAGAGAAGCAGCTTTTCCTTGCCTCTGAGGCCCTCAGCACCAGCAGGAGCCCATTGACAGTTAGCTTTCCTTAGTGGCCTGTTCTGGGAAATGAGGAGTAATTTGACCCCACTCGAAGGGCTGTCATGAGCCATGGTGTGGTTTTCCTCCACTAAATGCATATACTGAACCTGATCTACAGGCAGTAATAATGGCTCTGTGGCAGATGGGCATGTCTTTTGGGCTTATTGCAGGTGCATCCTCATAAGCATTTGTCTGACAGAGGAAAAATGTTAATTCACAGTTGCTCAGTGCAAGGTGGTGGCTGCATAAAACCATGCCAATGGAGAGCTGTAACACAATATTGTGCGATTTGATGTCTGCTCTAATAAGATTCATGACAAGATGGGTGGCTATCAGTCCCCAAAGCCCAAAGCCATAATTGAAATCCCAATGGGTTCTAATAAGCAATCCTCTTCCAGTCACATTACAGTTGTAATGCTATATATGGGATTTAGCCTTTTAATTATCAGTCTGGAGTAAGGCTTTAATCCAGTGTTTGTGTTCATCAAAGGAAACTGGTTTTGAAACTACATAAATCCAAATTGTTGGGCTGAGAAAGTTACTTTAATCCTTCAGCATTTATACTACTCTTTTTTTTTTTTTAAGAAGATCAAAAATTTGATTAAAATAAAGTATTAAAAAAAATAAAAATGAGTTGGCAGAGTATTAATTCCCTCCCATTTGTGAAGCTATTGATCAAAAATGCTAAGGTGCCAGTAAAAAGTCAATTCAGCCCTTCCTGGCAAGAGCTGTCAGCAGTGTCTTGAAAAAACAGTGGTTTCTTATCTTTGCACTTGGGACCATGCAGAATGGGAACTAAATGCAGTTGTCAAGCTAAGTGCTTCATTCTCCTTGCTTTACTCAGTTCCACATACAACCTCTCTTCTGGAAGAACAGTTGGGTATTTCTCACCAAATCCTTCCAGCAACAACCTAGATCCCTTCCTGCTGTCAGTTGCTTTTGCTGGGGGGAACATCAGGACAGAGGCAGGTCTCACCTCTACTGAATTCTTATTTACTAGGTAATGAAATACTTCACTGCACAACACACATGAACATGTTATCCAGCAATGTTTTCTGCCTCACTCTCTTGGAAGTTTTTTGCTGGCTGGCCTGCAAGTCACCAAGTCTTTTGCTCCTGGGGTGCCAAAAACACCTGGACCAACTTGCTGCAGGGAAGTGTAGGCAGGAACAGTGCACCACGTGTCCTCAAATATCAGATAGCATGACCCAAAACCTGAAGAATGGGCTAAATGGTGTGTTGGTTGTCATGTGAGAGATGACAAGAGGCTGATGCAGGTGGACCACCCAGAGGATGAGTTTGAACCTATGGAGGTTGACTGACCTCCAGTAATTGTGGCAGGGCACCCAAGACAGATATTGGCACTGCAGACCTGCACATGGCTCCTGGCCATCAGCCAAAGAACTGTGAAGTGTCAAGTGAAGCTTGAATCTTTCCTCCTAATCCTGTACTGGATCCTGCACTTCTCCCTCCCTAGATCTGGAGTCTCTAGAGGAGGTTTTTCTTCTGCATGGAGTCCTGAAGGAAAGTGGAGGAGAGGCCTGATTTCCCTGGGGCTACTGCATGGGTGTGAGAGTGAAAGCCCTTCCACAGGGCCACCAAGGCCACTGGGAACCCAGAAGTAGGTTTAATGCAGTCTGAGGCCAAGAAGCATCACAAGGGATTGCTTCTGTCAAATGCATGGTTAAGGATGGACTCAAATCTCTTCACTGCCCCACGATGGTGCCCAAAGTATAACACAAGCCCAATCAAAGAAGCTATATAGAAATGAAAGACAACGAGGAGAAAAGATCACAATAAACTCTCTTTGCTACATGTTCATGGCTGCCAGACCCAACAGCACTCCACTCCCAGCATACACAGCCTTACTAAGCTCATTAACCAGCAAATACAGAATTAGCACTAATGCTGCAATGAGACATGCATGCAAATCTTGCTATTTTTAAAATTCAGTTTAAGGTATAATCACCAGCTTTGGGTCCTCCAAGGAGCAGAGAAGGGGATTTACTTTGAAAGACATCCTTTACTCTTGGGCCACATCTTAAAGGCATTCCTAGCAAACACGAGGCCCAAGAACTTACTGTTCTTGAGAATAAATTAACATTAGAAGTTCATTTCTGAAAAATCTGAACTTTTCATGCTGGCCACATCAGCACATCAAGCAGGCAATGTTTACCTGAGAGAACAGTTAAATGACATTTCTGACAGAAGACCTTATGCAGCTGCCCAGACTTGGCATGCCAGAGTTCTTTAGTTATGATTTTAAGTAGAAACCTTCAAAACTTTATTTCTCATAACAGCATCTGAACCATACAAAGCTAAATTGTTTCTGTATGCATTTGCCTACTGCTCTTTCATTGTGACCATTCAATCTGTATGAAATCGGAACACGAAGGAAAAAATGCCATGGAGATGAAAGGAAGAAGAAAACCTATTCCACAGTGTGATAACCCACTTCAATATTCAATATAAAGAAGCAATTGCTACCCACTATGAGCAGATGTTCCTTACAGTTCATAAGCACCCATCAAACGTTAAGTCCCTGGTCGTATATACACTTCCTTACAGCTTTGATCTCTAATGTTACCCATGTGAGTAATTTCGGATACTTATAATACAACTTATAAACAGGCACCTGTTGTTATTTGAATTAAAGCAGCACATACAGATGCCAGGTAGAGATTGGGGCTCACTTCTAATAAGGTATGTATAAAGCACCTGTAGACATACAAAAAAATGGCCTGACTTTCAAAAGCTGTGAGCTACAGAGGTTTGGTTGTTTTTTCCTTTCAGCTTCCATAGCAAAATGGACTTCATGTCTTGTATCACAGCTTCACACACCCTAAACAAGTTCAGAGGACCTCATCTCCAGTGCTACTCAGGACAGCTAAGTAAGCTAAAAGGCCTTAAAACCACCTTTGAAACCCTGCAAAGGATTTCCCAAAGAACCTGGTTCACACACATCCTGCTGTGTCATCTGTCTGTGGTTCTCTATTACTAATGGCTCTTTGAAAACAAGTCCTGATTTTAATTAAACTGGATATCACATAATGTATCTGGGTGCCAGCCACTGTACAGTTCCTGATGGAATGAGTACTCCTTTAGTAAGGTGACAATACAGCTGAGTTTTTGCAACTGCTCAACAGTAGCATTAACTCCAGGGAAGTCCAAAGGACCAAAAGTCCTGTTGCTCCTAATATCTGCTCTGTGTCTAAAGGAGACCTGAACTCCCAAATGGCCAGATGCTGTCAGGACTGCCAAATTTATCTCGAATTCTGACCCAAATTATATGAGGAAAGCTGAACTCCCTTAAGCAAAACACATGTATTTCATAGACTTGTGCTTTATAATTTTTTTTCAAAAGCAGAGGAAGTCTCTGCTATTAATAATACCATTCAAAGCCAACTTTTAACGAATGAGAATCTGGACAAAGGAAGCACATTTCAGGCAGTTCACCATATGCAACCTGTCATCAGAAGAGATGTATTAACCAGAGCATCCATTTCTTTGACAACATAACTTAAAGGGTTTGGTGAGCCCAAATTCTTTTCCCCTTGGTCTTGATGGCCTCCAAGAGAGATGTCTTTCTACTTCTCTCAGCCACTTTTACAACGTGCCTCACAAACTCCACCACAACTCCTGTACATCCAGTGAATTATTGCTGTTCTCCCAATCCTAAATCCATCCACTCCCAGTGATCAACCTGATCATGCCACACACCTAAATGAAGCAAATAATTCATTTGGGTTTGGGGGGAGCAACTCACAATTCTTCTGTCTGATATCTTCAAGGATGTGGTAGAAGGACTGCCATTGTAAGACTATATCTCCTATCCACACCTCATGTCGGAAAGCTTGCCTGCTGCTGGACAAAAAGAAAGTTTCAGAGATAATTAACCATCTGAGGCCATCCATTATTCTAATGAGTCTGCCAAAGAGCACTTTTCCCTGATAAAAGGCATAAGGAACACAATATCCCTCATTATCTTACAAACATGAAAAAACTGAAAAAGGGGAGAAAAAAATCCTTGCTCAAAACCCAGAGAAGATGTAGACTGCTTCTGATGTCATGTTTTAATTCTGTGAAGACAGAGGCAATGGTAATGTTGTCATTTTCCTGCAATGACAGATGGTGGAGACTCCTCTCACTGCAATGTTAACAGTGGCATAGTATTTGAAGCTATAGGCTTTGACAACCTCCATCCATTTGCAAAAGTCGTCTTCAGAGAAGAGAAAGTTGGGACAAGGAGCACACAGGCTTACTGTCAGCAGCAGAATTAATTGCCCTTAGTAAGGCTGACTCCCTCCTCTTTGCTCCTGCTCTGTACTGAAAATACATGTCAAGCTTTTCCCTCTGAAAGAACTTTTCGAAGAGCTGAGGGAATTGCTCTGAGCTAGGCCAGCACAAGCAGCAGATCTTTAGGGAAAAGGGGCCTAAACCATAGCCAGGCACAACGCAAGGGTACAGCAGCACCGCTCACCATCTCCAGCTGCCTAGCCATGCTCCCATTGAGCGTCTGCCACCCAAAACATAGGGCAGACAAAATTCTGCCAAAAAATTACAATACAGCTAGATGTAGCTGCATAACTTCAGATTCCCTCTGCAGAGAAAAAGAAGGCAGGAGGTGAGAAACATCTTTGGGATGATGCAGAAAGGAGGAAATCCAGGGAGAAAAAACAAAGATCGGAGCAAACAGCAGCATTAACAGACTCAAAGAGCTGGGAAGAGCACAGATGGTGACCAGAAGAAAGGCCCCAGGAATCTGTTAACACGTAGCATTTAAGCAAGGGGATTCTGTGTGGACCTCTGAAGTTTAACACTCTGGCCTCCCAATACCATTGGACATCTGGCCAAAGGATTAGAGAGATTATTGAGGTACACAAAACTCAGCATCAACACATATGGATGCAGAACAACTAGTCTGCTAGCAACCAAAATAAATACAGGCCATCCTTCCCATATGTTCTGTTCCGTTAGAATCCCCCCAACAGCCCTTCTAAGGTGGTCTTAAATGCTTTGGCAGCCAAGAAGGGTCTCTATCAGCCTCTCCTAGTGAACCCCCAAACATCTTACGCTGCATCCTAAACAAGGCAGCTAAGAAGGAGCCCAAGAGCAAGGGCTGAAGAAGACTCTTGTTTGGTTGCAGCTGCAATGAAATAAATTAATAAGCCAAAATTAATAAGCTCAAATGCCTGTTTTGTTTGCAGCAGATCTGCAGTGGGACTCAGCACAAGAGAGTCCTCAAAATGGCTGACAGTGTGCCCAGGGTAATTGTGCCAGACTGATTACTTGCTGAAAGGTTTGCTAAGCAAGAGTGGTTCTGAGTGGAATCACAAAAAAAAACATGTTACAGAGGTCATAAAAGCACTAAACCTATTATCTCAGTATGTAATAAACAACATCCAAAGCAAAGAGATTATAAAGCGTAAGAAGAGCAGAAAATCCTGATGTGCCAAGTTATTTTCAGCTAATCTGCATTAATACGGTAAACCAGCACATTAGCACGTAGGATTAAAGTGGAACCCCAAAGTCAGGCAGTTGGAAATGTTTTGTTCTGAGAGCAAAGACGATTGTTTCCAGCATCAGAACAGCAAACACAGCACAACCTACTG
Source organism: Margarornis squamiger (assembly GCA_035222235.1). Classification (NCBI taxonomy): domain Eukaryota; kingdom Metazoa; phylum Chordata; class Aves; order Passeriformes; family Furnariidae; genus Margarornis; species Margarornis squamiger. The sequence goes on along the minus strand of JAWWTY010000123.1, from coordinate 27,793,718 downwards.
GGGTAGCATCCTGCACTCCTATGTCTGAGGCAACTAAGTCGTGTAAAATGGCTTGGCTGCTCTTTTCAGCTGCAGGTTGAGTAAAGCAGGATAAGTACAGAAAATAATTATATGAACCATCTAGACAGAGAAGTTTGCAAATAAACTGCTCTGTAGTACTGACTTCTCTTGTTCATGCCAAAAACTTTCATGATGTCAGGGTGGCTTGCTTGAGGCCCTGCCTCTAGCCATGCCTATCTCTATTATGTGTTCATTTTGGCACCCAAAGCACAGGGAAAAGACAGGGAAGGGACATGATAAAGGTGGATTGGGAATCAACACAAGAAGATCCACCCTTGTTTCCATTTCTTACCTGCAGGAGTCAGCTATTGAAGTGCCAGAGCACAACAGGGCACCATTTTCTCCACTTACAAGCTACGCGCCCACGTACTAAAGCAGAGCAGAAAACACCCAACACTTCTCCTGTCTCCAACATCTACCTAATGACACAAGCATCTCTGTCAGTAACCCTCAGCAAGGAATAGGCAGGTTAACAACCAAAAATCACCTGGATTATTGGCTGTGGATCCAATTCTTCTTCCTACAAAGTTCCCCATGAAATTTAGGCTCTGTAAAGAAAAAACAAGTACTAAAATATTTGTTACACAAACAAGATCAAAAACATTTGGCAACTTTGATGAAAATACTCTGCCAGCATGAAACTAGAAAGAATTATCTAATTAATTTATGGCTTCACCATTCAAGTTTGCTTTTTTTGATTTCACTCCTATTGGGCATTTAGATCACTCCACAACATCAGTATTTTCATCCATCTTCCCTAACTGTGCAAAGAACTGAAGTTATTCTTTCTATGAAACATGACAACAAGGTATCACAGACAGTTTTGCCCTCAGACTACAGACTGTACCCTGAGAAGTTTATGAATCAGCTCTGAGCTTTATAATCACTATCTGGATTCATCTGTTACTGCTTAAGTTTGCACTCTTGGAATGGATAGACCCCCTTCTGCTCTTTGCAACTCACCTGCTTCTATGTAAGCTTACAGTATTTGTTTTATATGTTGCCTGGAGGGGACATGCATGATGTCAAAAAGTATGCTCTTTGTTGGTTACCTGATAGGCACACAGGAACTTAGGTCAATAGCCAATAGATCATTTAATGCAGCCTGGTATACAAAGGAAATACCATTTGTATAAGGCATTATATTAAGCAGATGTTCCTTTTAATTGAATAAGATATACAGTCTGGGAGCAGTTCGTATTCCATATGTGACAATAAATAACTGGCAAAACGCTAAGTTGGAGGGGAGTTCTGATAAAGATGAGAACCACTTCAATGCTCCTGAATCACATCCTATGTAAAAACTAAATCCAAGACATGTGCAAAACTGCAACATAAAGTCCCCTGACTCTTCACTCTAAAATTCCTTATGGAGTTTTCATTCCAGTAAGCAAATGAAGTGCTATTGATTTGGTTGGTTTGAGGGTTTTTTCCCTGGGACTGTGTCAGACTTCTCTTCTTCAAGGGGAATGCTGAAGCCTTTCCAAACAGCTGGGAGGATTTTATTATCAGAATATCCCTGTGGCAGGAGGACCTGAAACAAATCTGCTCCTAGCTCTCTGTTTGTTTTGACCTCTTTGCACAGGACACAGTCTGGCTTAGCAAAACCAGATCTCCAGCAGATACAAAGTCTGCAAAGGTTTCCTTCTACATACATTAAAAAGAAGGAAGAAGGAAGAGAAGGGGAAAGAGAAGGGGAAAGGGAAGAAGGAGGAAGGAGGAAGGAGGAGAAGGAGAAGGAGAAGGAGAAGGAGAAGGAGAAGGAGAAGGAGAAGGAGAAGGAGAAGGAGAAGGAGAAG
>JAWWTY010000123.1:27660916-27791759 GCA_035222235.1 Margarornis squamiger | reverse complement strand
AGGAGAAGGAGAAGGAGAAGGAGAAGGAGAAGGAGAAGGAGAAGGAGAAGGAGAAGGAGAAGGAGAAGGAGAAGGAAGGAGTGTCATGAAGAGTTTTTGATGCAATTTTTTTTATTCTGTGCTTAAGTAAATGTGTTTATCTACAGGGAGATGCAAGAAATGGGAACAAGGAGGTCTCTGAATGCAACCTTTGTGGCATTCTGCCTAATGATTCACCTGTCTATTAGTCACCTAATTTCACAGTTCATAAACTTTCATGGTTTCAGTTATGAATGGGTCCAGTGGTTCTGGAATAAGAAAGTACTCATCTTCCATAAAGAACAAGAAAATAGGTTTATGTGATACTGCTCTCCTCTGGTTTTAATTTTCAAATGCAATATGTGTTAGAAGAGAGGAAAGCCACTCAAGAAACCACATCAGTCCCAACACTCTGCCATCCAGACTGGAAAGATTTCCACCTGATCATCCTGTTTGCTAAGAGACTCGTTGCATCCATTTTCATATACTTTCATAATTTGTAAAAGTAGTATTTTTTTCTAGATAACAGCCTAGAGCTGCAGCATGAGCACCGGACCTAATGTAAAGATGGATATTTATACCACCACTCCCATCATTATAGAAGTTTTTCCTTCACTGGAAAATGACTGTGTCTCCTTGCTGTTTTCATATCTAGTTACAGGATTTGAGCTGCACATGCACAACCTATGTTGCAAAAGTAATGTATCTGGAAAAACTAAATCCTAACATTATTTACAGACTGTGACCCATGTAATGGATGAGGTGCCCATGGTAAAAGGCTGTCTTTAACTGGAGAAAATAAAAAAGGTCAGAAGAGGAACTCATTGAGTTCACTACTCCTATTTCTCATGAGGATTCCTGCTCTTCTCTAATCAGTAGCTTTATGCAAGCAACGGCTTAAACAGGAAGAGTTAAAAGAAATTTTATTCCAGAAATGCTTTTTAAACCCTGGTAACAGTTCACTGCTAATTTCCCTGGGCACATGAACAAAATTACTTTGAAAACAAGAATCAGCTGGCAAATGTCAGTGGCACAGTAATGGATACATCCTGGAATTTGCCCTATAGGCAGAAATTCATTTACTGTCACCCCTCAAGCAAAAGCCTGAGTAAGCAGGTGGATTAGTAAGGTAAAGGTCAACATCTGTGTTCTACTTTGGGATAAACAGGGGGGAAAATGAATGCCTGGATATCCCCAGACATTTTAGGTGTATTCTTATCTTCAGCCTCGTATCAGCTGTCATACCTAGGGCTAGCAAATATCTGCTTTTGGTTTGCATGACCTGCCACCAGCTAAAACATGGCTGGATGCTGAAAAGCACTGAGGAAGCTTTAGCTCATGAAGGAGAAGGAACAGTCCAACAGAGTCTGCTCAGTAAAGGTGGAGAAGGGCAAGGGAGTGTTAAAACCTGTGATGACAAGGGGTATCCTGAAGTGGAAAGCAAGAGTTTGGTGGCTGAAAAAAAAATCAGTTGTGCTGAGGATCACAAAGAAGGGAGAGAGAAAGGAATTGTTTGTTGAATTGACTGAAATAGCAGAGGCCTGATGTATTTAAGAAAACCAAGCGGGAAGTACAGAGGGCAAGGGAGCTCCTACATAGCTCAGTTTCCAGCACTGTCTTCTCTGTGAACCAGGAACTCATTCCTGAAGCTCTTATGTATTTGACAGAAGAGCCCCTGAGTGGTTGGACAATATAAATCGGAAAGCAAACCATTGCAACCACAAAATTTTATCCTCAAAAAGTATTTTTCCCGCACTTAGAAGCATGAGACTAGGAATAACACCCAGCAATAGAAACTTATCTCAAAATGCTACCTGCTGCACTGTCAATGTTTGGTCCTCAGACCTGGGACTATAAAAAGCCTGCTCTTCAGGAAGACACTGCCTGATTTTCGGTAAATGACAAAAATCAGAGTCTTCCATGGATGAACCCTGTGTCACCTGATAAGCAAATGATGATCTACAGATCTTCAGGCTTTTTGATCCTTATCACTTGAGATATTCCAGTGACATTTTTAGAGATGCACCATCTCCACTTTGAAAGGCAGGTGAAATGAGATTTCTTCTTTCTTTGCTAATGAATGATGAATGACTGCTGAATATGCTTTGCTGAGTACTGTTTAAGAAAAGAATAATTGCCATTTAGAGGTTTAGTCAGAACGTAGGCCTTCAAAGCAAGCATCATGATTTTTAAAACAGTCAACCATTTAGGATGGCAGACAAGTCCCATTTTTCTAAATTACACACTAGGTTGGACTCATAAAACACTATTTTGGCTTTTGAGAAACACTGGAAATCTGACGGAAGATATATTTCCAGTCCACCAATAGCTGCTGAGTTCTGCTCATCTTCATAGATAGGCTAAGTCATTTAGCACTGCAATGGAAAACAAATTTTTTCAAAGTTGAGCCCTCAAAGTTAAAGAAGATACAACATTTTAGTGATGTCGTGATTTCTTGAAAACACATGCAGAAAGTATCAGAATAGGTGTCATTTTCAAGAAGAAAATAAACTATAGGAAAGAATGCAAATTGACCAGTGTCATTATTCTTTCTTTGACCAGTCCTCGGTATCTCTCAGTTATTCTACTTTTCTTTCTTTTAAAGGATGTTGCCATAGTGATATTACAGAACCTGCAAAACTGTCCCAGCTATTCATCACCAGAGATTAAAATATATTATGAAATGGGTTTTAATATACTATAAATTATACATTCTGCAATACCAAATTCTATTATAAAACAGGCTTTAAATAACATATTGTGGAGCTAGAGTAGCTGTCCTGCAGTTCAGGTGGAAGATTACTTTGTATTATAAAGTCTGATTTTTCATTTCACTAATGGCCCTGAGAAGAAGTCATCCACTATGAAATTTTATCTACAGGTTTTTGTTCACTGCTATGATCCTTCCAAGGAGCTGAGGCTGGAGGGAGACACAGTGTTAGATTCAGTGCCAGTGCCTGGGCACCCAGTGTCATTCAAGATGCTGTAACAGAGACAAGACTTTCATGTGGGGCCAACAGAGGCAACAGAGGAGCTACGGGACAACTTTGCTTTTCTGGACAGCAGCTGGGGGCCAGGAGTGATGCCCCAGGGCAACTCTATCGGTACTAGATGCAGCAGATTTATCCACTACAAAGTCTTAGTTTCTGGGCTGGACAGCTTCACAAGGAAGATGTCTTCAATTCCAGGTCCCATCCAGAAGCCACACAACCTTAAAGCACTGGGAGTTCTTGCTATGCACAAAAAGCAGGAACCCACTACATCACCTTGAAGACAGCTGGTGTTACACTCCAGCTGTCATGCTCCCTACTGGAAGTATTAGCTCCTCCAAGAGGATTTTATCCCTACAAGCAACAGGAAGAGCAAAGAGTTGTGGCAGCAAAAAACCCCCCTGAAAAACACTGCTACCTCACAGACACAGGCTATGAGCTCTGAGGGAGGCAACTCCCATTCCCTTTTAGAACCACATCCAGCTGTTTGCATGGCTGCAGAGCCAACACCTCAGCACTACCACAAAGCATGTAATCCAACAAATAACAATAATTCTTAACAACAGTTTCCTTTGTTGAGCACTGACATTGAAGTCCCTAGTCAATTTTATACCCACTCTACATTAATATTTTGAGTATAAAAATCACTGCTTGCAAGAATTTGGATTGTTAAAGTGCAAACACCAGCATGATCCCAGGAAACACAAAGAGGGACCCAAGAGCCTTACTGGTTCAGTGCCAGCTCCAAGGTGTTTTCATTAGCGGCCAGCTTTTCTGGGTGCTCCTCAGTGGCTGGATGACTAGTGGCCAGCCAAACACAGTATGCACTTGTTACTCAAGGTCCTTCAACAAGCCATGTCCAATGCATTTTTCCTGATTGCACTTTAGGACTGTGGCTTTGAAGGCAACAAGTGATAAGGAGAAGAACACTAAATGCATTGTGTCTCTTAGGAAGCAAATCACAGTCATTACAGATATTGTTATCTGTCACCTTGAGACATTAGGGGCTGTGGGCTTCAGTAGATCCAAGTGGTGTGTTTGTTTCCCCACAGAAACTCAATATCTTATGTATAGATGGTTCACATGACTATGTGAGCTCATCAGAGCTCTGCATAAATTTCTGTGGCATTTATTGTTTTTCCAAGCAGCAGGCAAGGGGTTTTTTTCCTGACTTGCTAGTGGAGCAACACATTTCATTAACCTGGCTTTTATTCATGCCAACTCAAAAGGTCAGAACCAGTAAGCTCAAACAGTTTCCTCATTTCAACAATGAGGTTTTCCTGCTGATGAGCATTGGGCATTGCTGAAACCTCAAAAAATAAACATTATGCTCATAGGTCCCTTAAGCACGGTAAACTCTCCATCTGTCTTGCAGCTGCCAAGCAAGAGAATTTTGCATGGAATCCTCTAATTGTTCTTACAGATAAACCAGATCTAAGCATTACCACTCCTGTCTTTCAATTTAATCACACACCTTAGGCACATGTCACACAAGGCCCCAACATTATTTGGACTCATCCTAAGGCTCTTCAGAAATATGTATTTGACTGCAGGTGATCTACAGGATGTTTATACCCATATAAGAAACCCATCCTAAATAAACTTCTGGGCCTGAGGGTTTTATGCTCTTACACCATCCAAAGGTTGAAACAGACAATATCCCATTCAGAAGATCACACAGAGAGTCAGCAGAGTCATTCAATTTGCTTTGTTTCCTTGCCCTGCCGTAGAAGCAAGACCTGTGCTTCCTCCCTTAGGCCATGTGGCATTGCAAATCAACTTTTGTTGCCTGAAGAGGTGTAAATAAAGATATAAACTTTAAAGGACATCAGTCTACTTCTGGATAGGCAAAGCCCCAAAAGATTTCTCCTTAAACTGTATTAGAGTTTAGCCTATTCACCAGCATTTCCAGGGTTCTCAGTCTGCAAGCATCATTTTCAGCATCTCTCACCTGCTCAAAGTAACAAAAAATGTTACTTCTGGTTGACACCCAATTTCAGAAGCAAATCCCTAATTAATAAAGGAATTAGGAATTATAGCACTCTTAAATATGAATGCCAACTCAGAAGCCCCAAATTTATGGGCACCTATGATAAGAATCAGGCCTCTCTCCATGTGCATCCAAAAATCATGAGGTAACACTGAAAATTCTAGCTTGTTCTACAAACACTATCCAATGCAGGGATAAATCAACCCATAATTTTCCCTATTTCTCTTCATCTAAACTAAAAATCCCTTTTATATTTAATCAGAAATCTTCTGGAGCAGGAGAAAATATAAAGGCAAAGGTGAATCAGTGGTTTTGATCAACAAATTTCTCTGACACAAAAGAAATAAAACACTAACTTGAACCAACATAGGTGAGATAAACCCTCAGCCAGCAGCACCAACTGTCTGGGATGTCTGGGATGAACCACTTGACATACTACATAAATCCACATGAGTCTGATGATATTTAAAATAAAAGGAAGTGCCATTTAAATTGCAAACCAACTCTAGTCAAGCATATACTTTTGAAATACTTGAGAAATATAGCCAAAGAGATAAGTGATGAAACCAGTGGTAATTTATGGAGATGCAAGGTTGACAAGTCTTCCAAAAGAATGTCTTGATCGTGTTTGCACACTTTGAGGCATATGGGAACGGAGCCATGTATTTTTCAAGGCAAAGAGAGAAAGCACAGTGGAAAAAAGAAAGGATCATCATCATGATGTGCTGCTTGGCTTACAGATGTCATCTCTTCTGACTGCACAAAGGATGCGCATTGGGCAGGGTGCTTGTGCTGTCCCAGGCTGTCACTCAGTGGTGTCATGAGATGACGGGATGCAGCATCACGAGCTCCAGCACATTCAAGCTTGCAGGTCAACAGTAGTCATCTCCTTTGCAAATTGTGTGATTACAGATAAACACCAGAAGAAACAATCCTGCAAAGCCATGAATTAACCTATGAAGAAGCCTGATAACTGTCGCAGTCACAAAGTACTAGGTTTGCTTTGGGTGGAAGTGTGTGGGTTTGCACGTATTGCCAACTGCAGCTTCACTGCTTACCAAGGCTGGAGAAAGCACCTAAATAGTCACTGTGTGCTCAGAAATACATAACAGAGTTTGGAAATGAGCATGAGTGATGTCAAATGATGGTGAACAGGTATGATACAATCCCACAAAAATGATACACGGGGAGAAGAATGTGACTTACACCAAGCTGTCACACTTTGGATTCACATTGCTGCCCATTCTTCCTTCCTGTACCAAGAACTTTTAATGCAAAAAGGTCTTTTCACATTGTCAGATGCTCTTTTTCAGCATCTTTCATGCAGGCCCTGAGCCCAAAACCCTGTTACACAGAGATTGGCACTGCATAATGGGAAAACAAACCTGGCAATGACTATAAGAAACTTTTACTTTCACCTTAAGGCCATCTCATCTTGCCACACAAAGGTGAAACGACAGGCAAGTACATGACAGAGGTTTCCTCTGATTGTTTGTTTGTTGCTTTTTTTTAATGAAAATTCCCATTATGTATTTGGGTTCAAGAAAAGGGAAGAAATAGACTTCCTTTTTTCCTTAGCCATGTTTCCAGAAAGGGTTGAATAATTTTAATCTCTAACTTTCCCAAAGAATCAGCTTCTGGCAGAGAGCAAAGAGTGAAAATCACAGGACCACTAGAAACCTTCTCTCAGTTTGAAGTCTTCTGCAATGTTGAACACTATGATAAACAACTCCTCAGAGTGTTACCAGAGTTACTGCACTGATGTGTACCCTTCCTCAATGAGGTCTAGCACCTGGAGAAAGCCCTCTGAAGGCTTCATTTCCTCTTGTCCATCATTTCAGGTGCTGCTGCTACCCATCCACTGCCACTTCTCAATAGCAGCAGAGAAGAAATTGCAATGCAGATGAGCCCCAAGCATCCCCAAAAGCCTCTGTGGGCACTTCATGGACAGAGAGCTCTGGGAAACAGATCTCAAAACTGTACCAAACAGCACTTGCAGCCATTTTTACGTCCTTCAGGTCCAGCTTGCCCCTGTGCAAGCAGCAAGCATGTCTCACTTGGATGACCAAATAGGAGTACCTGAACACACCCAAACAGCATCCTCAGTGAGAAGGTTGGGTATTTGTTGGAGTAGATGCAGTCGATGATGCTTCATCAAGACCCAGAAACAAGAGCTAGCATGAATGAACACACAACTTGCTCTGTGCATTGTTATTTTGCAATCTCTAAACTGCATTACTATGGAAATGAGACTGGCATCTCTGAAAGATTGAGAAATTCTGGGAAATTGCAAGTTGTTAGGAGAATATTTGTTGACTTTCTTTAAAAAGGTTGTTATAAAAATGACAGGTTTTGGTAGTGGGGGAGCTACAGCAGTGGTGTCTATGAGAAGCAGCTAGCAGCTTCCCCTGTGTCCAACAGAGCCAATGCCAACCAGCTTCAAGATGGGCCTGCCACTGGCCAAGGCGAAGCCCATTAGTAGCTCTACCCATAGATGTTGTGATAATGTGTTTTAGAAAGGGAAAAAACAAACAGGGCAACAGAGTTTGCAGCGAGAGAAAGGAGTGAGAATATGTTAGAGAAACAGCCCTGAAGACACCCAAGGTCAGTGGAGAAGGAGGGGGAGCTCCAGGTGTCAGAGCAGGGATTCTCCTGCAGTCCGTGGTTTAGAACATGGTGAGGCAGCTCATGGGGTCCCTGTGGACCCCATGGAGGTCTGCAGGGGTGCAGAGATCCACCTGCAGTTCCTGGAGGACCACACACTTGAACAGGTGGATGTCCAAAGGAGGCTGTGAACCTGTGGGAAAACCACACTGGAGCAGGCTTCTGGCAGGACCTGTGGCTCTGTGAAAAGAGGAGTTCATACTGGAGCAGGTTTGCTGTCAGGACTTGTGACCCCACAGGGGACCCATGCTGGAACAGTCTGTTCCTGAAGGACTGCACCCCATGGAAGAGACCCATGCTGGAGCAGTTTGTGAAGAACTGCAGCCCGTGGAAGGGACTTGTGTTGGAGAAGTTGGTGGAGGACTGTCACCCATGGGAGGTCCCACTGAGGAGGAAGGAGCGGCAGTGACAGCATGTGATGAACTGATGGCAGCCCTTATTCCTGTCCCACTGTGCCATTGCAGGGAGGAGGTAGAGAAAACCAGGAGTGAAGCTGAGCCTGGGAAGAAGGAAGAGGTGGGGGAAAGGCATTTTAAGATTTAATTTTTATTTTTCTTCATCCGACTTTAATTTTATTGATAATAAAGTTAATTAATTTTCCCCACATCAAGTCTGTTTTGCCCATGACAGTAATTGCTGAGTGATCCCTTCCTGTGCTTATCTCAACCCAGGAGCCTTTCAACTTATCTTCTCTCTCCTGTCCAGCTGACCAGGGAAGTGATAGAACAGCTTTGTTGGGCACCTGGCATCCAGCCAGGGTCAACCCACCCACACATGAATGACTCGTACATGTACATTTGCATCTCAAGAATGTCAAATGAGGATTAATATTTTTAAGCCATCATTTTTTTTCTTAAAAAACCCGATGAGCCCAACTGTCTTTAAATCTAAGGCATGTACTAATCTTTTCAGCACACGCTATAATATTTGCTAATTACTTACTAATTTTTCACATATCTATAGAATTCCAGTGAATGCAAAAGTTTTTGTGAGTGAAACACTGCTGGAATATTAAGTGACTTAGGACAGAATACACAAGATGATCAAGAACATTTTCTAAATAGATATTTCTATTTTGAAGAAGAGATTCTGAAATTTTCTATATGATTAGTCTGGTTTAATTTGACTTGGTTGAAAAATAGATGGAAGAAAGAAAAATCCTAGTGATGTCTAAGATACTCATTTATTTCTCCTTTAATTTAAACATTCAAAATTGCATTGAAATTACAGAACCCAAAAAATGCCACAGAGCTTTGAAGTCAAATCATTCATCTTCTGCTTCTGTCAGATCCTTTCACAGTGGCAGCATTTCATTGTGTGAAGAGGAAAAAAAAAAAAGGTAAAACAGAGAAAGGAGTAATCTCATTTAAATTCATATTATTTTTGCTATGGGGGGGCTCAGCGGACAGCAGCTGGGCATCACTTCTATCAGCAGCAGGTGAACATCACGAAGGATAGTCACTGCCTCAATATCTTTATATTCAGGACAGCTAAAGCATCCAGAGAGTGACAGAAAAGGCCACAGATACACGTGAAAAGCCTAGGAGATTTTTCCAGCTCTCAGTTCAGCCCACCAGACGTGCTCAGGTGTCCCCAGGGAGAGTGTAGAGGAAAGGAGAAGAGCACTTTCAGAGTTCAGCTGGTATTAAAGAAAAGCCACTTTTCTGAGGACTGGCACTTCAGTGTTGGAAAGGAGCAATTTGAGTTTGTCTTGAAAGAAGAGCAAACAAAATTTTTACCCATCTGGTAACCAAATAGCAGCTGTAGAGATTTCCCTGATCTCAGACTAATTTTTGAAGGATGATGTCTATTGTCTGAGGGGACACTGGAGAGGGACAGCACATGTGGATTTCTCTCACTGTTTCTCATCAAAGACTGAATTTCACTTGCAGTCCTAGCTTATGGTGTGCAAACCAAAAGATCAGCCCAGAAGCAGGGCTCATGCAGCACACTCCAAACCACTTTGTCAGTACATTACTCCCTACATCAAAGCTGCAAAACTGTGTCAGGATCAACACTGTGGGAAACATCTCCTGATTTCCTAGCACCAAAACATACTAGAGGCAGCCTTGAAGTGTTTACATTGCAGCCTACCTTACAACTAGTCTAAAAGGCACACAGGCTAAGTTCTTCTTCATATCATTTCACAACACCACTCTTTAAAAAAAGTTCAATTTCCCTATTGAGATCATAGGTGATGCAAGTATTCAAATGTGAGAGCCCAGTCACTCCAGATTTTGTTCAAAAAATAAGGGTTTTGTTCAATCATATGTATTGAGAGAATGATAGTCATAGTGGGACAATGTGGCCTTTGAATCCTGTGATGTTGCTATCAGGATTATTACAACAGATGTGAAAGAAACGTGGACTACTGGCTAAGTAACTCCCAAAAGTAAGGATTAAAGCAGTAGAACAAGCTATTCTCCCAGACCATGTTAAGCATTTAAATTCCCAGTGTCCCATTGTTTATAGCAACAACATAACAAGAAGAAAAGTGACATAAAGATGAGTCTGTCCAGGTGAGTGTGATTGGCAATGAGCTGGTGAAGGACAGCCCTGAAAATGGATCTATGAAGAGATCACAAAAATAATTCCTTTTGTGATATAATCCTGACTCTAAGCTATAGAAGAAATGCTAATACTTTAATCTATGTATCTAATGTCACCATTCTAATTCAATACACAACTAGGGAGATAAATCTCTGCATACATTCTGCATAAATAGCATGCATTGTTATGATTTTCTTAATAAACCGTGGAAAATTAACATAGGCATTGATAGCAGCTTCATATCCTAACACAAATGCAATTTATTGTTTTATGGGATGTAATGCTATACAGATATACAGACAAGTTATGATATTACAATAATTTTTGTAGACAGCCTTGAGACAGTTGACAAACTAGTAATGTAATGTCCTGTCTGATTCTGTCCCTTCCTGATGCAGCTCTTCACCATGAAGTATAAGAGGACTGACAATGGACCAGCAAAGGACATTTTTAGCTGAAGAAGCAGCGTGGAAGATGGCAATTTGCCTTGGAGTTGATGTTGCTGCAGGGTGGTAAGTTTGGAAGACAGGAGACAAGCACACAGATGTAAGCTGCTCCCTGCCTCGAGGGGAAACGCTGCTCAGGCCCTTACAGCAGGGACAGACAGAAAGTGGTAGGACAGATCATGTTCCTGCTTTATGCATTCACAGCAGATCTTTTCTCTATTCAATCCACTTGTATAGTAGGAAAACACTGCTTATCTTAATTTTACATGTAAAAAGTAGAGGAATGTTTTTGCTGCTTCCAAAACATGATGCCAAGAAATCTGCTGAGCTCCTAAGCAGGTCTGCCCCATGGCTGGGTACTCCAAAATAGCTGGACTCTGATACAAGAAAACATACCTTGCAGCAGAGGACACTGAGAGTAACAGCCTGGGAATGGGGCCAGCTCATTAACACCCTGCAGCACCATTTTATTTAATCCCATAGTCCTCCCAGTCTGACAGTGCCAGAGAATGAAACAGGAGACATCCTGGGATTACGATACAAATCCATGGTACCTTGAATACTGCAAGCTGAACTCACCTCACCTGCCAAAAAAATTATGGTAGATCTGGACAAGTTATAAAGAAGGGAAGCAAAAGTATTTTAAGGAGGAAAATGGCTTTTGTGCAGAGAGGGACTTAAAAAGAATAGGACTCCAGCCTGGAAAATATAATATGGTAGAAGTGTATAACAGTCATGAACAGCATGGAGAAGGATGTAGGGAATGACTGCTCAGCATTTTCTGATGCAAAAACTCAAGGCTATCAAATTAAATAAATAAAAACCCCTCAAACACAATAAAACAAATCAAAAAACCAACCAACAAACAAACAAACCAAAACAAACAAACCATTAAGCTTAAGAACAGACCAAAAGAGACACTTCTTCACGAGATGTATGGTTGAGTTGCACAGCTGAGCCATGGGATACAATAAATGCCAAAACCTTCCTGTGAATTTGAGAAATTAATGAAAGAAAAATCTTTCTCAAGTTAGGAAAGACAGGGCTACTACCTGTGGTTTAGGAAATACTTCAGCTAGAGGCCAGCAGAAGGTAAGGAGCTTCATCCCCTGCCCAAACACTGCACCAGTCCGACCCAGACAGCCACTGCAATCTAGCAAGGGGTGCTTCTCTGCCACCACACTCTAATATTTAACTCCTTATGCATTCCTGAGCCTTGGCTCATGAGCTGGGCGGTGCTGAGATGTCAGTACAGTGTTCTGCAGTGTAAGTCACAGCATGGAGGATGCCCCCATCCCTAAAAAAAATAAATGACAGACCTCCACCTCCACCTCAGAGGAGACTCACCTATTGTTAATAGCACCTTTAGACTCGTTTGCCAATAGGGAGTCATGAGAACACTGATGGAAGCAGGGAACATATTTCAGGAAGCAGTGGCTTTGCCCTCTAAGCAAAAGCCAACTGCACTCATGCTGCTCATTTGCTTCCCTGAGGATCATTTGAGGCTGAGCTCACATCTCCAGGAAGGGATGGCAGGGCAAGCTGTGGCAAGGACAGGCACACCACCAGTGCCTTTTTGCCCTGGTTCCCCCCTTCAACCAGTCCAAAGAACAAAACATCTCACTGGTGTGCAGCCCCAGACAGGGGAAAAGGCTCAGAGCAGAGCCTAGATTTGTGTAAATCTCATGTTTATACAGTAGTATCCATTGCACCCTTTCTACCATTATGTTCCCAAGCCCGGGAGGTGCAGCACTGGAGAGGTTTGCCATTAAGTGTATGGTGCAGGGACACTGTAATGTTTCCATTCAGGATAGCAGTGCTTTCGACATGTTTATTTTCCCCCTACATAGATAAAGCTCTTTCAATTACAGTAATTGTTCCTTTTAGAAAGCAAAAGCAGGCAAAAGAATCTGTTCTCTCTGGAAAATACTGCTTTCATCCCAGAGAATGCAGATCTGCTATCTGATAGCACACCTTCTGCCTAACACAGCAATGCACACATTTGCAGAAAACCCCACAGCCTTCCTAGAAATGTCACTATCTAGTACTGGAAACAGGCCAAGGGTAGCAGCATCTCTCAAGCAGTACCATGTGTAGAGCACTGAAAAGAAACAAGGAGGAGGAGGAGGAGGAGGAGAAAATGAGTGGTACTGATGGACTGCCATTCTTCTGGGATGCTGGAGCATGGCACGTCGTCCAAGTTATTAATTATTTCAGAGTCAGGACAACAGAAAACAAATAGGTTTCCATTTTTGTGTCTACGTGTCTTCTCTTTACCAGTGAACTTAACTTGAAAAAATCTCCAAGCAGTGTATTGTAACACAGATGCTGGTCTTTAGCTGTTTGCAGTGTTTGCAATGAGTAGCCCTGTATTTGTGATGCTGCCAGCTCTGCTTTGCTGCAGCCTCACAACTGCTGTTGTCCAGGATGGATACACTCAAATCCGAAAGGTTCACTGCTGAGCACCATAGAGGTCCTCACACAGTGTGGGACAGTGGCAGTGCAGTAACAGATTGGTATTTCCTTTTGCCAGGTGTGGTGAGGAAATGCAGAAACGATCCCTCTATAACAGTAAACCTGCTGCATTTGGGTAGCACAGATCTGGCTTTGTGGAGCCAGACTCTAGCAGCAGCTGGCTGTGAAGCACAGCAGCAAGCCTGGACTTCCTTCCTTCCCTGCACAGAGGTGCAACTGCCAAAGAATTAATCTGCACTTGTTTTTGCATTCTTTGACCAAATGCTGTGCTACCATACTGCACAGAATTTAAGTCAGCAGGCTATGTTTGATCTTTGCCAATACTATGGCAGGTTTGATTTATTCTCAACTATAGCACACACTTGGACTGTGACTTCTGGCAGCTTAATTTATTTCCAGATCAGTGCTAAATCTTCGTGGAGAAGCAGACTTGGGAGTGGATATCATTGCCCTTTGGGCATGGGAAGCCCGGATTATTCACACGCAGACAATTCTCTCTGAGTTCTGTTAGGAGTGCAATGGCTAAGTTTTAGGAAAACTTCTAAAAGTAATGCAGAAGATGAGCCTCTTTTGGAGGGTCATTCAGATGGATCTGCCCCTCCCTGACAGCACCAGGCATCTCAAAGAGTCCTACCTGGCTATACAAATGCAACCAGATCACAAAATTTAATTTAAATATTGAAAAAGAGCAATTATCTTTTGTTTCTCCTGTGCTTCATCTAGATCTTTTCTGAAGGCTTTATAGAGACCTGTGCCTTAAAAGTTTCTTTCAAGGGCCAACAGAGCACACAGTTCAGTGCAGTTGGTAAAGGTGAATGCAATACAGTTAAGGGCTGTACAAAATTGACACTTGGGGTTATCTCAGGTGAACGGATTTAGTCATAAGTGTGTAATTCAAAGCACCTGGATTTTCCATCATTTTATGAAGCCCAAATTTTAAGAGATAAAAAGATATGGTAGCAGACATGTAGGGGAAAAAAAATCTGTATTTCTACATTGTGGGAGACTGCTGTAATTTCGGTGTTTTATTTGTATTCAGAAGAAAGCATTGAATGTTGAAGCTTGGAATATAATATGAGCAAAAAGTCTCCAATGTTTTATTGGGGGCTGAAACATTTAATCCAACTTCCAAGTGTTTATTTGTCAGGAAAAAAAAAATAGGCAAGTAGAAATGTCTAAATAGAAAAGTGGCTCCTCTACTAAACAGCACTTAAAAAAAAAACTCACAAGATTTTACTTGCTAGAAATCTGTTATGGAGGAAGATTTTTATTTTTTTTGGACAAGTATGTGAAAAAATAAGCTTCTTGGATAGCTTCTTTGAGAATCAATTTTAGATAAACATTATGAAACCACAAGTAGCATGATAAACATGCATGCCATGTTTCTTCACCCAGCTGCAGCTGGAAAACCAAGCAATAAATACTACTTATTTATTTTAATAGTATGCTTAGTGAAAGTATTCCCAATATTTCCTAAGCTTAAAATCATCCATGAATGTATTTTATCATGAGGCTCAGCATTTTTATAGTAATTTACAACTTCAAAAGGGTAAACTCTATTGCTCTCTGTCAAACCAACAACTGGGTAAGTGCAGAACGTTACCATATGAAGCATGATGAAATTTATTGCTGCAGTCATTAGTACATATTGATTTTGTTTATAACAACCCAAGGGGAATACTAAGCTGATTACGCCCGTGCTAGGCTCTCTCTTGCTCCCTGACAGGACGCAGACACAGCAATGCCAGCTTGCAAACCACCACTGCTCTGCTCACTTTCCTCTGAGGACGGGGCTTTGTGAGAGATCAGCATCACTCCTTTTGTCAGCGCATCCCGTTTTGTTCCATTTTGCAGCTACTCCATGTGCAGCTTCATTTTCATTTATAAGAATTCGCAGCTCTCACACAGCCTAGGCAGCACAAATACTGATTCATTATTAGTCAACACATAATTAAAGCATATCAACTCCTTGTTAAGTGTGATTTTTACGTTTTGGGTATTTTACAGTGTTAAGAGTCCGATGTCTAGCCTTGAATCACAGGTACTAACAGAGGAGCTCATTAAGGACTCTGTTTTAATTATTTCTGCAAAATACAAGTTAAAAGACTTTTGCACAGGAAAATCTGAAGCAGAATGTGTTTTCTTGGTTTGGTTCATGTGGTAAAGTAGCATTTTAGATGAATGTTGATTTAATTTTTAACTTATCAAAACCACAACATTTCATACTTGTATAGCAAAACTAAGTATGAAATTTGATTTAAAGAATCAAAGAGTTGAATTTCAATATTTAATTGAAAAATATTTAATTATTTTCAATCTGCAATTAGGGCACAATATATGCTGAAATAAAGTTTCCCATATTCACAGGATTTTAAACTTTGAGGGTAGCTCAGAAATTTCCTGTAATTAACCAGAAAAGACTGATACAGTTATTTCATTTTGTTCTTCCTAGCATTTTTACTTAAAAGTTTTTTCTTTAATTGAACAGAAAAGCAATTTCAGTATCAGTCATATAAGTCCAGGGAATGGAGCATTATGACAAAAAAAAAATGCTGATTTAACATACAAGAAAAGTTGAAACTGCCACACTTGTGACTGCAGACCCAGCTTAGGAATCACCTTCCTGCAGCCAAATTCAGCAGCTGGGAGGCTACAGATGTGCATCTTAAGCTTTCAAGTTGCAATAAAACTACTTCAAGGTGTGCATTTTGCTTTTTCATCCCCTTCTTGCCAGAAAGATGTAACACAGCCCACCCCACAGGTGCACCACCCTGCCAATAAGGTAAAGAATGGGGTAAGCACAGGAGAGTCACTGGCTTCAGCTGAAACAGCAAGAGTCACTAGCAATGCCAAACAGCACAGACCCAAAGAAGAGAAAGTATCTCGAAAAAGCAAACCTTTTGCAGTCAAGGTAGTCCTGTTCTTCCAGATAAAGGAATACTCGCTGTGCTTGGCTCCCCCCTCCATCTGGCCTGTTCCATGCAAGTTTCCCACCACAGAATGGCAATCTCCTCCCTTTGCATAGGGAAAATACAGCTTATGATAGTGGTCTGCAGTTGCTTGAGATGGATATTCGATGGTGGGTGGCCTTCATGTAAAAACCACCTCTGCCTCAAACCCCTCCAAGGTACTTCTCTTACTGTCCTTCAGGCACCCCTTTTATTTCACTTAGTGCAAAGGACGTGATATTAGTGTTCATTTGTTCATACTGTCATGTATTCCCACACTGTGGCTATTGCAAGAGTTCATTAGAGGCCACTAGGATGAGAGAGAAAAAAAAAATCACTGCAAGTGCACAATCCCTTTTTATAGACTGCCTCTTCCCACTGCTTCTGTGTGCACAGTCTTGATAGTCAGCACATTACTCTTGCAGCAGGCATAAGGAGACAAGTCACGCCAGCAGCTCAGAATGCTGCCTTTGGGCAGTTTCCCTCTCACGCCCCTAGGCTGGCTTATCTCACTACACAGAGCTATTTCTTACATATTTCTATGGGGGTCACAGAAACCTCAACTCACAAGGCAGAAACTCAGTTTGCACAAGATTAAGAAGCTGAAAAAGCTCCCCACTGGGCAGAAGATGGTTGCAATTCTGCTCTATATTGTTCCTTTCTTTGGTTTGTTCCTCCTTACTCTCCTCCCCCCCACACACACATTGTGCTGCAGCACAAGCAAGGACTAGATCCAACAGCTTCTAACAGGAACAGTGCAATAACCATGATACAACGTCTATGCAGGGATCTAACTCAGCACCCAATTGCAAGTAAGTATGTCCCTTTCAGTACGTCCTCCAGTGAGGATCAGATAGCACAGCAATGTACTTTCCCCCCTCATTTTTCATCTCAGCTGAGCATTTTCCTGTACACTTCCAGGCAGCGTCATACAGCAAGGAAATCAGACACACAGAGCACACAGAGCTGCAGGTATGAGCGGTAGGCACCTGTGGGGATGGAGCTGGAACCTGTAGAGCAAGCAATCATTTTAAGCTCTGCTTTTAAAGCCAGGCTAATCTCTGTCCCTTGCTCACACACATTACTTTTTTTATTATGGGTGCTCAGGACAGGTCATGCACACTGCAATGCTTTAGATTAGAGCACATGCATCCCCCTAGAGTGCACTTTACTGGAGATCAACCAGCATCCTCAAGGGAATAACAAACATAGGCACCGCTGGGAAGTTGTTTGACTCGGTACATTTGTAACAGCATGTGCGTGGCTGCATCATGCCTCTCTGCTTGGAAAGTAACCACCTAAAATCAGGGTTTCATCATTCAGAAGATTTTTGTTTTCCATCCATCTTCCCAGATGTATTTCCTTTTTTTTTTTATTTATTTTTTTGTGAGTGTGTTTTGTCGTTGCTTGCATTTTTTTCACTGTTGCTGTTCTGTTTTCCTTCAGTTGCTGTCATTCTTCCCTTACACTCACCAGCCGGCTGCTGGACATTCAAAATCCCTCATGAAGTCACTAAGTAATGTCGCCACTTACTGTTTTCCACCTGCAGTCCCATCATCACTAATTACAGCTTCCATAAATTAGTTCATTGGTGACATCTAAATGAAGCCATTTACAAATTGCAGCAATGCTGAGCAGCCCAGCTCCCTGGTACCGGTAATGACTACACGCAAACTTCATCAGGCTGCACAGGAGGGATCATGTGCTGCATTCATTGTTGTTACTGTCCAGCCACGACAGCAAAGATTTAATTTTATCTCATGCATATAGGATTTGCCTATGCTGCTCAAAGCAGAGAATGTATGCTTAGATTGCCAGTGCTTTCTGCATTCACTACAACCCAAGAGAAAAGGGGGAAAGCACCCTGAAATTGAAGAGCTTCCGTTCCTGGCAAAAGCATTCAGCCCTTCTGTACATAAGCACAGAAACTGGACTTTTACCTGCCTTGCTCCCCCATACAACATCGAGGTGCCTCAAAGGATAATAGCACAACTTAGGATAAAAACTATCATCTTATGACCTTTGTAGCCTCCCTGTGAGATTTGGCACAGAACTGGACATCTTTGGAGGCCTCAACCACTGCAGACTTCTCTAAGCAGCCATCAAGATGCAAGAAGAGGTTCATGCTGCCAGTCAAACTGTATCCAGTTGTACATCTCAAAATACTTCCCTCTATGAGCCACCCGGTGAAATCACGGTATTCCCCAACACTTCTTTAGACAACACCAGCAAGAGAGGTGCCCACCCTGCATGACTTTGGGGCAATCATGCTCAGGTCACCCAATCCACACTACTTCCAAGCAGCAACAGCCAGTGTCAGCTGCACAGCTTGGGAAAAAAAAATCACTTGGTGTCACTAAGGCCAGTTAATATTCATCAATCCCTTGGAGAAGCTTTGCCCCACGCCACTTTATGCTCTGTCTAGACTGCGCTGCAGAAATGCAAACTTGCATTGCTAGTGGTGGGGCATCTGGGGCTGGGAAGCCCTTGCACTCTCATTGCAGAAGTCTCCAGTACCATATTCCCAGCCAACTAAGTCATGTGAAATTAAACCATGCCTCACACTACAGGACTGGCAAGCACAGAACAATCCACTGCAGTCTTTTGCCCAAAATCCACAGTTAATTCAGTAATCATTTGCTGCTTTAAACCCAGCCTTCACAACACATACAGCATCAAAACAGAATAATCAGTAGGCAGTCATTCTGGAAACATCCACACCACAGACCTTCAGTGAAAGCGTGGTAGAAAGAACAGCACAAAAGAAATAAATTAAAAACAAACAAACAAAAATACAAATGAAACAAACAAACAAAAGAAGAAAAAAAAACCAAACAAATACTAGTTTTGCCATGGATGCTGCTCTAAGAATTTGAAGTAAGGTGCTTTTTGAAAACAACCCTTCCAAGTACATTGATTGTTTCTTGCTTGCAGAAAATCCCAAGTCAGGGCTCCCATTGATTTATGTCACATTTAAAAGCCTAGTTCTCTTGAGTTATTCCAATATATTTCAAGCCAAGCAATTAATTCTTGTTTTTTAAAGAACTTTCTAGTGCATGAAAAGTTTTTGGCGCAACACATAGCACTACAGAAATGAGTTTCTTAGAAAGATGCTAAACATTCCTATGCCAACATATTTCACAGATTGAACTGCTCTGATATTAGCAGCCTTTGTAGCACATGCACACATAAGTATGACACGTCTGGAACATTTTGTCACTTCAGTGCTGTTTGGACGTCTAGTGCAAAAAACTCATTGGTAGTCAGTTTGAAAGCACGTCCCAGTCTTCTGTCACATAAGCACTTTAGGTGCAGAGGTAACCCAGATGAGAATGGGTTAATTGCTTGAGCACATAGATACAGGAACATTATTTTTTCCCATTCAGCTAAAAATTCATAGAAAAAAAAAGAATTAAAGGTGCTACATTTTAGTAGCTGAAATAGTGATACTTGCATGTGCTGTTGATCTGCAGGAAACCTGCAGCTCTGATTCTGTGATCCTCTGAATGGTTTGGCTGCCATTCTCCTCATCATCATGTGCAAGAATTTTCTCTGTTAAACATCCCAGCCTGTATCTTTATTTAAATGCTAAGAGAAGCTTTTTCAACCATTTCAAACCTGTGCTTAACCATCTACAGGAGCACAGAGTACCAGTACCCTCATCTTGTCCAAAGGCACTCTCTTAACTTTTTTTGCCAGGCACATTCTTCACAAGGGTTTAGGTAAGAGAAGCCTGCCAAGAGCTGCAGACAGCATGGAGACATCATTCTTAGCCCTGAGCTTCAAACTATGGTAGTGAGGGCGGGTTCAGAGAGAAGCCATAAGGAAAGTTGCATCAGCCACTCAGGAAATGCCATGACAGCCACTCAAAGACATCCTGTAGCAGTCAGTCTTTTCCCAAGAATGTTTACCATCCTACACATGCTTAATTAACAGCACACAAAGAAACTGAATCTCCCTCCCAGCCTGGTTTCACCAATATAAACATCTCACTGCTATGGGATGGTTGTCATGTATAATCCTACAAAATCCTGAGCTGGAAGGATCACAAAGGTCATCAAAGGATCATCAAAGTCCAGCTCCTACTCCCGCACAAGATATGTCCAAGAATCATACCATGTGCCTGAGAGCATTGTCCAAATACTTCTTGAGCTCTGTCAGGCTTGGTGCTGTTAGCAGTTCCATGGAGAGCCTGTTCCAGTGCCCAACCACTCTCTGGTTGAAGAACCTTTTCCTAATATCCAACCTAAACCTCCCCTGACACAACTTCATGCCATTTCCTCAGGTCCTGTCCCTGGTCACCACAGAGAAGAGATCAGTGCCTGCCCTTCCTCTTCCCCTCACAAGGAAGTTGTAACTGCAGTGAGGTCTCCCCTCAGTCTCCTCTTCTCCAGCCTGAACACACCAAGTCCCATCAGCCAGGCCTGGCAATGCTTCTTCAGATCATGATTTTCATATTTCCCTGCAAAACAGCTAAAAACCTCTAGTGTTTTCCCCATGGGGAGGTTTATTTAATTAAAAAAAAAAATCAAAACCAAACAAACAAAAAACCTCACCCCAAACAACAGAAAAAAAACCAAAAAACCCCAAAACCAAACAAAACAAAAAAAAAAGAAGAAAAAAAGAAAAAAGAAAATAGCCCACCCTGTCTGAATATCATCTCTATTTCACACTGCTCAAGGATTCTCTAGAATTTGCCTTTTAAGTTCCTGTTTTTAAAGCTTTCCTTTGCAGATACAGTACCTAGAAACATATCTTCTATTTATTTGCTTATTTTGAGTGCTGGAGTCCTCTGCAGGAAACCCTGCAGTTGCAGGACTCCAGCAGTCTTTCAGAAATCAGCAAGAACCACTAGAGTGTGAGAATGAGAACTGACAAGACTGCAGGTCTGTCACAGCAATAACAGGTTTTTCCTCTGTGATTGTAATAAAATTTATGAATTTATATGACATATGAACTTAATTTGCTGTGTTTTAATTTGTTCATTAGAAATAAGACTGGACTTTTGGTTGTAGATAGATATAGGGGCCGGCTATGTCTCTGTGACAGGATTGCTGCTCTTTTCCATCAATGCTGCATGACCAATGAGAGCTATTGAGCTCAGGACAACTCTTTCCGCTAGAGAGTCCTTCATCTGCCCTGTTTTTGACTATTCCCTCAAGTATTTTGGAGGCTTCTGATGTATTTCTTTAGGGAATTTTGATGTTACTGTTTAAAATACTTTCACTCACAGCTCCCTGTGCTGGAGACAACCCCATGTACCTCCAGAAGGAGAAGGAAACCTGCTCCCAGACCTCACTCTCCGAGTATAAACCCTCTGTCTTTGTTCCGAGCACTGGCAAATGCAACTCTACACCTAGACAACGTGACTGACAACTGCCCAGGTACCACAGGTATATGATCCCTTTGGCAACTGTATGCAAATATAAAAAGACATGATAACTAATGCAGCCTTCCTTCCAACCACACAAAATACATATATATTTGCTTTCCCCTTTGGATTCAGATTGTCATGCTGAGGAGGGTGATGAAAGGACATGTTTTGAGGGCATGGCCCGTCTGTGGGCAGGGTGAAAGCCCTTTGCAAAGAAGAGCAAAATCTGGCAGCATAGCTTCCCTCTGAATTATGCTAAGGTACTTTTTGCCTTTTTGTTCCTGAGCCCTTCAGCCAAGGTGGTGACACCTCTGGGAAAACACATAAACTTCATTTTTCCCAAGTCATGACTATTTTGTCAGTGACAGTTACTGGTAAGTGATCTTCCTCTCTTTATCTTGACCCCTGAACCTTTTTTTCACCTCATTTTTGCCCCCATCCTGTTGGGGAGGGGAGTGAGTGTCTGGGCAGTCAGCCACTGCCAACCTGCCACACAGCATCACAACTGCAATGCTGCAGAGAGAGGAGAAGAACGCTCCAGGGAAGAATGCACTGGAGAATGGAGACTGCTCAAGGACGGAGAATGCTCCAGAAGGAGCTCCTGCATGTGGAGAAAATAAAAAAACAACCTAGTCTAAGAAAAAGTCTGTGACTAAATCTGGAGTTTTGCCACTTGCAAGGCTTTTCCAGGGACATTTGTGCTTGTGGTCCCACTGCAACTTTGCTGGTTCTTACTTGTAAGGAGGTCAGCATGCCTTTTCTTTTACATCTGTTTGTTGAGGGACTGGTGTGCAGCCTGACTTACCACCTTACTCTAAATTCCAGGACTGTGGAATAAAAATCATTTGCTGTTAGTCAACCAAAGCTGTCGTTTCTCTCTCTCTATTGATTACTCCTGAATAATCAATTGACATTTGGCACAGTCTTATTTATAATAATTCAAGTCAGCAGCAACATAATTTAGAAACTGGCTACTAGGCATGTGTTGGTAATGAATCGAATCCATGGATAATTCAAATTCATAGACTAAAAAATTACATTTAAATAATGTTAAGGTTGTGACAACCTGACAAAAGACTGCAAATTCAATGTGAAAACTTTTCCTCCCTCTGTGGAGGAGGGGAAAGTCTGGAGAAGACAGGAGAAGGGAGTGGCATTTGTGCCTCCCCCATGATCCTGCACCTTTGAGTTCATACCTAATCGACATCACCTTTGTCCTGAGCTGAACTGCATCCTGACTCCTTGTTCACTCACTTCCAGTAATATCATTTTATCCCATAGGAAGGAACGGATGCATATTTTTACACAAGCAATTGCTTGGCCTGGTACAAAGTCAATAGAGTGTGGTGTGTAAACCTCCCCTAGTTTTGTGGATTACGGAGATGTTGTGTGGAAACAAAAGAGACCAAAGCCCTTTGCCATTCCCTGCTGGGTGTCAAGCTTCCACTACCACCCAGCTCCTGTCATAATCCCAGAAATTATCTTTTTCTCCTTGTTGCAACCTGTGACAACTTTTACCGTGAATAGAACCTGAATCTAGCTGAAGGATTATCCTTAAACCTGAAGCAGGAGATACTTGGAAATTATAGGTAACTCCATACTGAATAGACTAATGGCTCCTTAAACCTGCTCATTTTCCTGTAGTATTTAAAGGGCACAAAAACCCATCTGGTTGGCTGGTCATACCTACAGCCAGTCCAAGGACAGGTATTCCTGAGAAGCAGGTGCTGTCTGTCAACCACCAGCCCTTCACACTGCACTATCACCATATGATGAGTGGGTTTGTGCTTCATGTAGGAGGTGTTATTGGCACCTGAGCTCTCAGAAACACACGATCCACAAACACAATTTCTGTGAAAGAACTGGGTTTCCCTGACAAATGTCCTCCTGCAGTCTTTGAGAAGCTATTCCCCCTTGGAGAGTCAGAGCCAGAGACTTAGGCTCCATGTAAATTCCCTCCCCTTCCCAACCAGTGGAACTGACACTGGTATTTTAAACCCCCTGCACCATCATCTCCCTACCTGCCCTATTAAGACTGAACTACAGCAATAAACATGTTAAATGAATTCTTAGACATTTTATGCATTCAGCAGTAGGTTGATAAAAGGCAGCCCTCCATGGTAACTTACTCTCTCTCTCTCTCGGTATATATATATATATGTAATGCCACCAAAAAAATCTCAGCCAGAGAAAGCTTATGGCTGTGTGCTGGATTGCAAACACTATGGGGTTTGCAGAGGAATTTCAATTATGGGAAAATGCACTGTCAAGCCCTCATTCAAACCCTTAATTACCAGTGCTTAACCACCACATACTATTGAAGGAAACTATAATTCACTTTGAAAAGGACCTGGTTTCTACCTATAATTAAATTAATCATAATTAATTCCAGCAGCTACTGCTATAACTATTGAAGGAGAGAAATATTAAAGAAATGCATTGTCAGGGACTGCTTACAGCACTGTTATGTTACGGTGGAAAAATAAGAGCTCTGCTCCACCTTTCTCATCAGTTCTGCATCCAGATATTTAACAAAACCCACTAAACTCTTCTGTTCATTCTTGTTTTTTAATGTGCCCTTATCTCTAGCTGAAACCACATCCATATCTTGGACATTCACTAGGTAACATTTCCTAGATCTGGCCTCTGACTTCTGTCTGTTGAGTTCATCTTTTGCTGGAGATATTCTCTATCCCTTCTGCCAACTCCAAATGCTGCCACGGGATCACCTTTGCAGCCTGTTGTTTGAAGCAACATCATTCCTCCTTGTCACCCTTCAGCTGGAGCTCTAATCCCATGCCTGAGGGCCCTCCACCCTCTGCTGTGGCACAGCCTCTTCCCCGAACGTGGGAAATGGCAACTTCCCCTCCATCTTCTGCTGCCTTGTTACCTCTGCTTCAATTTTCTGTGTATTCTTGCCATTCCCTCTGCAGTCTCTGAATAACACTTGGAAAGGATAACTGGAAGGAAAACCCAGGCAGAAGGACTCTCTCAGAGAGCAACAATCAGAATCAGGGCTAGGGGCATGTAATCAGGGAAAAGAGCATGGATAGAAGTCACACTTTTTTCTCTTTTTTTAAGCAAAATGACAGACAGATTGAAGGGCAGAGAAATATTCCCAGACAAACTCTGGGTTATAGTGGCAGTGTGGTGCATTAACAGATTACAGCATTTTATTGCAAAGTACTGTTAAACAGCAGGAGGCTTTTCAAGCATCAGTGTCAAATATCATGTAATCTGCTAAGTAATAAACTATTAAAAGAATATGGGGCACATCATATTTCTTGACTTGCACAGTTTGCTCATTGGCTTTTATACATGTCTGCTTTCTAATTTTGCTGTCAGAATACATCAAGCAGCTTTTATTCCTTCCTTTCAGAGGGCTGGCTTGTTTTTGTTTTCTGTTCAAAAGGCAGCTCCTTTTAAGTGTATGGGTTCATATCCCTTAATAGTCTTCAAACACATCCAAGTCTTTGGGACTTTTGGTACATCATTGGCTGGCAGAGCTGCTTGTATTATTTCTTCTTCCTTGTAGCTCTGCACATTGCTTCTCTGGCTTCAGCTGCAGTGAAATAAAAATCTTCTTTGTTCTCTCATGATTTCCAGGTGCCCTTTCTGGTCTGTGAATGGGCTCACCATGAAAACATATGTGTCTGATTTTTTTAGCAAGGTCAAAGAAAGGACATTTGTCACTTTAAGACCATCTTGCAGGGCCGACTTGAGCAAACTGCTCTTGTTTGAAGATGTGTTTACTCATTAATGTCAAATTAAACATGAGCTGAGATACTTCACTTGATCAAGGCCTGAATTGCCCATACCAAGCTCTCCTGAGAAGGAGCTACAATCTGAAGTCCCTGGCAGAGCTCTTCCCTATTTCACTATTGGAAGGATTACTACAGCTGACAGAGAAAACTGTAAGTAAAAATCTTCTGGTAATTTAAAGGAGAACTTGCCTCAAATATCCCACTGGTCTTGCTGCCACCATCTTGTTGTTTCCATAACCTTCTACCCTCTTCAACCACTTACTTTACCTATGCCTAAACTCATGTATTTCAGCAATCAAGATTCAATTCAATCAATTTCAATCTCAATTCAAGATTGAGAGCCATCATTGCTTTTTTTAATCCCAAACTGGGACCTTTTCCTTCTGCTGCAACAATTCCAAATCAAAAGCTCGAATACTCTAATTTCAGAATAAGAAGATTTTCAGACTTGTTACCACTCAGAAATACATTGCTAAAAATAAATGTTCCCTACAAAACTGTTACCCTCCAGAAAGCCTTGCTATCCACACAAACAGTGCTAATCCTACTCAGAAATCCAGAGAAACATGCTAAACAAGCCTTTCTTTTTGAAAATTATTCTCCTAGAATACTCTCCTGACCATTTCACGTTGAAACTTCTTCTTCTGTTCCAGTTATTACTACCACATCTTGAACAGAACCTGCAAGTGAAAGCCTCTAAGTTGATTATGGAAAAAATCTCTTAGGAAGCATGTTTGGTCATTTTTTCAGGTCCCTCCAAGACTGTAGTCTGAGTGAACACAGCCTAACTTGACTCAAGTCATCCCGCAGGCATTTGTACAAACCAATGAATGAACTGCACGGGTAAAGAAAACAAATCTTTCACCATTTATCTGCACTTTTTCCCAAAGGCTTTGAAACAGATAGATTCAGTAGGAGGTAATATATCAAGATGAACAGCATCAGTTAGCAAGGTGTGAGGTCTGTGACTTCCCAGGGAGTTGTGCACATGCAGGTGAGAGATTTCAGCCTATCTGTTAAGCCCACTGCTGGCAGAAATAAAAAATTTCCTTATAATCTTTCCCCAACAGCTCAGCAGGACAGGGTTGATCTTATGCTGCTGCTTTTAAAGACAACCCTTTGAAAGAAAACAATACAGACACCTGGGCTTGGAGTAGCAAACTAGTAGAGCAACAATCACCTCTCCTAAAGTGAGCATTTATCATCACTGTTGAACAGGTCCACTCTTACCCACTGCAAAGAAGAGTGAAGAGAGGCATAAAATGATCACTTGTACTGTTGACTGCCGAGGGCCAGAGGCAGTTTGCCTGTGGGATGCTGTGTGTGTTTGACACATTTTGTGTTCTGCTTTTAGCCTTGTGTCACACTTTGCAATGACAAGGCAGGGTGCTTTCTCAGCTGGCAGTACCCACAGAGCTCTGTGTCTCCAGCAGGGATAGTTCCCCAGATTTCAGCACAACTGCTCCACTTCCCACTGCGTGCGACCTTGACCTGTCATTATTGGGCATGGTGTCTCACAAGAGATCCTGTGGTGCAAGTACCAGATCTAAAAGGCAGTGGCTGATCTATTCTGCAATGTCACTTTGATTTTAAAAGTACTATTAACCTTCCACCTGGAGTTTTTGTTCTGTTAACTTAGAATATTCACACGTACCCTTAAAAGCTGTAATGAGCTGATGGCAGTGATTAATTATCTACAGCAGTTCTGTAATAGATGAATGCATATGATATCTCATTTATCAGGGAAATAACTACTTCTTTAAACTCCATGATTAATCAAGCGAAAAGACACAGGATTTGTTGACAATGCCAGATGCACTTAAGATGAGAAGGTCTTTAGCTGGTAAGGAGACTGCTGTTTTAAAGAAAAGATTTACCCATAATGATGAAAACATGATGCTATCAGCTCCATTCTGTCCTCTTTCCTGCTCTAAGTGTGTTCAGTAAGAATTCTGACTATAATCAGCACATCAAACACTGAATGTGAAGGGTAGGATTTTTGCCACAAATGGAAGAATCATTTATTTATTTATTTGCCACTTATATGAAGGTTCCAGTAGCCAGTGAAAGATGCAGGTTGTTTTGATGTCTTCTCTAATTTTCTTACTTATACAAGGCATCACACTAGACCTCTGAAGAGACCAGAGCTCTAATGAGGTAGTAGAGCATCCTGAAGCCTACAAAGTACCTCTGAGTTCAGACTTGCTAAGATGCATGCTAACCAAAGCCACAAAAACTTACGATTTAATTCTTTTCCCCTAAAATTGGGCTTGCCTTCTGTGCTGGTTTTGATGGAGGCAGAGTTAATTTTCTTCACAGTGGCTAGTATGGGCAATGATTCGGATTTGTGCTGAAAACAGTGTTGATAATGTAGAGCTCTTTTTGCTATTGCTGCACAGTGTTTGCACAGTGTCAAGGCCTTTTCTGCTTCTTGTACAGACATGTTGGTGAGGAGGCAAGGGGTACATGGAAAACTGGGAGGAGATAAAGCTGAGACAACTGACTCCAACTGACCCAAAGATTATTCCATACTGTATGACATCAAGTTCAGTAGATAAAGAAGGGGGAAGAAGGAACAAGTGGGGGACATTTGGAGTTATGGCATTTGTCTTCCCAAGTCACCATTACATGTGATGGGGCTCTTCTCTCCTGGAGATTGCTGAACACCTTCCTACCCATGGGAAGCAGTGAATTAATTACTTGTTTTGCTTTCCTTGTGTGTGAGTGACTTTTGCTTTGACTATTAAACTGTCTTTATCTCAACCCACAGGTTTTCTAGCTTTTACAATTCCAGTTCTCTTCCCTATCCCACTGGTGGAGGAGTGAACAACCAGCAGTATGGTACTGAGTTGCTGTCAGAGGTTAAACCATGACACCTTCCAAAATTTGAGTCTATAAGTGTAGATACCTTTTTTGGAAGATTTATAGCGAGGAGGTTAGAGTTTGTTTCACTCAGGAACACTTTCCTGCCTAAGAAGAAGCACCTTTCTCAAAGATAGGAGTATGTCTTTTTCCACCTGCATTCCAGAGGAAGCTTTCAGGCTCTCTCTCTGGTATGAGGAGAGATAAATCCCCGCAGACTTTACGGGCCTTTGTATTTGGAGTGGGGAAGGCCAGGGGGAGGCAGTGATGATAAAAGCCAAAGAAGAATGGAGGTCTGTGTCTTTCTCAGGCCTGGTGTTCAAGTACTTTTATGAATTTTCCCATGGACATCTAGCGTTCTCAGCTTTGGAATAAATTTTCCTTGAATCCTTCCACTGCCTGGCATTTTGGGGGTACCTGCATTTTATCTTACTTCACAGAGTCTTTCATTACGTTCCTTCCCTGATGAATAGGGTATATTTTATTTTGTTCTTTTTTTTCTTTATTTTATTTAGAAGATGTTGTTTTCAGTGGTAAATTTCAAAGGTAATAATAGCTTTGAAGCACCTGTTCTGAAATACCTCATTTATTTTGTTGTTCCAGGTGTGAACTAAGACTGGAACTGAGTTGATGGAAAGCAAAAGGTTTGTCTTTTGCCAGCTGAGTGAACTCTGGGATCGAGGTTTTATCTGAGTGACTCTTAAAATGTACATTTTATTTTGCCTTGTATCTGCCCATGTTGTATGAAACAGCCCATTCCTCTTCTTTCTTCTTTGTCTACTGATGAAATATAGACAGATTATTTCAAAACAACAAAGTCCCCAGGGAAAAAAAAAAAAAAAAAAAGAAAAGGGAAGTCTGCAGTTCACGGGGAATGGACTGGTGTGAGGGAGCTCCTATTTGCAAACAGTTTAACTCCTGGCTCATCCAGTGCTCCAGGTAAAATCACCTAATGAAGGAAAGTACTGCTCAGTGATTCTCTGTAGGAAACACTACACTCGGGGTGCTATCAATCCTTACAGAGTCTGAAAATGCAACAAACTGTGTGGTAACCTCAAGTGTCATCTCCCTTCATCTGTGCCAGGGCGCTGGGATGCCCGGCTCAGAGCAGCACTGGGGAAGGTTTAGTTCTTGCCTTTCTCTGTGACCTTGAAAAGGTTATCTGCACCTTCAGCCCATACAGCTCTCAGATGGACAGTTTTAATTGTACTCAGGGGACTTAATTTTCAGGTGGTTTGAGAGGGGATTTGGATACCAAACTGCCTTAGCATGTAGAGAAAACCAACTCAAAGATATATAAGTAGACCTGTTAAACAGATTCCTGTCACATTTAAAATCAGGGATCTGCTCAAGGAGCTCTTTTTTCCTGAGTTCATTATTTTGCCTAAGAGTTCATTGTTATAGGGAGCCCTGCTACAGGCTGGCTTAAGCTACCCTGGTGCATCACGATCATCAGGTCCCCTTCACCTCCATTTGTCCTTCGCATGTGCTCACCTACACGTGCTCCATCATCTCCACCCAGACTGGGTATTTGCTAGACTCTCCTCAGGTCAGTGCTGCTTAGTAAAACTAACAGTGGAAAATACAGCTATTTTCATGGTGGGTCAGTGAGATGAACTGGATCTGTGCCGTGTGCAATGGATGTCAAGACAGGTAGGGAAATGCATGGATAAGAGCTGGGGCAGGGAGATCTTGCTGTCAGGAAAATGGTCTTGAGACCAACTCAGTCACCTCACAGAAGGGGGCCCCTAGACTGCAAACCCATTTGATGGGCTTTCTTCTTGAATCTGTCGTGCTGGGAATTACTCAAAGGACCTCTTGATAAGTCACTCGCAACTGGGGTCTCCACCTGTGCAGTCATACAAACAGGGCTCACTTGTAGAGATGAGGAAGAGCTCATAGAAAATCCAAGGAAGGGCCCAAAATGGATGTATGTATTTTGAAACTTCATTAATCCAGGGCATTTTATGACAGTGTAATTAGCACTGGAGGCTGAGAGGAGTGGCAAAATACATTTATCTCAACAAAGGCAGACAAAACCTGTAATTCTCACCTGAATTATGGTTTTCAAAACCTTCACTAAGGAGACAGATGTTATACCAGACCTCACTATTGTAGATTGCATTTTTCTTGAAAATAACAAATAGCTAATTAGTTATGGGTACCTCTTGCATAACAATTTTATTGCAGGAAGAAGTTTTGATAATAAACAATTTCTTTGCTCTGAGGTTAGCCCTTTGTCCCTCTGGGTGCACTTCCTAGTGCACAGTGATCACAAATCACAGCTATGGCAGGGGTAAAGTCAGTGCAAAGCTGCCATTCATTAAGAATATATCACACGCAAGAACTAGGGAGCACCTGCACAAACTGATACAGAATTTGATTAAAACAGTAAACAAAGCAAGTCCCTAAAGAATTAGACAAATTCACAGACAACATGTGAATGATGCAGTCTGTGAGAATGCTATAGGAAGGGGGTCTTACCAATATGCATGGATACCACCTTAAATATACCTAATGAAGTATCCCTAGCCTCTCCCCCAACAAACACACACATGCACAAAGTCATGGCTACCAGCAGTTAATGACAGATTTGTTAATTAACAGCATGAGGCAAAGCCAAGGTTGATGTCCTAATAAACAGGTCATTAACTTTGGTAATGACCAATTTGGGAAGATGATTGCTCTTACAAACTGTATTCCACAGCTTATAAAATGCAGCAGTGCAGCTCTGAAATACATCTGGCAGACAAGACATTTAACAGAGCAGTTGGTCTGAAACACTAGCTGTTCCCTGGGAAGTTATCATCCCCATTTTTCACCAGACACATCATGTCACCAGGAATCAGATCAGATGTATTTCAAGCTACAGCAATTAAAATCCATACAGATGTAAAAATGAAATAAAAACCAGCTTTGAGACAACTGACCATCTTTGCCAAGGTTGTCCAGAAAAAGTACTTGTTTTTCATGACTGGCTTTTAATTCAGACTCTGCTGCCATTTAATTCAGACTTTTCACTGTATTTCTCTTGCAGGCCAAAGGACATACCTGTGCAAGAGACTGGGCTACTCCAAGGAGAAGTGTCTTCATCAGCATCCTGTCACTGTCAGGGATTTGTTTCATCCCTGCAGAGGGAGACAGGGTAGGAATGTGTGTAAGGACTGGGAAGAATAGCCAAGCTACCTAAAACAGCCATGGGGACATGCCTTTGAAAAAATAGCCTGACTTCCTACAACACAAAAGAATGGAAGGCACCTGCAGTTTCATTACACTGCAAAGCAAGCCCCAGAAGAGACTTATTTAGGATGATTTGAGATCAGTGTACTGCAAAAAAATCTTCTGGTCCGTGAACAGAAATGGGCTGAGATCATGTTGCAAAAAAATTCCTCTGTTTGCAGGACCTGTGACATTTTTTGGTGTTACTGGAATAAGAATCAGAAGCAAAAGAGTCTTATAGTAATGTGTGCCATGAGCCAGAGGATCCATTAGTAGCACTTTGAGTCCTTTTGGGGGATAATTAAACATCCTAAAGAACTGTCACTTAATATCACAGCACTCAGAAGTTACTAGAGAGTTAGTAACCAGATACCAGAGGGAAGATATTACTCTTTCTATAGTTTACTATCAAATTATTATAAAAAAAATATTCAAAAGTTTTGTATGCATGAATAGGAATGTATATTTAGTGAACAGTAGCACAGATTAGATCCTTGCAAACTGGAGTAGAATGGAAACGAATGGTGTTAGGGGAGCAGAGTTCATGGAGGACACTTACTTCAGTAAAAAAAAAGAACGTTTTTTTGGGAATTAGTCCTGAGAGTGGCTGAAATTAACCTGTGGATCTAGGGTCTGGAGTTGTGGCACAGAGATAAGAGGCATATACACACATGGCCCTAAAAGTTCTGCAGCTAGTACTGCTGTCTACAGTAATGCTGTTAAAAGATGGCATTTAAAAGGCTAAAAGAAAACAAACTTTCCCAGAAGATATAAAAACTGAGCTAAAGGGAAATCTTCCTGAGACACACAGAAATGACATTTGCTTGTGGCATGTGCTTTAGACTAGAAGTGAAACTACAGCACTTTACCAGTGGGAACATAGGTTGTGTATTTTTCTTTTGCCATATTGCCCTCTTGCATTTCAGCCTGGCTATGCAGTGCCTTTAAGATGAAAGCTATTTTGGAAGAGAATACATGAGTAAAATTTAGCAGACCTGGAACAACAACCCCACCATTAGGCAGGGATCACTCAGTCTCCATGATGGACAGCTACGAAATCATGAGCAGTCTTGGGAGTTGTGCCAGAACTCCTTCAGTACTTGCATCCTTGCATTTGGATGAACTCCTTCAGTATTTGCATCCAGTTATTTGAGTGCACAAAGACTGTTTCCTGCTAAATACTCCTATGGGTTCTTCCTTCCTGAAAAAGAAGGAAAAGACATTCACCTATTCAGTCTTCTTACAATAGTTCAGCATCATGAAAAGCTACATAGGCAGCTGTATGGATTTGGACTCAAGGACCAAAAGTAGCAAAAAAGATTGTTAGGATTGCTTTCATACCTGAAGAATCAGACCCAAAAATGCTACATCATTTTAATTAAAGAACTATAAAACATGGACTTCTGACTTTCAGTGAAATCTGATTTTGCAACAAAATTTTCTTACTAATATTTTATTTCTTGAAGTACTTTAAATGGGCTGAATAGACTAACATAATCAACTTTGTCCCACAAGTCTCTAGAAATCCTGAGATTACTTATGAATATCATCCTTATTCTGATGAAAACATTTTCTCTTTCTGCAAATGTAACATCACTCTGGAAGCAAAAAAATATTGATAAATTGACATGCATAAAAATTACAACAGAGGTGTTTTTGTAAACAGACCCTTTCTGTAATTTGTGACACAAAAAAACATGGGAACCAACATAGATGAAGACTAAATGGACAGAGGTTGACTATATCCATCCATCGATACAACACTGAAAACTCATTTTGAGTGCAGATGGGAATTTACCAACAGAAGACAAATGATCCCATAAGGCAGAAGAGAATGTTACTGAAAATAAAAGTTAGAGATGACAAAGCACCTGCTATCACCTGATGTAGCAATCAGAGCTGACATATTCCAATTGTCCATCCTAAAAAAAATGGGCTTTATCACTAAAGAAGGTCTCAATTCATTATTTCTTCATTGATGTTATGTCAAATATGTAGGTCACATCATCAGCCTGCTATCTAAGAGTGAGAAAAAACCAGAGAACTCGGTTAAGGACAGAGAACGAATAAAATTTACAGGACTGGTGGAATTATTTTTAAAAGTCACAATCAAGTAGAAATAAAATTCAGCAAGAAGAGAAAAGTGAGCAGACACTCCCTCTTTTTCTTGTTAAATTTCTGACTATAGAAATTGGCCTAATATTTCAAAGTGTCTGGCATGTTTAGATCTTTTCATCTTTGTGGGCTGAACTTGTGGGACTAATAAATAGGCCAAGCCTTTGTACAGTGCCCCAAACTGAGGCTGAGATAGCTGAAGCTGGATATATTCAGGATAAAATAAGAGATGCAGCACTTAACAGAGAGGTGGCTCTCCCTTGGTGAACACCTGCTGATGGAGATAGAAGCTTCAACCGCTTTTGAGTGGATTGTGGGGGTTTTTGACATATAGACCTTTCCATTCTTATAGCCTTTGATTTTGCTCCACAGGAATCCTTTCTTGTCATTGAACGAGGGAAAGATTAACTGTAGAAATTTAGCATTATCAAGGCCAGAACAGGACCAGAATTTATTTATTCCATAAAAGACAATGCTGGATGAAACTAGATGCATAGTCCAGTATCTTGTACACCCCACAAAGCTCTTAGCAGCGGCTTATCTGTGCTCGTATGGAAATTTATATTGATTTCACTGGGATGAGATGTAAGACACCACCATGCCCCAGCTCTCATGACTCACACAATATTTGTTGTCTTTCTTAAAAACAGCAGCTCCTGGACTCACGTGATCACACAGGAATTTCAAATGCAATCAGCACTTTGGGCTATGCAGAAAAGCTTGCAAAATCAGTGCACTCAAAGGGACCAAAAGTCAGCAGAAAGAAAAACTCACATTATTTAGATGGGTTTTAACCCTCAGATATGCTCTCTCCTTGCAATCATCATTCATCCAAGTCAGGTGAAATAGTGATGGTCATTTTGCCTAGCCAGGGAAGGGAGATGGGTGAACAGAGGGACATTTGCATTGCTACCTGGCATTTAGAGACCGTCATTTTGCTTTACACAGAAAAGGACTCTATCTGCAATATAAAGAAACCTGCAGCCATATGAAACAGGGGGGACGAGGAGCAGGATTTATACTTTTATGTGGAGAGGGGAAACAAAAATTATACTCTAGTTTCCACCCAGACTTGAAAAAGATACATTTCACTCCGAAACTGAGCTGAGGCTTGACACTGGTAGCTGTGCTATTCACTCAAAACCCTTAGCAAAGGTAACAGGGAAGGTGCCAACACCATTAAACACAGGCAGTGAGTGCAGATAGCAAACAAGAACATACCACAAGGTTGCATTCATGCTCCGGAAACACCGTGCTAGGCCAGTGATTTGCAGCTCTGACAAATGCACAATACAGCGTTTGGCTCTGAGATTATATCTGTGGTCATTGTAAGAAACAATCTGATCGCATCTGGGAGAATTGGGATTTTTAAAAAGGGAATTAATCTTCAAAGGATTCAATGACCTTTGTTAACTTCCAAAAAAGAAAATAACTCGTATGGATTTTTATATTCAATGTGCATTAGTTTCTCATTCTCTCTGAGGTGATTTGCTTGTTTTTTCCCCCAAGTTTTATTTGCATAAAACACATTCTGCGTGAAAAGACAAGCCAGCAGGCTTTGCATGTGCTTATACAGGATTTTGCTGTAATATTTTTTGTAGGTTTGGTGGGGGGTTTTTAATGTTTGCAATCTCCCATCATTTCTGTTCCAGAGAAACAATTTATTTTCAAACATAGCTGCACACAGTCCTCTCAGACACGACCTGTTCCCCAGCTTTCCAGTGCTGTTAAAGCCAAATCACATTTATATTTAACAGCTTAATTTTCCAAATTGGTTTTATCAGTGACCCTGTTGCCCTGTGAAGGCAGCACAGGGCGGGGAGATGAGACCTGAACCATGTGCCCAGCTGCATTGCTGACCTACTGGCTGACACAACAGTGCACCCATATGCCTTTTTCTCCTCTAAGCTTTTGACGATTTAAGATGGTAAATCCCTCAGAGCAGGAACTACCTTTTACTGAAGGGCACATGAGGGAACCACTTTATGCCCCACAAAGTGACAAGATGGCTAGCAGTGGAGGAAGCTCAAGGTAGAGGTGAGGTAACAAGCCCACAGGAGAAAGGCTCAGACTATCTGCAAATTACAAACTACAACTTGTCTCTTGCATGGCTTGCATGATTCCCTCAGTCTGACAATGCTTTTCTTCTCATATGAGGAACTGTAATTCATTTTCTGCTCTTTGGCTGTTTGATATCCAGGTTATTTTTCCTTATTACACTGACAGGAATTACCAACTGCTCTCTCTTTCCAGTCCTGCCACTTTCTGTCCCAGCCTAGCTCTAGATATTTTAAGAATATCTCAAGCATTTCTTTTTTATTTAAGCCAGAAAAAAATAAAGAATTGTGAAAAACAAACAAAAAACCCAAACGCAAACCCAAAACACAACAACAACAACAACAACAAAACTAAAAAAAAAAAAAAAAATTGTGGAAGAGGGCATTTTAAAAATGTCACCCATAACAAACAGGTTGAAGTCTTTTTCTCTCATTACAGAGCAGAAATCTCACATCTTCCTTGAAGAGGTTCAGGGCCAAAATACAAATAAATTTTGAGGTGAAACTCAAGCAATAAAGTGTAAAACAGTAGGGAAAATGCTCCTTGGTGAAGCAGCAATGGCAGTACAACAGTATCTGTTGTCCTATGTGTAGATACAGAGAGACAGACCCCTAGATGAACCAGTCAGTGGCACACAGAAACTACCTACAGTCAGCCCAATAAGCACGTGCCTACGCTCAAAAGAGATATGCCCCAACACACCAATTTTGAGAAGTGCTAATGAGGTCTCAATTTCCAGGTTATGCTTGGATGTCAGTCTTGCATTGACAAGAGCACTGCCATGGAAGGGAAATATTTTAATTTCATGTGTGCCAGAATCCTGTCAGTTTTCAGACATCTCTATTTCTTCTCTCACAAACCCTCTTAAAATTTTTCCCCTGGGAATATTGCTCGACTGCAAAGTGTCAACCAGGAAATGGAAAATAAAAACTCACTGAAAAACATGCAGACCTTCAAAGCCAGCAGAAAATTATACTTGCTGGAGACTGTGGCACTGGAAAAAAAAATAATATTGTGGCTTATCTGCACAGAATAAGTCACGGGTTTCATTCTGCCAATCTTTGCTCACCCTGATCAGCAGTTAATTGCTGAAGTGCTGACGATCTCTGTGGCAGTGACTGCTCAAAGATCAATAGTTGGCCTCAGTCAGTCAAGTCAGTCAGTTATTCCATTTCAGACTATGGAATTACTGCTGCCCTTATTCTTCTTTGCAGCTGTAGTTTTGGAGTTGCTAGCACCCCTTAGGGGTGAGACAGGAGCAAAGGCTTCTGCCTGCAGGGTGAGAATAAAATGTGTGAGACCAAAGGCCAGAGGCAAATTACAGGGACACGTGCCTGTACACATGCATAGGCAACATGACCCTACAATATAGTGTTCTAGACAAGACAGCTGTAAGCCCTAAACATCTGGGATATATAGGGCACAAGGAAGGACAGATAGGGGAAGCAGGAAGAGAGGCTTTCAGGAAGACTGGAGTGTTTGGCAGAAGCCAGGATGGACAGAAATGGCAGATGAGCTCATAGAATGGCTACAGTAGGGTAAGCTGCAATAGCTTGAATATGCCATGTGATGTGTGATATATGACATATGACATTCAGAGCTGTCTGAATGAGGGATCTATGTGCTGGGATTGATTTTGCAATTTTCACATTGGAGGGTTTCCTTTGCTTTGAACAAAATAACCTGCACATTAGAAAGCATGTTAAAGCTGCAAATGCATCCAAAATTTTCAGTGTAAAGAAGTACAACAAGCAGCAATTCTTTTTGCTGATTTTTTTTTACCAGAAATAGAAACAAAAAAAAAGAGGAAGTTAATACAGAAAATTACTCTTTCGTTTAAAGGAAAAATGGACATTTTGATACAATGCCTTATTTTCAAAAGCATTCAAAAGTTTTTCCTTCATCCCAGAGATGTTCCAAAGCTGAACTGTTTGTCCTTCAGACTCTCCCATCAGCAGCTTTGATAGCTCTTTAATGTATTTTCTACATAATCAATATTTATATTTCAGTAGCAACTAGCAGCTTCAACAGACACTGTAAGCCCCATAGTGTTAGAGTGAAAGAGCACCGTTCCTCTCTAGTCAGATAAGAAAGACAGACTGCAGAAAGGGAAATACAAACAGGTAGGTAATAGAAATTATTTACACAAGGTGATTCATCAGCTCAGAGACAAACCTGGGATTAAAGCTGAGGTTCCCAGCTTTGATGTGGAGCTTTCAGGACTCCAAACAAAGTACCCAAGATCAAAGTTTTCCCCAAGGTCTAAGTTTTCTCCAAGTCCACTGAGCTCTCAGTCTTTCCCAAGCCCAGTCTTAAACTATTTATTCAGAATGGAAAGGTGAGTACCATTCAAATGCAAGCCACTACACAGTTTTAGGAAGGTCACTTAACTCATCCCTGTCTTTGCCCTCATGGTTAGAAATTACACCAAAAAAAAAAAAAAAAAAAAAAAAAGAAAAAATCACAGGAATGTTGGGAGGCCCAAATCCACTGTTGATTGTCATGAGTTGAAACGCATGAGACAGATGGACTGACATGGACAGAATCACAACTAAATTCAGACATTCACAGTACCAATAGTCACAGATGGACTAAGGCAAGCTTCTTTCATAGACAAGAAAGCAAACCCAGTTGTTTTTAGGATTTAATGCATACAAACTATTAAGGCAACTAGATTAAGTCAAGATCATCTGAGAATGAACACTAGGATTGACCAGAAAAGTATTTGCTAGACTGATGTGTGATATGGACATGGATAGGTGACTTCACTCCAATAACATTTTTTGTGATGTATTTTTTTATGTGGATAGTGCATAGCAGTCCACAGGGCACCCTTACGCTTCTGGTGGTCTCTGCCCTTGATGAGGTCATGTAGAAAGCTGCTGTGCTTTCCACCTCTGTTCCGTGCTGACTTCTCTGATAAAGCCATTGAAGCCCTCTACAGGCATGGGAAAGCTACAGGAAGGCACTTTTGCACTTTTTGTCAGGTGACAGATGGTTGAGGTCCAAATCCAGTTGATTGATAGACTGATAGAGCCTCTATGCTTAATGGAAACATGGAGCCCACATTACTTCTGTCAAGATAAGTTGTTAGTTGGTTCAATGGCAACAAAAATTTTAAGACATTGTGAATTGATACCTTACTAATTGTTACATTAATTACTGTTTGCCAACGTCTTCCAAAGTCCTTTCTGTAGTTTCTTTGTTATGAAAGTTATCTAGCCATCTTGCTAGAAGCCTGTAGGCAATTTTATCCATTTTTAATTTCACAAGTGAGGAAGAAACCCTCCTTTTGAATAAATGCATGCACTCTTACGCTTTCCAAGTGAACTGTTTTCCACAGGGTTTTTTTTCAAGTTTCATTGCATGATGACCTAAAAGATGGGGTGGGAAATAAACTGTCAGGGTCTGACACCTGTCGGTGAAGAAGAAAGAGGCACTGTACCTTTGTGAATAAAGCAGAGGGCAAACATTCCCAGGGAATATACATTACAGGAAGGGTCAGGGGGCAGGTTGAACTGTGGCCCAGAAGATCTTCATTGTAACACTCCAGCTAGCATTGAAAGGGAAGTGCAGACCACTATTCAACATCATTATGCCCTAGTCAAGGTCAGATTACTAGGAAGGTTTTGATTAATGCATAAAAGGCAATCAAATTAGCTGAGTCGGCACACAGCTCTGATATTCGTTAAAGAAGCTGCCATGCTCATTAGATGGAAGCAAGCCACCTCAAAGGTCAGAGCTAATTTTGAAAGCCCTGCTAAGACTCAGGGTGGAAAAGGAGGGTAAACCTGGCATGACAGAGAGAAAGGGACAGATGCCTCGGCACTCAAGCACTTCTATTGGACTCTGTCACCATCGTTTTCAATGTGTGGCACTCATCAGTGGCATTTATTCCACCATCAGCCCTTAAGAAAAGGTTATGCCCTCACCAGGTAGAGACCTCAGCATCACTGATTTGCTCAAGGATGCTCAGGCTATGACTGAGCTCAAAGTTAGTCCCAGTTTGTTGCAGGGCATTCCCTGTGGAATGTGAAAATGCCAATGCCCCATTTGCAAATGTATCAGTGGTGGGCTGTGAGGAGTGCCAGGCCATGTGGCTTCAGGTGTGGCTTTAACCCCGAACCAACATCCTGATGGTGAGGCAACCACTAGAGTCCGGTGACTGTCAGTCAACCACTTTATACTATAAAAGTCCAGTCCACTTTCACAAGGTCACGTACTTCTGACTTGACCCTTCTTAGATGCATGAGTGAAGATTTCTCCCTTGGGTGGGGACACCCTTCAAGGATACTCCTCAAGGCTGAGAGAAAGAAATCTCCCCATGAGTGAATGATATGGGTGACTTACATTGATCTCTACTTAATTATTTCTTTTTGCTTGTTCTGAGTAAGATCTTTTGTCTGATCATTTATAATAATAAATTATAAATATTCTCAGTTTGCCATCATTAAAATCTGCAGGACAAAGTGATTCAATCACACCTCTATAATTCCTTAAATTTTAAACTATTGACAAAATATGGGGCTAAGATTGGATCCAGGTGCACCTAGACTCCTCTCTAAGAAGGAGCTTAAAAAGCAAGGGTCCTCTCTGCACCTCTTGACTCAATGCAGGACTTCTTTAATAAATTTTGTCTAAAGGCTCCCACTCCCACCCGTGACAGCTAAAAAAGTATATTTTGAGAAAATATAATTTGAAATGTTTGCAAAAGTAAGAAAGACTCACACTGAAGTTGTCCTTAACACTAAAAGTAAAAGGAAGCAGTGTATCAGCAAAGTTCCTTTGACTTTAGCTTGACTACACATTACATTTAGGTACAGCTGTAATTATGGGCAGAGCAGATGAAGAAATTACTCAAAACTGCTTAAACTCACACAGACAGGTGGGAAATCATATTTCTCAGGATCTCCATTAAGAATTGAACAGCAGACACCAGCCTAGGAATAACAAACTGTAAGGAACAAACGGATATGGTAAGTTTTTTATTGGAATAAAGGCAAGAAAATTGCTGAATTAATGCTGACCTTTTTAAAATAATAAAGCCACAAAACCACTGAACAAAGATTATAGCAATAATATTTAATGACCACTGAGACCATTTCCCCCTGCTGTATTTCATGAGTAAGACATAGTATGACATTATGGATGAAGAGATTTTCCAGTCAGGCCCTCAACATGGACCTCTGTTACCTATGTCTGAAAATGCTGGAAGTTGTTAGTTTTTTAGCAAGCATCTGCCATATTCTCATCCAGATATATCCATATTTGAGTATTTTCGTCAAAAGGAGACAGGCACTCCAATCTTTTTTCATATGTGTAGACATTGGGCAGGAAAAGAAATTGGATATGTATCCTAAGAGGAAAGAGAATAACCCAGGCACTGGAGAGAGTTGCATTCAGGGATTCCGTACTTTAAACTGTATTTATCTAGTCTATCTGGTGACAGTTCATTCTATGAAAATGAATTATGTTGATTCTGACTTAATACAGTCAAATGATACTCTTTGAGAGGTACAGATTGAAAGAAAAAGTCATTTTGAAGCAATGCATTGAAATACTCCAGCCTGAAAAACTAGCATGAGTATATTCTGAAGTCACCTGTATTTCAAAATGAAAATTTGAAATGCTTCCCTTCTCCTTTCAGCTTACTGTCAGCCTCCAGTGAAAAACAATATACTGTTGTGTAAACTCCTCACCAGCGTCATTGATGAGTTTAGTTTGAGGAGCACTTCTCTAGCCCTGATATGAAGCTGAAGTAACACATTTCCCCAAGCTCACTGCAAAGGCAGGAATGTGCTGCAGTCCACAGGCTTAAGCCCTAAAAGAAATTTGGCTTTGGCAAAATTAACACAAGGCTGAAGTCTGCTCCGTCCTTACTAAAATCTCCTACAGTGAGATCAAACTCTTCTCACTGTATCTGTTTTAACAAAACAGTAAACAAAAAAATGTAGATTATTAAATAGAAAAGCCACCCCGTTCATTTTTCTGTTTGCAGTGGCTCAAGAAGATGCATTTAATATATCTTTCAGTCCTTCATACACATTTCTGCTGCACCTCCACATGAACATTGCAGGGGGAGGGGGACCATCACCCTCATTTCGCTATTAAAATGCTAATAATCTGGAAGTCTTTTTCTGATTCATCCAGTCCTCCCAAGATTGCTTTGCTTAAATTGGAAACATAGCCAAGTAATGTCACCAGCTGAGCTATTCACAAAAAATTAGCTCTGTGGCTTTAGAAGCCTGTCGCTTTACACAGTGACAAGGCACATATCCCTTTTTCCAAAGTAGCATTGTGTGCGTGCATGTGAATGACTGCATGCATATATATATTTCACATAAATATATATACATACGTATATATGTTTCAGAAGATAGGCAGTATCAGGAGGAATAAGATCACAGCTTTGTGGGGAAAAAGCAAGAGTTCTTTCTACCCTTTGTTCACCATAGCAACTCTCTCTCTCTTACAAGCAAACACACACATACACACACAAAGGCAGGAAAAGAGAAAAAAGAAAAACTCTTAGATCATTTTCAACCAGGTCTTCTCCAACAGCAAGAGCAAAGCTTTTATCTTCTAGATGGGCATAAAATACTATTTTAGCAGTTCATTGCATAGGCATGCATGGATTTGTCAAAGCAAGTACACATTTTCATTCCCCTGCCTGGGAACTTAGCACAACCTATAAGGAAATGCCTGGTTACTTCCAACATAAACATTTCTGTGTCTTATAATGGTTGTCCCACTAACAGCTTCCTACTTCCTAACTTCCTAGGAAACTAACAGCTTGCTACTTACTTATCACAGCACTACATCTACATTCATACATATACAGAGACATGCTATGTACCAATTTATATTTCAGTTTCCCAGCAAAAATAAAATTGAGATAACAAGAAAGGTGATAACATCATATGTATTTTCCTGACATATATTTTTTTACTGACCGTGGCATGTTTTGGCAGCACTTTAAGAGCCCACATGGTAGCATCAGGATCACGCTTTGCAAGA
The DNA here is from genome assembly GCA_035222235.1 of Margarornis squamiger. Classification (NCBI taxonomy): domain Eukaryota; kingdom Metazoa; phylum Chordata; class Aves; order Passeriformes; family Furnariidae; genus Margarornis; species Margarornis squamiger. The sequence goes on along the minus strand of JAWWTY010000123.1, from coordinate 27,749,269 downwards.
TGCTATACTAACACATACAGGATATTCGTAAGTCAATTATACATTTCTAATCCTTCCTTCCCACAACCTGAGGAGATGAGCAATGCTTGCTCAGGTCACATGAGAAAAATCCACTGGCATCATCAAACCCAAATTAAGCAAAAAATGTCTGCGGTTTACAAACAGGTCACTGCAACACAGGGAGGTTAAAGGACCCGCTCCTGGATACACAAAAAGTTGCTTACAGAGAGGCTTGAACATAAATCTCTCAAGTCCCCCTTGACGTCTCAAACGTGACCTATTTGCCCTCAGACAGGAACCTATATTGCTCTGTCTGCTACTTTTCTTTGTGTCTCTTTTTCCCTTTTACTTGAGAGAGCAGCTCCACTCTCTGAAATATGCTACTACTATCATGGAAGAAAATAATGTATCATTCACCCTTGCTTAAGGCCTGATGTCAGAGATGCTCTTTTACAACAGCTATACCTATAATATTTTGAGTACCTGCAGAAAGCTGTAGGGGGGCTGTGACTGAAGTTATAACCTCTTCTGTAGAAGGGATCTGATTTGACATAGTTTTTCCCTAGCTTTAAACTCAGACTCCACTGATTATTGGGTAACAACAAAGTGTGCCAGTCATCAAGTAAAGTCCTTAAGAAAAGGTACATCTTATTGGCTTTCTTGGCCAAAAAAATATATGGGTATAACTTGCTTTCCCCCTTGTGTCACTTCCTCTCTTCCTGCTGTCAGTGTGCATGCCTGGTGGTCCAAGGAGATATCAATGGTAAGGATCCAGAGAAAGCAAGGTAATGCTGAGCAGACCTCATAATTTAAAAAAAAAATGCCAGGGAGACTGAGGTTGTGGGAGAGATGTAGCTCTTTACTTAATGAGCCTCTTGGACCCACAAGAACAGCACTGGCAGCTCACTGCTGTGCAGCAGGTTACAAGGGGACTTTGTAGCATCCTCCTTACCAGAGCCAGAATTACTAAAGTACTTCCCTATTTTACACGGCTTACTGCAGGCATGGTTCAGCAGCTGACCTACCTATTATTTCTCCCTCACATCCTAACTGTGCCAGCTTGCCAAAGAAAGGCAAGTCGCTCTTACAGACAAGAGAATATTGCCTGTTCTGCTGCTGTCCTAGCACTCAGGAGTGTCTGTTCATTTGCAGAAGAATGATTGATGACAATAGAAGCGCATTTCAAGCGGGTTTCAAGGTCATGAGACAAGTCTAGATGGCATGCAAATAGCTGAAGCTGGAGAAGGTCTATTTCTATTTTGATGCACACAGTAAGTATTACAAATAAATCAAAATTTCAGGTTTTACTCTTTCAATATATAACATTTGCAGCAACACTAAGAAATCCCATAGTCTTAATTACTATTTATTTAACAGGTTACTTAGCACTGCTCACTGCATCTCTGTGACCATGAGCTCCCAAACTGTGCTTTCAGTGAGATCTCAAGCACATCTACACAAATTGCATTCCCACGCTGAGCTGCAGACAGACCCACAGAGAGAGAACCAGCTGATGTCCCTCTCCAGTAGCTGCACTCTGAATTTTTAGTTTCCTCTCTTAGGAGAATGCTTAGAGTTTTTTCTCTCCACACTCCCCCATCTTTGATTCAACACCACATTAAATCGCCCTGATCTTTACCTCTTGCACTTTTTGAAAATGCATCTCTGCTCAGCAGAAGACTGAAAGGGATTGGTATGTAAGAGCAAATTGCCACCATGCCAGGAAAAGTCCTGTTGTATTCAGTAGGCTCACGCGCGTCACTTGTTTATATGTTGTCATTCATGCTCTTGCTTGTATAACACGGTGATTGAGCATTTCCTCTGAGCAAATGTGTGCATATCTTCTTTACTGAGGCATACATGGATGCACAAGGTCTCCTTGAGGATATAAATTCATTTTCCTGTCTTTTTAGCAGAGTGGCTGATTTCAGTGTCATTAGCTGATCCGCACTGAAACTTCTTTGAGCCATTCATTGAGGTAAATGTCTAGGAAGGTGAAACTAATGTTTCTTGTTCCCATATAGGCTGAACCAGTTCATTTACTCAAGTCAGACATATTAAGAGCAGTAGCCTACTTAGCTCACAGCCAAGAATTTTAGAAAGAGGAGGCAAAGGGGCACTCAGCAAAATCAGCATTGATTTTTCACCACTCCTTGGAACACATCCAGGTCTCACAAAGCCAGAATAAAATAAATACAGGACCCAGGCCTAAAAATTGTTAAAAGGAATACTATATACAGGCCTGTCAGTCAAAATCAGTCTGAGCAGGTGAGAGGAAATGAAAGAAAAAAGGGTGAGATAATTAACCTCTCTTAACATGGGTTTATGAAGCCAGAAGACCCTGTCACGTTAACGTAATACTAATTTTGAAAAAGTCCTAAGGTTGCTGCCACAAAGATTGCATCCTACTCAGACTTTTGTGCTTAGGACCACAAGGCACTTCAATCACTAAAGTCTGGAAGCAAATGAACAGATTGAATGAATTTAAAAGGAATTAATTGATGAGTCTTTTTTGGGGGGGAAATCAGCCGCAGACTAGGAGATGCTGCTAGGTGGGTCTTAACACATACTCACTTGCAATTGTTAGATACCCTGAAGACAGGAGCAAAGTTTCAAGGAGAAACTTCCTCCTGTTTTTGTCTCCAACCAGGCTGGAATGTCATCTTGTGCAACTAAACCTGTCAGCCTGAAACATCCAGCTTGTTTTCTCTGCCAAAGAGGTTATGGTAAACTTGAAAACAACTGGAATATCTCCAGACTTTCCTGTGCTATTCATTTCTGACTATTCTTAATAATTTATCTCTGTGTCTTGGGCTTGATTAATACTAATTGACTGTCAAAAATGCAGCTGAGTGCCCAGTGCTCTCTATGCTGTGCTTAATGGGAACAGGCTGTATGGAAAAGAGTTTGTTTCAATGAGTTCCAGCCTTGTCTCCACCTAAAGCATCAGTCCCTCACAGAGTCTCAGCTCCATGGGGTGGGCAGGGGGCTGTAGCCAGGATGACAGGACCAGAGCACAGCAACTATTGCTGTCTGCCGTGCACACCTGCAGACTGAATTCATAGTGAGATGCAACTTTTGCGTGCCTTATTCTCAAGCCTCACCTTGCTGAGCACCAGTGACTTGGCCTTTGTCACTGCTTACTTATTTTCCATAGCTGTCATAAAAAAGCAGTGACATGGGGTCCCTAAAATGCCCTGAAGATTCTACTTTTGGTCAAATTCAACTGGACTTATGTGTTGTATCTATGAAAAATGCTCCATTTTTTTGCTGTAAACAGCTGGAACAAGTACAATTGAATTTATATAAAGACTGGCTTTGTTTCTGAGCTGATGATTCACGTTTATGTCAATTTCTGATTAAATATTATCCTTGTAAATGACATACACATTTTTTCATATTTAACTGTCATGGCTGAGGGGATTTAATCTATGCACCAATTCAATAAAATGTTATCATCAGCCGGCCACATGAAATGTAATCTGAGTGTCATTGCACACATGGCTATGAGACATAGATGTGCACTCCTGCTTTTGGGGGAAGGCATTTGAAAGGGGATTTGTTTCACCCAAAGACAAAAAAGGTAAGCCGGTGCTGCATTCACAGAGCCAGATGTCTTATACAGAAGCAAAAGTCACAAGAAGTGAAAGAGTGATCCCAGTACACTGTGATATTTAATTGATGCAAGTTTGATGTTCAAAAAATCAGCGGGCAATTCCCACGTATACGTGTTCACCAACAGGAGGAAGAGCAGCTGGGGTGCTAATGGCATTATCCCAGTCCTTCTGAAGGCAATGAAAGTTATTTTTTAGACACAACTCTGGGATTTGCCTCATGTCAAAAACCTAAGGTTTTGAGGTGCTGAGAGTTGGACTTTTTGGCTGTTTAATTTACACCAGTTAGGCCAGGTATCTGCTCACCCTGACGTAATTCTGACAAATTTTTTCAAGTGCCTCTTTATTGCTATGCAACATGCTAAGAGCTACTGAAGATTTGGTAACTGTTGTTGAAGCTAGTTAGGTTTAGAAGCACCACCATATTACCTTGTAGGAAGGGCATTTGCTTCAGCTTTGGCATCTGTTCAAGCCACTGGGTGGGTTTTGAGCTGAGCAGGCTGCTTATACTGAGGAATCCCCCATCCTGCTCCGTGAGCACACCAGCATATCTGCAACATGGATTGCATATGAGTTGCCCACAGCCCATAGAAAACCCACCCACCACTCATTTCCAGTGTTTGTGGAAATCCCTGCAAGCTGCTGGAAGAACACAGGCTATTGCATCTGCACGAAAACAAGTGAGAGTATACTCCTTCCCAAACCATCTACTGTCCAAATGAGATCAGATTGTTCAGATTCCCATATGGAGGGGCCTGGCTTCTGCAATTGCAATGCATCAGGAGATAATCGTGAGTTAATATAGGGCAATGGTAATGAACAATAAAGAATGCTTTATATAGTTTTATAATCATCATACGGCACCATTATTCCCAAATGCACCCATAAATCTGTCAAAGGAGGCAGCTCTACGGCACAGACACTTTTACATGCATTTAAAAAATGGGATAAAAGTCATATCAATCCTTGGCAGACCTAATTTAGCATCACACAACATCTATCATAGTACCAGTGCCATTAAACTGTATGCCCACTGCACCGTCAGCTGGCTGCAGTTTATTGCAGGCTAAAGAGAACCGGCACACTGTCCAGAGAGGCTTTGCCAGCAAGAATAAAGCATTTCTAAGGCAAAGGAAGGAAACCAAAATTTTCCTCTGTGCCATGGACTCTGCTAAAGAAAGCTAATGGATGTCCAGACACTACAGAGATTTCCAGCATGGTCTGCACAAAGATGTCATAAACGCAGATGACTTAAGAAATGCAACGTAAACCAGGATGCAGCCCAAGTGGCAAAAGGAGATGGTGCTGCAAAGGGACTGGCCCCCACCTATCAAGCTGTGATAAAATCCAGTACACGTAGCAGGACTGTTACCACACATGCTTGAAGTAAATCAGGTCTGGAATGTTTTTCCTAGCCCAAGCATTCACAAATGATAACACTACTGCTCACTAACAGAAAAATCTTAGAGCTCAGGCCTTGAGTTTCCCCAATTAGGCTGCAGAGAGCTGGCTGAAAACTTACTTACTTACTCACTTACTTACTTACTTACTTGAAAAAAACTGGACTTTCAGCTAATCACAGACTCACACAAAAAGATCTGTTTTCAAGTGAAAACCAGTATCTCATCTTACCAACTCAGCAAATGGAGAAGTATGAATTGATTCATGAAAAACATATTGCCTACAGGAAACCAGAAAAGCAGAGCTCTTGAGTACCATTTCCATAGGCCCTGAGGTGGTGCTTCAAGACTGAGATATTTAGGCTTTTGCCTGTCTCAGTATTTTACATTTCTGTGTTTCACATAGGACAAAACATCATCTATATGGTAAGTATTGAACCATTTTTCCCTGGCACACATTTGATAGGGAAGGTGTGCACAGCATAAATGGTGTGTACTGACACAAAGCACTGCTTCACATTTGCAAATATTGCTGTGGATTTTACTCTTCCAACTTAAACTCTTCCTGACTGTCAGTGTAATCACAGCCATTAATCAACTTCTGCAGGCTCCCAGCCAGTGCAGAAATCCTCACTTCTGACTTTCCAGAGAGGTCCCTATTTATTTTTCAGGATTATTTGCAAACATTGTCATCTGCTTCTTAAACACCCAAGGTACATCTGACTAAATATTTTCACTCACTGGTTTGTGACCTAAGCCAGAAATCTGAGGCTATTTTAAGCAATGCTTTAACAGTTGTATGCATTCAGTGAGGTGAACAATCTTCAGAAGAGTGACAGAAATGCAGATCTGGAAGGAACCAAGCCCAGCTTTAAAAATGGAAACCAAAAAACAAAGTCCCTGCTAGTATTGCTGCAGGCAATCCAAAAGGCATGTCTGAGCTGCTTCTAATCATATCAGCCCTGCTCCCCAGCAGGAGGTGAGGGACAAAGCGTGACACTAAACTGACAAACATACCTTTTATTTCACATCAGCCAGACTACCATGCTGAGAGACGTGATTCAGGCTTTTCTTAGGAAAAATCACTGTGCCTATTGGGAGCGTCATTTTAGCAACCGATCAGTGTGATCCCAATTAGAGAGAGAAGTCAAAGCCTGCGACAAGCCCCTCCACAAGGGTTGGATCCTGCACCACAGCCTGCAACCACACTTTCCTGTACCATGACTGTCCCTCCTGGCAATGTATCCCCCACAAAGCTGCCTGCCCATGTGGGCTGCTTCACCAAGCAATGTGTCCCGTGCCACCAAGGCAGGTGGGAAGGATGTGACCTCAGAGTTGCATGGAGCAAAAAGAAACCATGGAAAAGAGTCACAGACCTATGCACTCCAGAGTCTGCTTACAGTAAGTGGTTATATGCAACTGCGAATACATCAAAAGTAATTCTAATTTAAGTCAGACAAATTTGCAGCAGCTCAGCAAGTGAGAGCATACATGAGCCAAATGGCCCAAGTCCAGATTAAGCAAGACCACATGTTGCATGGAGATGTCTGCAGCTATCACAGCACCCTGCAGCTGGAAAGGACACTTTCCAGTAAGAGCCATCTTGCTGCAACTTTTAATCACCGTGTGCATTAACTAACTCACCTTTACAAGACAAAAGGGCACTTCGTAAAGACAGACTAAGTTGACCACTTGATCATTTAATTGCCCTTGTTTAATTATTGTAGTCTGAATCACAGAGGTATTGATTTTTCAGAAAGGCCCTCCAGACCTTTTACTAGGCTCTACCTCAAAGTGAACTAACAAGTGTTGGGGAACGAAGTCTGCAATATAAATAATTTAAAGTGCTGTATCATCCATGGACTACATTAAAGAAGAGTCTAGGTAAAATAGGAGCATAAGCCAGGGCAATATCAGTGAGGAAGATGAGCTGTCAATCTTTGATTTTCCTACAAGTAAATTTTAGGGGGTTTCTTCAATGGCTGAACTCCAAACATCAGAATCTCAATTTTGGTTAAATAAATAAATAAATAAATACATAGATAAATAAATAATTCTAGGGCTCTGAAAAAGAAAAAAAAATAAAAACATTCCATCAAAATTCAAATACAAGTGAAAAAAAAGGGGGGGGGGGGAGAAAAATTACATAAAACATCTTAAGACAGAGAATGATTATTCTGAAAAATAAACCAAGATTGCTAAGCATAAGCTATGTTTTTCAGTCCATTTCTGATCACTTTAAATCGGCAGAGTGAGGACATAAGAAAACCCAGTACCCTTCAAGTTCATCACTTGCTCAAGAAGCCCAAGTCCAAACAAATTTAGCAGAATGGATGGGAAGGGGCAAGATTTTGAGAACACAACAGTGAAATGGCAATCAATCTCTTCTTTGTGTTATTTTGTAAAGATTCTTGCTACATTTAAAAATAACTTTGTTTCATCAAAGGACTCAGTTGCAGAATTATTGCACGTCAACCTAAATTACATCCTGTCGACAGAAGCAAAAGCCTTAAGAGAGGAAAAGACATTGTTGCAACCTATGGCAGGCAGTGGGAAGTAGCCAAGATGATTTAATATGGGAACGTAGGTGGTGCCCTGCACCCTTCTGGTCAAAATCAATGGTCCTGAAGTTTAGTGAGCTGCCCAGAAATCAGCATAAATGGTAGCATCAGCACTGTGATTTCTAATCAATGCTGCTAACACCCTGGATGGCAGATCTATGGCACTCTTAGGCCAGCAGGTTAAGGGGATACAAGGGGAAAAGGATTCTGCAAGGCCATGGGACAAGCCCTAAACTCTCCCCTCATAGTTATGCAACTGTAATAAAATACTCTCAGCAGAGAGTCATTTTGCTTTTTAGGTGCCAGCTATCTTTATGGCAAAGTAATATTTGAAAATGTTAAATGAATAACACCTGAGAGTTTAGAAACAGGGAGAAATATTTTAAAATCCCAAAAGTTTTGGGGTTGGCAGTTGTTGGGTTTTCCTGTACTTTCTCATCTCCACGTTTTGAGGGAAAAAACCCAGGATTTTCCTGCTTCATGTGAAATCAGTGTATATTGGAGCATATTTCCTTCAGCAGAACTCATTCTCTGCATTAACTGTGTAACATTCCAGCTCTTTAGATCTGCAGACCCACAACTGAAGAGCAGTGATATTCATGCATGATTCAGTGATATTCCATTAAGTGGGTCATAGACCCACTTAATGGAAAAAAGGGATTTTATGGTTCCCTGGGTTGCCACACATTTTGGGGGAAAATCACTTTTGTCTCGATCTGAACTAACTCCCATGTGACTTCCAGCAGCAACTGAGACCCCTAAATGTTTTGTGGATTAGTGTTTTCCTACCTCTGTAAAACAGGTTCCTTCCAGTTTGGCAGGCTGGGATGCTCAAATACAAATGGAACAGAGAACTGTATCAATACCTTGCAGCAAATCATTCCCTCCTACTATCTGTTACTACACACCTCTGATAGCTCAGGTTTTTTCAGCCCAAAATTTTGACTCATGTCACAGAGAAAAGCAGTCACCTCGAGTTCAGTTTTGCCTTCTCCATCTGCATTTGGGACAGCCACAGTGCTAAGAATCCATTACAGGCCCAGTAATTAATCCTTATTTTTCAGCTCTGAGCTGGGGATGCAAGGTGAGCAGGTAGCCAGGGAAGAGAAGACACAGTGTCCATGATGGGACAGGATAGGATCTGTTCTTTAAAGAGAATCATCAGGGAAGCAGAAAGTTGGATAGCTATTATGGAGTATACATATAAAATACACTGTGTATTTTAAAGGGATGTATTTTTCCACAGACATTTTAGTAAGGAGTGAGTGCAAAATACTTGTAACATACCTGTCCACTAGCTGGTACCTTTCAGCTCTCCTTGCTTCAGGCAGCGAGACATGAACAACGAATTCAAACAGCTCTTCCACTTTTCTTCTAGTACTTTTTCCAAATGTTTAAGCATTTTCTACTATTACAGTAGGGAAATTATTGCATCCATAATTAGAATCAACTTATTATCAGTAGCTATAATCAGCACAAGTCGGAAGTTTTCCTTCCTGCTGCTCTGTCCCAGGTTTGCTAAGGAAACATGCAACACACAGCACTTCCTGCAGTAATGCAACAACAAATACAATCTGTTATGGCCCCTGGCATGTCTTACTGCTGACCTGCTCATGGACATGGAGCAGGTACTCAGTGCTAAACTCAAGCAGTGCTTAAAACATTGTTATTTTAGTTACCTCCGCATCAAGCAAATTGAAGTGATCCATATATAATCAATGTAAAACACTTGGAGATAAACAAAGAGCTACGCATTTGATTGCATCGTGGTGATATGAAAAGGAAGCTCATGGCATAGAGGAAATAACCAAGGAAATTACATTCAGGAAGAATGAAAGTTGTTTGAAGCAAAGATTTAGTTGTATTTGCAGCATGAAGGGGAAACTGAAAAAGGTAGCTTAGGAGAACCATGACAGATATACATGTATATACACAAATGTGAGGTGTTGAATACGTTTATGTTTGTATTTATTTGAAGTAGTTTTCTTCAATGGAAATAAAAGAATGCAGTTCAGTCTACAACACTGGAACTGATTTTGCACGAATTATGTGAAAAGGATGAGAAAATATAAATAGGTACTCACTTAAGACTGCAAAATATCCAACAGATAAAGAGCATTAAAGACTCAAAAGACTGCAAATAGTTAACAGAAAGGTGAAATAATATAGATACGCATTTTATCTATATTGTAATATATAAAATTACATTCTATGTTCTATATCTGTATATTTATGGAGATAAATGGAGCAGAAATGAAAGTCAAACTTGCTCAGGGTATTCTATGCAGTAAATTCCAAAAACTGCATCCTAAAAGAATCTTAACTGCTCTGATTTCAGAAATTAAAGAGCAAGGGTGACAAAAAGCATTTGAGGCCAGCAACATTCTTCTTGTATCCTTCCCTTTCAGCTCCTGAAAACAAAACCAGAGGTTTTATTTTATGGGACTTCAGTCATAATAGTAATGAAATAACTAAGTATCTTTCCAAATAATATCTCTCTTCCCCACACTTCTCCTCTGAAATTATTTATATAGAAAATAAAGACTCCCAGACACAGTCATAAGAAAAGCCATTTAGATGTTTAAAATTTGATCTTTTGGCACTTCACTGTCCCCATTCGAATTTCATTCATCTTTAAATGTAGGATTTGTCCAGACAGTGTGCCTCACATTTGGACTTTGACAGGCTGAGGGACATGCCTGAAAGTGAAGCATCAGTGGTGCAGGTGGCCCTTTGTAGGTAGCAACGGCTGTGTCTTGACTGCTAATTTCAATTTTACAGGCTGCAACCGAATCCCTGAACAGTTCTGTTTTCTTTTCTTTTTAGTAAGAAGGAAAACCCCATGTTACTGCTAGAAGCAAGCCAGGCAGCACACAATGTGCAGCAAGTATCTGGCAGTAAGGTGACTGCAGCTGTCACACAGGAGACAACTATTGTGCTCTTTTGGAGTGAGTGAGGATTATGCCAAGCTCTAATGTTCCATATGAAGGAAATTAAATCACTCGACATATTTTACAGCTCAGGGAAAAAATGTTGCTTCATTTTTCCTCAAATGAGGTATTTAGCTGTTAGCTGGACATTATTACATTCATTACCGTGTTAAATCTGAGAGAGCAACTGGTCTAACTCAATACAGTCAAAGCGCTATTTGGAAGGAAGGGGAGCAGTGCACACATTTGAAGTGTGCAGAAATTCTTTAAAACTGCATTAACAACTCTGATAGAGTTGAGTCAGTAAGGCGCATTAGCAGAATGCAACTGTCTTGATAGTTCAGAGGGAGACATTAGATTAGAAAACATCATTCCAGTTTAGAAACCTACATATAGTTAGGCATAGGAAAGGTAATATACAGAGTAGCAAATAATGCTACAGCTCCCACTTCTTACCTAAGAGCAAGCAGAAGTGTTTGGGGCCCTATGCAATTTGGACTTGCACGTGGTGTTTTCAAAGGTTGCTTGGGCTCTGGATTTAATAGGATGTGAGTCCCCAAGTGCACTGCATTTCCTTAGCTGTACTAGGATAGGTTATGTTCTAAAGGCTCCAAGTTCAGAGTCCAATACCTGTAATGACCTCCTTTCAAGTAGTTGCAGAGAGTAAGAAGGTCCCTTCTGAGCCTCCTTTTCTCCAGATTAAACAACTCAGCTCCCTCAGCCACTTGTCATAAGACTTGTTCTCCAGACCCTTCACCGGCTCCATTGCTCTTCTCTGGACACACTCAAGCACCTCAAAGTTCTTCTTGTAGTGAGGGGCCCAAAACTGAATACAGGATTCAAGGTGCATGCAGAGAGTACAATCACTGAGTACAGAGGGAAAATCATTGTCCTGCTCCTGCTGGCCACACTATTGCTGACACAAGCCAGGATGCCATTGGCCTTCTTGGCCACCTGGGCACACTGCTGGCTCATGTTCCGTGACTGTCAGCCAGCACTTCCAGGTCTTTTTCCACCAGGCAGCTTTCCAGCCACTCCTCCCTCAGCCTGTAGCAATGCCTGGGATTGTTGTGACCCAAGGGCAGGGCCCAGCACTTGCCTCATTGAACCTCGTACCACTGGCCTTGACCCATCGATCCATCCTGTCCAGATTCTTCTGCAGAGCCTTCCCATCCTCCCACAGATCAACACTCCCAGCTAACCTGGTGTCATCTGAGAACATACTGAGGGTGCACTCGACCCTCTCACCCAGATAATTGAAGATATTAAATCAAACTGGCCCTAATACTGAACCCTAGTGACTGGCCTCCAGCTGCATGTAACTCCATTCACCACCACTCCCTGGGCTCAGCCATCCAGCCAGTTTTTTTACCCAGAGAACAATGCACCCGTCCATGCCATGACCAGCCAGTTTTTCCAGGAGAATGCTGTGGGAAACAGTTCCAAGATGTTACTCAAGTTCAGGCAGAAAACATCCACAGCTTTTCCCTCATCAGCTATGTGGGTTACCTTGCTACAGAAGAAAATCAGGTTGGTCAAGCAGGACCTGCCTTTCATAAACCCATACTGGCTGGGCCTGAACCCCTGGTTGTCTTCCACATGGTGTGTGATGACACTCAATATGATCTCCTCCAGAATATCAATATATAATGTAATAGCTCTTAAGTACAGTTAAGTGTGGTGTCCCATAATATATTTTTAGTATCCCTTATAGCATCAGTGGGTGCTGTGTCAAGTCCCTGCATCACCATAGTAACACCAGGACACAGTAAGGGACAAGGCTGGCTAAAAAAAATTAAACAACAGGCTGTAAACTGAAGATTAGATTGTGAAGGGGCTGATTTAATGCTCAAGGGAGGAAAAGGAAGAGGTGCTGTACTACTGGGCAAGGAGGAGCAAAGAAAACCAAAAGAAACCAGCACTGACTAGACACTATGAAGGACAGTCTTAATCCCATTTATCCAGCGGATCTGTGATCCACTTTCTGTCTTAAGGACCAGAAATCAGCACCAGTGGTCTCCAGTGCTTTATAGCCCAGTGATACAAAACCCACATCAGCTCTTGTGCTAATGCAGAGCATCAACACATTTTACACTTACTGGGCTAATATTTATTTGTGCATAAACAGGTGCCAGGTCTGAAATGGTCATGGTGTGTCATTTAATTCAAGAAGCAATGGGAATGACCCCACTCTTATGAACAGCTCTAAAATCAGGGTGTTGCAGGACTCAGGTGTTTTGCATCCTCTCAAGTGTTTTCCGAAAGGTTCAGAGAGCAGATGCTGGGATGCTAACCGATCCAAAAAGCATACAATACCGAGTGTTGGGAGGAGGGAAGCAGGGCTAATGAAACTTTATGAATGTGCTTGATGGTTTCCACATCCAGGGCATCTTTCAGAGTGACAGATAATTCATCTTTTACCAGCTCCTATTGCCTAGAGATCAGTCTCTTGGTTGTTTTCAGTGAAACCTACATAAACCAAAATATTTTCAAACAGGAAACCAGATGTGATGGGGCCTGCCCCAGCCTGTGACAGGGACACATGGGTTAATTATGATTGATGGCCTATCACTCTTCATAAAGCACCCACTTGCCACATCAGGTGATTTTACTGTCATTTATGAAGGGATGCTGGAGATGCCAGCAACCTGTATCTGGGGTCAAGGAGAAAGGGACAGCAGCATGAAATAGTCAATTAAGTTTTCCCTTCTTGCCAGGAAGAGGAAATAGAAATACACATTAAGCAAAAGCCACATAGTGATCTTTTTCTTGTGTTCTCATACTGTCTGTAGTCCCACCGTGCCAACAATGCTCATATTGAGGAAGACTGGATGAGAAGGTGGCTGCCAGGTTAAGCTGTGGCTCAACACGGGTGAAGCTGGGAGGGGGACACAGAGCTACGTGCCTGCTGGGGACTGCTGAGGGGCACATGATCACAACAACAGCTGTAAAACCAGCAGCATTTCGGGCATGACTTTGTCACACAATTAACATTGCTTCTCTAGGGGCTGCATGCTTTTGAACATCTCTGCTTTCTAATCCATCTTTGTAAGGGACAGTTTTAAGAAGCTTAGGTATATGTGAATTAGTGTGAAAACACACTTGAGCCCTTGGGATTTTTCTCACTTCTATCCAGTAATGGATATATGTGGCATGCATACACACATACACACATGCAGAGAAACACAGATCCTCTGTGCTCAAGTGTTGGCTGCTTTAAGATGGAAGCAAGGCCTGGACATGGCATTCTGCAAAACAAACAAAAAAAGATGCAAGCCTCTCATGCTTAAAATATGTTCACTGCCACATGACATGCTTAATGTGTCTTCTTTTGCATACTAATACCCTCTACAGCAGCTTTCACAGAAGACACATCTAAGACACTTACATGAGCTAGTGCTGCTGTGCTGGAAACTAGTGAAAATAAGAGCAAGAAGTGCACCAGCGTGCCAGTGAGTAAAGATGAGGTGCTCTTCTCTCCTTTAACTATTCATGACTGTGTAACCCTTCTGAATTGGGTATTACTCTGAATATGACAGCTGTAGCTGTTGTCTTTCATGAGTTACAAATATGGATCAATGGTAAACGAACTATTGTGCTGCACTTTATCTACTTTATGAGTTAGACCAAGTTATTGTATTTTAATGAAAAATCAAGATAATAAAGCTCATAAATTAATAAAGGCAATAGGATCTGCACAGCCTGGTATTGAACGAGCTGGGTAATTTCATGTGTGGTGTTATTTATCCTCCAGCTTTAGTAATCTTTTTTTTTTTTTTTCCTACTATTTAAACTAATCAGAGCAGTTTCAGGGAAGGAATAAGGTAAAAAATAGGAGTTCTGAAACTGGTTTTCTCTCTGGAGCTCTCAGCTGAGTGCCAGGACAGAAGGATCTATTAGACAGTCCAGAAAGCTGTGGCACATTATTTTGAAGTTCCTTGTATGCCATTAAGGATAAACAAAGCACAGCTGGAGAACACTTTTAGCTATCTCCTACATGTCCTCAACTTGAATTATCCAGCTTACCTTAGCAAATTCCATGTCCAGCAGTACATGTGTGCAGAACTGCTAAGGGGGCCACTTTGGGAGTGCCAGATTTGAATGGCCTGTGCATTTGCACATGCACAGGGCCCTCAAAGGAGGAAGATGCTCAGTGTTCCCCCAGGTGAGAGTGGGGCTCTGGGAAGTGCCTGATGCCTCTCTGCAGGGAGACAAGGTGGTGCTGGATGGGTCTGGGAAGAGCAAAGAGGGCAGGGGAGATGGCAGAAAGTGCCCTCCTGTCTTCCCAGCCATCCCCATGCACTGAAGCATTCAAAAAAGCCTTCAAGTGGAGATGAAGGTGTCAGCATGTGCCATCTCATTTACCCTGGAAGTGCATAAGCATCTTCATTTGGATATTTTTTCAGAAGTTCAGGTGTTGGCTTGGCCTCCTGAAACTCAACAAATAAAAAATAAAGCTCATGTCAGAATCTTAGAATCGTAGAATCATTGAGGTTAGAAAAGACCTCGAAGATCGTGGACTCCAACTTTTGCCAATCAACCAATGTCCAGCCAAGTCCAACCAATACTTGTCTCAAAATGTGGCTTGTCCACATGTTTCTCCAACCAACTTTTTGATCTATTTTATCCTAACCTTGCAGCCCTGACATTGCTGCAGAGAGAAACAATCAGTTCTGAAACTAGGGATCATTTTTAGCAGATCAGATCATATCTGTGTCTGTGTGTGTGTCTGTGTGTGTGTGTAAAAATAAACAACTTCCACATTAGTTGCAGAGAAGTGAACAAATGAACTACCTGCTGTTTTCAGCCAGTCATGAATAATTCAAATTCCCCTGTGTCAGTGGATCTAATTAGTAATCATCCAAACTATTCTTAAATTATCTAGTTTTGAGTTACTTGCATAGCAACGACATTCATTTCCGATAGTATTATTAATCCATTTGCCAGTGTGAGATTGCCAGGGCAGAGGCAGTGGGAAGCCATACCATCAGTTAATGTTATTAATGTTTCTTTAACAATTAACCTATCCGGTGCTCAGGGACAAACAGCATATGTCATGTAGAGATATTTTTAAAGCTCTGTGGATATGTGCCATACGTCCTGCTGATTCGGCCACCTTGAAACGCAAGGAGCTGTCATTAGCGAAGGCTTGACCCTGAATGTGCAAATTGCATAGGAACCAAGAGAAAATATGAAATAATAGAGTTACCAAGATATCATAGAAATAACTGAGGTGTGACTCACTCCAAAAGGTGACTTTGCAAATGCAAGTCTCATAGAAGTGCTCCTCACTGTTTTCCACTTAAGTAAAAAATATCTGCAATTTGGTTTTATTGTTGCAAATTTAAAGGCTCCTAAATGCAGCCCGTCTCTGAAGCTCACTTGGGAGGTTCCTTTCCCACTTTGCCTACCCTGCGACTTTGCAATCAGTTTTTTGAAAAAGTAAATGGCAGTTTCAAAATGGCATGGTAAATGGCATCATCAAAGGATGGCACAGCTGAGAGAGGTCAGAAAGCTGTATATTTTATTTAGTATAATTTAGTATACAATGAGTGTATCATGAGCTTTCCCTGTGCACCAGGTATTCATAGCAAAGCACCTGCTTCAGGATTGATACGTAACTGTGCAAGATCGGGGTGAGACCTTTGCTTAAGGAAAATAATCCCACATCTATTGCTGTGGGAGTTTCATATCATATTTAGAAACATCTGGCATGGGTGCTTGTCACACCTGGGATAGTGGGTTAGGCGAAGCTTAGATTACATGCAAACATGTTTCCAAGCTTGATTATTTTTAAAAGGCCTTTTAAAGTTACTGATTCAACACTCCCTTCTAGAATATCCTACCAGAGAGGCAGGGCCAGCTTGCAAAAATGTTATAGTTTGTCCCACAGATAAGTCCTGGTTCTCAGAAAAGCAGCATATGGATCTCTGGGTAGCTCATTGTCTCAGCCCAGTTCCCAGGATAAACCAATTAAATACCAGGAAGGCTGTGCTAGGGGCAGCTACCAGCCCTAACTCTGTCCAGGGTGCAGCACAGCCACCTAAAGAAGCCACTCTGACACACCAGCTACCATGGCTGCAAATACAAGCAACTCACTTCTACAGATTTTAGCACTTCCTTCATAACTTTAAAGGGGTCAGCTCATTTTGAAACAAAATCTCGCTTTCTCAGTCACTTTGGGGGCTTCACTGGAAACTGATGTTTCCAAGCACAGTACATGAAATAATTTTAAAATCAGTAAAACCTAATATTCAAAAGACACAGGAGAATTGAACTTCTACCAGCCCAGAAAAATCAAAGAGACCTGTCATTATTTAGAATTGTTTTCTCATTAGGGCAATATATTGTGCTAGAGCTGGCCATGTGGAAAAGTTCTGGATGATAAAATAGCACAGGAGAGAGCACAGCACATTTTCTATTAAATAAAAAAAAGTAAATACATTGATGCCACCAAAGGAAAAGAATAAAGTTGTAAACATATTTCCCAGACTTCAGCTAACAGCAGGAGTTAACACTTTTTCTGCAGTGGCCAAGTATAATAAAATTGATCTGTTGACTATACAGATCCATAAAATAGTTTACACAGAGTTATAGTTATTGCCAGTTGGATCAGAAAAAAAATTCTTCTGAAGGAAAGTGGCTTTATAAGCATCCTTTTTCCATTACATATCATGGCAACTGCAGGGTAAATGGGGTCCACGTTTCCTCAGAATCTGGCACTTTAGGATATTCTCCTTTAAACAGCTCTCAAGGACCAAGTATAGGAAAATGAGTGAAATGGAAAGGACTGCAAAATCCTTGGACATTCTCCTCCTCACAGTAACTGCAGATTGTGGACCTTCTCCAGGCATTACACTTGGCAGGAGAGGCAATGGGACATGCTTTCTCCTAACACCTCCAGGAAGACAACTGGGCAGAGAACTGCAGATGCAAACAGCTTAAACCACCATCAGCCAGTAGTGGCATTTAGCCTCCAAGTCTCTGTCCTCAGTCTGAACCAAATGTTCTCCTCAGAACTGTGTCCCTCAGAAAACCCCACCAGACTAGGCTTTCAACATTGTTACTCCATGTCATCAATTCTGGTGTACTATTTGGGACAAATTAATT
The DNA here is from genome assembly GCA_035222235.1 of Margarornis squamiger. NCBI lineage: Eukaryota > Metazoa > Chordata > Aves > Passeriformes > Furnariidae > Margarornis > Margarornis squamiger. Next base: position 27,731,654 of record JAWWTY010000123.1, on the reverse strand, counting down.
AAATCCTAAAGAGAAATCTTTAAAAACTCTCACATAAAAACTCATTACCATCCAGCATGATGATATATGGTTCATAATCTTGATCCAGGGATCAGATCACTGCAGATGGACAACAAAATGAGTGGGAAATCAAGGAGCTGTTCTTACAAAATCTGGGAAAAAGGGATGTTTAGCCCAGAAAAGGAAGGCTACCTTCTCTCAGGACTAAAAATCCATCCTTTTGATGGATCCTATCTCCATTGCACATGCAAGGTTAAAAGACCTGTAGGAAGCAAATGTAGAACAAGAAACTGAACCTAAAGCTCCAAAATGCCTAGCTAATGCCCTAACCATTGGAGTAGCCAATACATTACTGCATGCCTCTTTTCCCCAGCATTAGTCTCACTGTGACTAAAGAAAATCAGCATATAAAATATGCAAAAACATAATTCATTATTTCACAATGCAACATACACAAAATCCTCCCCAACACACCGGCATTTAGTTTGAAATATGCCAAGGTTAATAGCCATAATGTAAAATCGTTATCTGCAGCAGAGTATTAATTAGAGCCCTCATGCACAATGCATTAACAATTTGCATGCAAAGAGTGCTGCAGTAGTTCTCCACAGGAGGCTCGGAGCACGTTATAGCCCTCAGAGAGCTGGAAGACCAGGGAAAGCTTCGCACTGAGCCATCTCACAGCCCAAAGCAGGGCTCTGGGCCAGTGCCAAATCCCTCTCTCCTGCCCTGTGCAGTTTTTCTGGTCCTCTCTGCATTTCTGGGCATGCCTCTTGGTGCACAGGAGCCCTGCAGGCACTGGGATGTACCTCAGCATCGGCTACCACAGGCACCTCTTTTCCAAATTGTGCCAGGCACCTGTCAAAGCCTCACAACACTAAGCTTTTTTAGTATGCAGTGCTATATTTTTGGAAGAATGTAATTTTGATGCAGAAAAGGTCTGATTTTTTTAACACTACTATTAACAGAGAGAGCCAGCTCTCATGTCCTCAGATCAGTAATTCAGCAGAAGCCACTTCCACAAGTCTGAGAGAGGGACAGACCCCAAAATTTCTGTCATTTTTGTGAATTTTATAAGTTTGAAGGGTCTCATAGTTTCCCATGCATAACACTTGAACACTTAGCCTTGCAGGTTAACTCTAGGCCAAAGCATCAAAACTCTCACCATGGACATGAAACGTGTTCAGCTGCAGGAAAGGAGCACATTCCTGCTTACAAATATTCAGAGAGAGCACATGTTATTTCTCCATCCTTCTTTTTCCTATACTGATTAACCACAGGATCTTATTTTTCTTCTCATCTGTGTCTTTCCTGTTGTCTTCCTGTAGAGTTTACTGGTTTGGTTTTCGGAGGTTGTTTTCCTTCAAAAGTCAATGTAATGAAAAGCATTTTTCCAAACAGCTGCTTTCCACATCCAAAATAGACAATATGGCTTTAAGCAACCACAACACACAATTGGATGTCTCAAGCAGTGTGCCTAGATTTTTATAAAGTCTTCCTGAGATCACAAAACCACAAGAAAAGGGCCTAGATGGGACTTTGCGAGCCATCATGCATACCCTCTCCCCCAGTGCAAGCTGATCTTGATTCAAATGGCTGATGCAGACCATTTTGTAGAAGAACACACACACACTCCCCTACAGAGGGCCATTGACTTCATGGACTTTCCATCAGGCTGGCAAAGAAACCTGGGAAAGGTTTCTTCTTCAGAAGAAAAAGAATCTTCCTTATTTTTAATCAAGATTCCTTATCTCAGACAGTTTTCATCTGAAATGAAGAAGTGGTGTCCTAGCAATTTGCACATATCCTTTTCTATCTTCCAGCTAAAATACTACAGCTGATTTGGCAGTGGCGAATCTGAGTGTCTTATTAATGTGATGTGTCACCAAGCCAATGGTTAACATATCAGTCTTTTTACAAAGGCTGTTATCTTGTTGCTGAACTCCAGATAGGGCTGTGTGACTTGCAAATTGCTGAATACAGTCCATGAGGCGAAATTCCTCTAGAACATTCCTGCTTTAATCAGGCCTGGATTTGACACAGCAAGGACAAAATCATTTTCTTCTGGCATTTTTAGGCTAACGTATGAGAGAGCTCACTCAAGCTACAGCATGTGCTATGATGTTTGCAAATGGTGCTGGCAAAGTTAAGTGACTCCAAGGTTTGCATAGTGCCAGGAGTGAGCCACCCATGAGTTTTAAGATGGGTCTTGAATGCCATATAAACAGGATTGCAGAACAGGGTTGCAAACAATTGGGGGAGATAAATCACGACCACCCCACAGCCCTATTCCCCAATGGGGTTTAATTTGTATCAGAGCATTGGGAAGAAAACACCAGATGTCAGCTGTATTCTACTCTTAGCAGGTGCTAAAAGATATTTAATCAAATGCTTTTTTCCCCCCTTTTATTCTTCACTAAAGCTCTCTCTTGGGCTCTTTCTAGAGCTCCTTTTTCTCCCCAGCCAAAACCTGCTAGAGAGTGAATATTGGTGAGGCTTCAGGCAGGGCTCAGACAACTGTGGGCTGAGACTCCAGCCTGGGAGGACTGGTGAGAAAGCAGGAAAAATAAATCTCTGCATGTAGATGCCTGCCTAGCTTGTCACCTGCTGAGTCATGTCTCTCCAGGGACCACTTTGACTTTTCAAGGATTTGTTTTATTTTCCTTCTAATAACAAACATACAGATGTTCTGTGTTTCAAATTACTCCCATTCACTTTTCTTTCCTTTTTTTCCCTCTTGTTTCCAGATTATTTAGGACAGCAAAAGCATTTGACATGCATGAAAGACGTCAGTAAATGGCCTTTCATCCTTGAACCCCATGAAAAGAAAAGCAAATCCCTCCAACTCTGCTCCCCCACTCAATGATAAAACTCTGTCCCTTTTCCTCTTTGGGCTGTGACTCCCTACTGTACCCTTTTTCAGCCTTTTGGCCCCTTGCATTGGTCAGCATTCCCAGACTTCAAAGTCTCCAGGGTGTCTTTGATCCGCTCAACCTCTTCATGCCACATACTTCCCTCACCATCCAAAAATGAGGCACAAGATTAAAGGTGTGGAGATGAAAGTGCAGGAGAGAGAGCTCAGTCCCTAAGCAAAGGTGGATGCAGCAAAAAAGCCAGAGCACAGCCATTGGTACAGGCATGAACAGAAAACACAACTTGCTCCCAGTAAGAAGTCACTTTGCTGCAAGCAGTTTTTAGACATGCAGGGAAGGGATGCAAGCAACAGAGTTCTGACAGCTAATGCCACACTGCTGTGATCCGTCAGGGTCAGGGAAAAAGTAGGGAGCAAATCTGCAGGAGGAAGAAAGCACCATGGCACCCTTGCAGCCATAAAGTCAGATCTTAAAAACCGCACATCGATGGACCCTGAAGTCCATGAGTATCACACAATTTCCATGAGCTTTTTGCATTTGCCTTTTGAAAACACACCATCTCTAGAGCCTCTGAAACAAAGTTCTTTCCAAAATTCCCAAAAAGCAATGGAAAAGTTCAAAAAAGGTAATTGGAGGTCCCTGGAGCACATAATGCTTTTTAAGACAAAAGCTGTCAGTAACAGCAGCCTCAAATGAAGTTTCACATCTAAATAACAGGCCTTCCTTTCAACAGCACTAGTCGCTGCTGGGAGCTCTGCATAATTTTGTAAAATCAAGCATCATGATGAATTGCTTGAATACACTCATTTTTATACTAAGAATCTATTCACTATGCCAAATTCTGCTCTCATTTCTACCAGGGGTTACTTGAAATAATGAAGTCACCTCTTTTATCTGGGTAAGTTCAGGGTTGTCTGGCTGATCTTTTCGAATAACAGATATTCAAGTATTTTTCAGCATCCCTTTTTTCAGACACAGGATTTTCATTTAGCATTTAAATATCCAAAATATAGACCTTTTTTTTCTTTTCCAAATGGCCTGGGATTTTCTTGCAAATCATGTGTGTTGTGTCAGGCTTTATTCTGCACAAAACTATTTTGATAATTCCTTTTGGTGACAACAGCCTTTTGATGACAAAAATATTTTGTCCATCATTTGAAATGATGCAATCAGCCAAAAAAAACCCCAAAACACAAACAAACATACAAACATACAAACAAAAAGAACCCAACCTAACTTATTCAAAAGCATACAATTTCCTGACAAATTTGGGCAACAAACTACTTAACTATTTGAAATGCTACAGCTTGCTTTAAAACACTTCCCCTCTCCGGTCTGTGCTTAGATATCCTATTACATCCATGACCTACTATCACAGCAAAGAAAATACTTCAGATTTTCTCCACTTCACAAGAAAAAAATAAATGAGAGGACAACAACCCTGGCAAGTCCTGAAGGACAGAACAATTGGATTCAATACAGTGACCCCAACAGTTAATTGATTCTGTGAATATCTGTAGCATTGTCTGCCCTCAAAACCACCACAAATGCATTCCAGATTTACATACTTATTTTCCAGGGTTTTTTCAAAAGTATTACCTAGGGGTCTTTTTTAGTTTTTATGCATGGATTCCTACATTAAACCTGTGAAAAATACTTCAGCACATTCAGAGAGTGCCTGTGAAGTTACAGAGTTGCTGAGGAGCCTTTCCGGAAGGAGCTGATCCATCAGAGCAACCCCGTACTCTCTGCCCAAGCTTTGCAAAACTACTTGGGTCAGTGATAATTATCATCAAGGTAAATTATATTCCCTGTCATGTCATATCACAATTAGCCAAGCAGGCATAATCATCATCTATCTTGCTAAGCCTCTAAATGGGCAGTTTGCTATCTGCTGTTGAGAGATAAGATAGATGCCCACATAGCTCTGAGAAACGTCCTATTTTCTAGCTACACACAATCCATTTCAAAGGCAATAAATGCCCAGCAGTGTGCTATTTTGCTCTTTGCCATAACCTTTCTCTTCCTGCAACTTGATTATCACAGGTGGCTTACTCCCGGCAGCAGCCTCGTTTATCCACTTGCCCATCATTTCTCCAAGTGTGGGCATGCAGTAGGAGATACAAAAGTGCCTGTCTGCATTTGGAGAGTCATGTGCCAGTATATAAATGCATCCCCGCAGAGATGCCTATTGGGATTAATCAGCAGAGGCAAGAGATGGCAAAGCAGAAGACCCTCTGATGCATAAAAAGCAGCTTAGCCCTTAGCACAAGTGAGTGCCTCCCTGCTTCAGTGCACCTGAACTTACACCTCCATGAGCTGAAAGCCTCTAAGCACATCTGATTTCCTTCAGTGTATTCTTGTGCCTCTCTCTACCTTGGCTGCTATCTGCCTTACAGAAATCAGAGCTGCTGAAATCAAAACATTTATAACCAACCCATACCACTACTCCCACCAAGAGCCAGTCAGCCCAGTGCCATCATTGCCCTGCTCATAATCAGTCTCAGTGAGAGCAAAAATAAAAGCTCCCAAATGGTAAACTTTTATAAATATTTTTGATCATTACTCACTGGCCTCATAAATCTCTCGCTCATTAGACAGTCAGACTAAGAGGACAGAGAAATTTTGCTCTTAGTGCCATAAATCTTTCTCATGTTCTTTCCATGGTTATAATAATAGAAATTTATTGTTGCTTTCGTTTCCTCCCGTATTCTGTGTAATTAATCTCGACATGTTGCTGTGTACATTGAGAGACAGTACATTTTGTGCCTGCCCATTTGTATTTTTTTCAACAGCAAGTCCCATCTGAGTTAATATATTGTGTTATATTATATATAACCACTGACCATAACTCAGAACACAACACATTTTCATTTTGGTGCCCCATTATTTTTGCAGTAAGTCGATACAATATGAGGTGAAGCGTGCCTTGCTCAGCACTTATTGATCTGTCTGTTTGCTCATTGCTTACATCAAAACACCACTTGTCAGCTCTGGCTCTGTTATGATTATCTTATCATGCAGGAAGTGACAGCCTCAAAGACTTAACGCTAGTCAACATCCAAGGTCAGGTGATACCAAAAAACAGCCCAAATGGTTTTGAGCAAGGCAGAGATGAACAACTAATGCTTCAGGATCAAGTCTCCTTTTTATGCAGGGCACCTCTACTTTGCAATCAGGAAAAGCAAGTACTGTAATAGAGAAACACTGCAACCACCTCTTGAAGCACTGAGGCTCAGTGTAGGATTGGTGGTAGAGCCACTGCTTCAAAATGAGAGGAACCCCATGGACCACAAACTATAGACAAGCTCTCCTAATATTTAGTTAGAAAAAGGAATTTGGAGTATACCCAAAGCTTTCCTTTTTCCTATAAGGAACACTGACCTCATGGAAGATTCCAGTGGAGAAGAAATGTTACACCCTTGTTTGGATTTTTTACCTCCTCAGCAAGTGCTTTGCACACTAGAAAACCATAGGCCTGCTTGTTGTTGAGGACATTTAGCCAGTTGTGTGTCAATGCAGAATATCAATATCACTTTGGACCAGCACCAAATGTCCAACATACCATCTCTCTGCGTACTCAACGCACCAAGATAGTGCATGGTGTTCATCCATCTTGCCCTGGCCTCATGATATCACACATGAGCACCAAAAATCACTGTCCCCTCTTTCCTCTGTGTTTCTCTCCTTGCAGACTTCTACCCTTAAGTTGTTAAAGAACCTTGAAATATACATTTGGAAAGGCAGCTCTGCTCTTTCAGAATATGTAGCAGGACAGTGCCTAAATAAATGAACATGATTAGTGAACCCCTGCTTAAAGAATTGATCATTTTTGCCTTTGTAAACAAGAGTGCTGGAAAGACAGATGCCAACAGACAGTGTGCTGATGCATTTTGAAGTTTGTCAGCAAGAAGAAAAGCAGGGCTGTGAGAGACAGCAGAGCTTCTTCAGGGTTTGGGTCATGTTTTAAAATCCAGACAGGAAAGATCAAAAGTTATGGCTAAATTACTCATTGACTAAAATAATCTACTTGCATACCCAGAAACTAGCAAAGACCCAGTAGCAACCTCCACTGTACCCTTTTCCTACTACATGTGGGCCATAGCTTTAGGCAAGCAGGTTTCCCATACTTAGGCATGTACAAAGGAGTGAGCCTTCGGTGCTACGGAGGAACCTTGTCACTGCAGAGGAACAGCCTCTGCAGAGAGAGGAACTTAAAAGGTGGCTCAGAGCAAAGAGAACTCTAAGTATCCCCTGACACAGAGGCACCCTAGGGTGCTCTGCAATGGCAGTGCGCAAAAAAAAGGTGAAAACACCTCTATAGAATGTGGGCATTTACCCATTACCCATTAAAGTACCATCTGTCTCAATCCCAGGTTTTGGAGGCACTAGGCAAGATCAAGTGATGATGGCAACCACCACAAGCACTGAAGGAGGCCCCCAAGCATCACAACATAGGGGTCGCAAAGCCTTGCACACTCTATTAAACACCCTCTCTTTTTTGTCATCTCTCTGTAGAACAATATGTAGAAGACTTTCTGGGATAACAGCCAGGGTTGGCATGTGATTGCTTGGGGGACACAAGGAGTGCTCATTCACCATGTGAGGTTCCATGCACTGTGTCAGGGAGCTATATGGAGGTCATAATTTCCTCTGCTTCTTTCAGCGTAAGACTGAAAAACAGGTTTAGACTAACTCATTTACACTGTACAATGCCAGAACTCAGGAACTCAACAGTCCACATAAACACAGACTCAAATTATTCCTTGTAACATGCTTATAAAGAGGAACTGAAGAGCAGTTCCATGCTTTGCGTGGTTTGCATTACCGGTGTGGGTTTTTAAATAATGTAATCCAATACATTGCAGCTAAATCTGATGAGGAAACAGCTGACTAGTGTTCCCAAAGGATTTTTTTCATGTGTTCCCTGATTTATGACTGTTTGATTTCACTTTCATGTGCTGGATTTCTAATTGTAACCTACGATATCGAAGTTTCAGCCTGCTGGTTACAGACCAAGGGGGACTCATATCCCTTCCCTTACATGATTCTGCCCTTACAGCAAAGCCCCCTTATGGCCCATAGAACCCCATGCTTTACCCTTTGATGTACACAGTTTTCCGACCATGTCTCTCCTTAAACTTCTTTGCTTCAGCTTTTGAGTTTCTCATTTTCCAGAATCCTTTTTCTTTATCAGATATGTCTTTGACTTCAAGGTTCTCAAAAGGTGCCTTACATTCCCCTAATGCAGTTTGCAGAAAGCACAGGCAGCATCCTTTAAACCCACTTCTCTGCCAAAACCATGAGGAGCTGCTGGCCCTAAGCTACTTGCATTGCCTGCTGTTTCCATCCCCTGGGACGATGGAAGGGAAGGGTGCTAATGACAGAATATCCATTTTGCAGCTGCAATGTGCTTCTAGAGAGATGTAATCTAATTGGTACCTTACTACTGAAGCATTTTAACAGCAAAATCAGTGACAGGAACATGCACGATGAACCATTCAGTCATTTGGGAAGTGTTCATATGAACTGTGGTGGCTGGGCTCATTGCTGTGAACTCTGAGAAAATTAGATAGAGGTGAGCTAAAAAAGAGGAATTCTGAACTAAGCTGAATTCTCTGTGGACTGCAGAAAAGCCCAATTAATCTTCTCTCTTATTCCTCATCTTTTGGGATGATTTGGTTTTGAAAGCTGCAGTTTGGAACCTCTGATACAAATGCTTAACTTCTCAAAATCCTGGGCAGCTGGTATGGTTTGAGAAGTCTCCACTAGAATTGAATTTTCATGTAAATCAGTGCAAGTCACTGCCAGGGTGCAGCAGCCACTGAGGGTCTGCTGATGCCCTTTGGGACTTTAACCTTTGGCCTGCCTGTGTGGTGGAGACACCTCTGAGGTGGTCAGAAACCACAGCCCAGCTGAGAGAGTGCAGCTGAGTCTTCATTTGAATACTCACAACGGGGAAAATAGCTCTTCTATTCACTTCATTCCTTCTATTATTCTTCTTTGCACATGCTGCGTTTGTTTTTGTCATTAGGTTTCCAGTGTCCCTAATAAGATATTAATGAGATGCTAATTCAACATGCAAATTACAGGAGACTGGCATGGCAAGGTTGCTATATTTAGAGCCAGAGAAGTATTTTAATGGCTGTCTTCACCCATCTTGTGCCTTTTGTCAATTGCTTTCTTAGTCCAGTGAGCAGCCTCGCATCCCTGAAGTGACTAGATGACATTGGAGGTTATGCAAAAAAGGCAAAAATTCTGGACTATATTGCCATAGTAGTAATGAAAAAAGCCCACTATGTTCCAAAGACACTGTCAAAATAAAGCTCTTTTCTCTCTTTTTTCTAAAAAAAAAAAAAAAAAGACCTCAGAACCTTGACCATTCAGGAGCACTAGGAAGGAGAAATGAGATCGTCATTGCCACATTGCAGAGTTCAGGAGTGACACCAGAAAACAGATGTGACTCCATCACACAGCATGGTCCAGAGGAGTGAAGGGAGAGGAGCGTGTTGCATATATATCCTGTGGTCCAGCACAGTCAGCAGCATAACCTATCCCATGGTCTGAAGCATAGTCAAGGGCTCTGCTCCTCCATCCATATTCACAGTGGGGCTGTGAGATATCTGCCTTGAGCTCATTGCAAGCACATCAGTAGCTTGTGATCCTAAAACAAATACTGCCGGAAATGTTACCCTAAGAAAGCAAGCCAGCTGAGTGCTCAGGTATTGAGGAATGCTAAATACTCAGGAAGACACCATCCATTCCCACCACCTTTACATTCCAATGACATGCGTCTCTTCCACAGTCAGTGAGAAAGAGCAAGTTCTCACATCAAACTTGAGGGCCAGCTCTGCCAGTCACACCAGACATGCAGGCTTCCATTTTGTCACCTGGAAACTGAGAATTCAGGATGAAGTCTTCCATATATAAATGTTGTAGCACCACAGACTACAAGAAGAGATTTTTAACCACAGTGCTTCTAAAGATGCTTAAGCCTGAGAGAAGACCTAGGTACTGAAAGTAACACATCCCTTCTTGCCAGAAGCTGTTATCAAGTACCCTGCTTCAGAGGTTATCATGAGAGGCTTCCATCATCAGAAGCTTGATAACCATGCCCCATTGCAGTTTAGGGTCAGCTTTCAGAGTGTTGGGACACCCTGCCCTGAAGCAACAGAATTTTGCTTATGATCACACCAAGGACCAAATCCTTCAAACTACCAGCTTTGGAATGCTTTTAAGAATAAATTGATTTTTTTTATTATTATTCTTATTACTGAAACATGCCAGAAGCAAGCTCACTATCATTTGCTGTCACCATGTTATCATGTGCACATCAGATGCCCCCAGACTCATTACAAGTGCACACCCAGTCCCTGCCAATTGTAATTTCCATGGTTTCTCACAGCAAGGCATTTTTGTGCCTCTCAAAAGCCTGAAACATCCTTTTCCAGTCTTTAAGGGGACATGTAGAGGGACACCCAAAGTTACTAAGTCCCCCAAACTGGACTCTCAGGCTGTGGAAATCAGTCACAGCCCCTGAGCCACATGTCTGCTTGGGCAGGCATTGCCTTGTTCAGGGTTTGCAGATGGCCTCGTGAATTATTGTGCTATTTTTAGATATTACCCTGAAGTTCAGGCTGGACCTTTACTTGCAGACAAATGACCCCATCGCTCTGATACTTCTTACAGGTTTTGATCATTCACATCAGCTGAGAAACTGGCTCCTATTTTATGGATTTTTTTCCCCTCTGAATCACATCCAGACTAAAATGGTACCAAAATCCCTGAAGACTTCTCCCTCCCCCAGTGGTTTCAGCTGTTTTTATTGCTCTGAGGCACCAGACAGTTTTGTTAATAATGGTAAATCCTTTTAGCCTCTGGTTAGCGCAGGTTGTGCTGTGATTGACAAGGTAATAAAAGTGTTAATGAGAGAAACTGGCACAGCCAGAGATCAATAGTTGCCAATAAGAAAAACAATTCTGATACTTAATTTTGTAGAATTCCCCCAAAGCGGTTGAAAATACATCACAATCAGTCTATTTTATTGTTTAATAGATGTTCTCTCCCTGGTGGTCTCAGATAGAGATCAGATTAACTGGAGATTGGGTGAAATGGCAAAGGGAGGAGGATCCTCATTCCTCTCAAGTTTGCAGGACTGTTGGGACATGGAGCTCTAAGGCAAAGCCATTTTTGAAATAAATGTGTTTGGGGCTACCTTTCCTAGCCAGATGATTTCCCCAAATCACTCCTTTGTGCACATTTTTGCCAGAGTACAAATATAGGGGGGAAAATAGCATGCAAGGCCAGCTGCAGTGCCAGTGGTCACATCTAGGTTATGGCCAGAAGATCAACCATAAATAAAAATGCTGCAACAACAGTGCTGTGCCAAAGGGCAAAAATACAGGGATGCTGAAGAAGCCAGGGGAAACACCCTTTAAATAAAAACAGTTTTAGGATTAATGTCAACATGGGTTTCTGAGAGCTAATCAGAGTGGTAAAAGCAGATGAATTACATACAACTTGCAGCATGGATTAACATCAGTTGCTTGCTGACAGGCTCCTGTACACAGCACACCCTGTGTGGCCCCAAACACCCTGTAATACCCTAAATCTCCTCTCACAAATCTGTCCGGTGCCAGATGCATATAAAAGACTAATCCCATTTCAAGGGCAGCTGTTAAACATAGAATGTGTGCTGGCAGTAGGAAGCACCACCAAACTGGGAATGCAGTGAGAGGAGGGAAACAATTTCGAGAGGGACACAGAAAGGCTGTGTAAGTCAAATGGAAGAGAAACTGCTATTCATTAGTGAAAGTATGGAGAAGGGGAGAAGGGCCGATCTTTAACAACACAAAAATGACTGTGAATACATTATCCAGAGGTGACTGGATTATGCATGGATGGTAAGACTCTCTGGATAGCTAACCAACAACAGCTTGTGCGGTCCCACTGGTTGTGCACAGGGAGTATTAGCAAAGTCAAAGACAAAAGGAGGCCTCTTCACGTGGGGTGTGCTCATGGAGGATGCTGCTCTGAAACCCCTTCTCAGGTAGAACAAAGAAATCGCCAGCTCCAGTGCTCATAGCAATAATTTTTGAGATATATACATTCATTATTGTCTAACACAAAATTTCCATTCCTACACTGCACTATGAAAGGCTCAAGGCATTTTGTTGAACTGTGGAACACAGAGGGGCAGCAAAGGACATGGGTGCAGAGCTGACTTTGGGTTCTAAGCCTGACAGTCATCAAAATTGGTGGCAAAATGTCACCTGCCTTAAGAAACAGCAGAGCCTAGGCAAAGTTGAAGGCCTTTAGAAATCACTCCACCCATTATTTTTATGTGTAGGAATAATATGCAGGCTCTATTGCAGACTTTTCTAGTATTATATCTCACAGGTGTCTGTGGGCTTTCGGGCAGGCACAGTGACACTGGCCAATGCAAATGCTCTGACTTCACATGGGGAAAGCTCTTCACAGTGATAAACCCAGGCTAATTTTTCAGCTACACAAGTATGCAGACAGTAGCATACTAGAGGAATGCTCTTTCTTGAAAGTTTTAGTGAGCTCAGAGATGCTGTGAGTTGCACTCTCACCTGACAGGACAGGAGTTGTGCCTGAATTTTTCAGGATGGGCCCTTGAGTTTGCAACTAAAGCTACATGAAACCAATCTGCAGGTCCAGTTGGGCACACAAGCCCTCCAAAGGCAGTCTCTGCCAAGGCAAGTACAGATTTCTGTGGTGCAAAAAGGGTAGCTAGATCCAAATCTGTTCTTACTTCCCCCTCCCATCCCATAGCATAATTAAACAAATATTCCTGCCTGTAAAGAGAAGAGAATAATAGGAATCAAAGAGCATGAAGGGAGAGATCAGTATGAAAGGATACCCAGATGACACCAAGAGGTTTGGCTTATCCCTTTGGCTTTATCCCCCTTTTCTCATCCTGTCTGTATTAATTTGGTGCTAAAACCTTTTTGTCTGACTGCATTATTATTAATGGCAACTGGTACCCCAGAGGTCAGGGTGGCACTGCAGCTTGCCATTCACTTTAATTATCGATGCACATCACCAGCTTCAGAAATAAGAAGAGATAAGGTGAGGATTATTGAATCCCATCTTATGCTGTGTGTTATCGTACACTCTACATCCTGATCGGTTCCTATCAGCTTTTCTCAGCTCACTGCAGGAAGGGAGGGGTAAGCAAGAAGGTTTTCCCTTTATATTTTAATTTTGCCCACATCTTTATAAATTTGGCCAAAACAAGTGCTGACCATAACATTAATGGCTACATCTGCCCACTGACTTGGCTTGAGGCCACAATACTTAGATATTTAGCTATTTAGATATACAAATATCAAGGTATTTAGTTCTTTAGAAACCCAAATATTTAGAAGTCTCTGCGGGAGTTGTTGCTGTGCTTCCAGACTTTCACTGAGACAGGTCATGTTACAACTACATGGCTTAGTCTCATTTGGTAGCACCAGATGAGATTAAAGAGAACTTAGAGATGTAGATAAAAATCATCATTTGCTGATAAAACGTGCCATTCACTGTCAGTTTACCCAGACTAAACACTGAACTAAGCAAGCTGAATCAAAACAGGAAAAGGGTTTTCCAATCAATGAAAAAAAGTATTAAAATCTGAAGTACATGAAGTATTTCCCAGCAGAGTCCTCCCAACCCAAAGATCAACCTCTTACATGGCATATTCAAAGAGAGAGGGAATTGCTGGATGAAAAAAAAATTAATGGATTCTCCGCATCTGTGGAGAGTCCCCTCCACATAGTGGGTATTCCATTAAAATAATATTAATGTATTATTTATGGAAATATATGCAAAAGCCAAACAAGAGAAGCTATCCATATGTGCTAAGTACCCATGCTAGTTTTGAAAGGCAGCTCAGAAAAGAATGGTAACCTTTTATCTATCCTGTCATTTATGAGACACATAACTCAGCTTTTGAGTTCCAATGTGCACACTCCTAAACATAACTCGTCATGTTTGTTGGTGATAAAACAAGATTAGGAGAAAGCAGGGTTTGAATAAAGCTTTCTGGGGAGAACACTGCCCACACCACTCTATGGCTTTTCCTCATTTTCATGCAAGGCACACGTGCCTTGTTAGCATTTCTTTTAATACTTCCAATTACGATCAAGAGGCAGGTAGGCCTGCCACATAAGTTAAAGAAAAGGTCTTTGATAACCTCATTTCCGAACTGAAGCAATGAAAAAAAAATAAAAAAAAAAAATATATATATATATATATATACAGCTCCAAACACTTTGCTCCCCTTCGAAGCTTGACGATTACCTCTTACAGACGCAATGACAATAGGCGCCTTTGGCAATCCCACGGTCCCCTTCTCCTTCTGAAAACTGGCAGAATGAAGGGGAAGAAAAGCCCAGAAGCCTTTTTTAGCCTCCTTATTTTTCTTTGTCACATCATTAAGGGTTCAATGAATCTCCAATTAAATTTCCCTGACTGCTGTCACCATTTTGATTGATAGGTGTCCTTGGATCAACCTCAATAGGGCATGTTGTTGCACCAAACCCCCCCTTTCCACTCACCATCCATTATCAGCCTCTTGTCATCATTACCTTCACATGTCAGTTCATTTACCACAGAAACGGTGTCACCAACTGATAGGGGCAATAGAAAAACATTCGTTACAAATAAGGAAAAACTCTAATAAATCAGGCTGCACTTCAGTCTGAAACTCATGGAGAAACAGTATTTTTCCAGCATGTTTGTTCACCAGTGGGCCTCTAAAATATTTTTTCCTGTCCTTATATAAAACTCTAAACAAAACAGACATACACAAATACTCGTTTTCAGAAGAAACAAACAGAACAGAGCTATGTGCAGATAAAACACGTTTTACAGCTTTGGATTTTCTTCATTTTAACACCCCCCACCCCCCTCCAAAAAAAAAAAAATCTTAACCCTTGAGTCAATTTGAAGACCCTGACATGCTAACAATATTTAAGTTACAGAAGTTAAGAGTCCTTGCTAATGACTCTGTCTGAAGATTTTCTACCAAAAGAGTTTTTCATCAGAAAGCAAACACTTTGTCAAAATTAAAGTCATTTTTATGAAAGGGTCATTTCTAATGATCGCAAAAAAGAAATCAGGAAGAAGAGAGCAGGTTACTTTAGGCTTCTGGAAATCTTAATTTTTTTAATTTCATGGTTGGAAAATTTATAATAAAAAGTATTGTTAAAAAATGAAGTTTACAAAGCACAGTATAAAATTTTAAATTTCTCAAAAAAGTATTTAAATTTATTTAATTTTATTCAAAAGTTACACAAAACTTTCCTTATGATTTTTGCAGCTTTGGGAGAGAGTTTGGCTCTATTTGGGAATTCCTCTGAAACTCACCAAATCTACATGGGGTGGGAGGGAGTGCCATTCCATCTTTGGCACCAATGCAAGGAACAGTGCATGCAGACTTCAGGTTACATGCATACTATTCCAGTGACCTACCTGGGACAATATCCAGGTTTTTGCTCCCTATTTGTTCAGCACTTTGTGGAGTAGGAATCTGTCTGTGACGGACATGTTTGTCCCTGCAGTGATTTATCATATAAAAAGGTCTTTATACATTTCACACCAAGGACAATATCCCCAAGGACTGACACAGAACCACTGCTGCAATCCCTCTTCTTTCT
Source organism: Margarornis squamiger (assembly GCA_035222235.1). Classification (NCBI taxonomy): domain Eukaryota; kingdom Metazoa; phylum Chordata; class Aves; order Passeriformes; family Furnariidae; genus Margarornis; species Margarornis squamiger. Next base: position 27,716,113 of record JAWWTY010000123.1, on the reverse strand, counting down.
CCCTCTGATCACCATGAAAGCATGGAAACACCCCTGGGTGCCAGACGATTGACAACCTAGTAGGGGACATCTGTCCTTCAAAAATAAATAAGTAAAATCAGAAGAGCCTGGCTAAATAATTTGCAAATGAAACCTAACTCCTAGTGTACTGTAGCAATCAACATCCCCATCCCAAAAACTGCTCCTGGTATGGGAGGAGGTCAGCGCATATTGTCCTGAAACCTTTAGAGCTCAGGGAGCCACAGACGCCTCTCATATGAATGAGTTTCATCCTTTGCTAGAGGTTTGTCCATGACAGTAAGAGGTAGACATGTCAGTGCAACACACTGGGCAATTTTACTCAAGCTCCAGTCCAGTCCTTACCCCTAGTTCCCACAAGTTCCATCTGTTCCAAGGGAGACAGCCAACTTCACAATGGGGGAAGACTAGATTTCTCCCTAGGGAATGTTTGGAAGACCATCTAAGCAATTAAAAAGCTGTGCTGCTATTGAAATTAAGAGGATTAATGCTCTTAAACCCTAGGGATCCTTGGTTCATCAATCCACCAGCACACACTTTTTCCTATATGCTGGTAACTGATTTTAGCTGATGCATTCAGGAGCAGCGGGACAGTGAGTTCACATGGGGCAGCAGCTGCTGGGTGAGCAGAGGCTGCAGGTTTGCAAAGGCTGCTCCAGAGCACCACAACACCGTGCAATTTGCACTGATTTATTATGCAATTAGCAATGGGTGCATCTCAGTGCACTACAAGAGACAACACTGGCAGAGGTCAGTGTTTAAAGCTGACTTCGTACTCAGACACCTAAATAACTACCCTGGTTTTCTTCACCAATTTCAACAAGAATTTTGTCTGAAAATAAAGGTAACTTCTAGAGATTTTCAGTGCTGAAAATCTCAATCAAAGACCACAAAACTATGAACCATGATTTTAAATAGATGACTTTCACATAGTCTTATTGTACTGGGTGCTACACAGACACAAAGCAGGGACTTCGCTTACTGTAAAGCCACAGTGCAAATGCTTACTATGGAATGGAAATGCATAGACAAATCAGAGATGAGGAATTCCTGTGGAAAATCAAGTCATATTGTAGCTATAAAAACCAGACGCACATGGAGAAGGTTTTCAACATGTACACTTGGACCATGACAAACACTAGGCATGTATGTCTGGGTGGGTCCCATATGGCTCCTTCCCATACCCAGATTACACCATCAGGTGGCAAAAGATGGGGTGAACACAACCTTGCAGAGGTCAGTGCAATTTCTACTGCCCAATTTTCTCTGTAACTTGCTTTTGTTCACTTGAAATCCTCTGTTTGTGTCAAAACTCTGAACTCCTGGGACCCTTACAAGACGGATCAGAAAGATTACAAAGTTACCTGCTGCATTTCTATTGAATATTTGCTCCAGTGGCTGCCACTCACTTGGTGGATAAGGGGAGACAGGGCAAGATAATTAACTTGGGGGTTTTTTGGATGGGTATTCTGAGGTCTCTGAGCATGCCCCAGCTCCCATAGCCTATTGAATGTGCCTTCGAGGCAGCTTCCCTTCCCTCTGCCATTCACAGCAGTATCCCTATTTTAATTCTTCTGTACACTATTGAAAGCCTCTAACCAAGCAAATAATTTTGTAGGGTAGAATCATTCCCCTTTGACTAAAAAAAACCTTCTCCAAACCCTCATAGAAACATGGGCAAAACACAGGTGCAGAGAAAGGAAAAAATTAAGTTAATCCTGGAGGAGAGTGTCCAGAGGGGAACAAGAGCTCTTTACCACCAAGAACAAGATGTGATGCTGCTCTTCCTATCACAGGGGAAAACTCTGCTCCCATAATGTGCCTTTTTCCAGTGTTTGTACATTTCTTCCTTTCCTTGTTAGCAAACTGAGAAGATTAAGATACAGAAATGCCAAGCTGCTGAGAGGGCCAGACCAGACATCGGAGAAATAACAGTGAAATAAAACCTGACTGCACATACCTTTTAGTGATACTGTTTGCAGGAGATGCCTGAACTGATGTTATAAAACTAGGAAAAAGCACCAAAGGAATAGCAGAGCCATCCACAGCACACATCATGTAGGCTTTGAGCAGATCCCGGGCTGTCCCAGAGCATCAGGTGTTGTACACATTTTTCTCTTGCTTTTTCTTAAGTCACCAGTTTGACCAAATGAGAAGAGTTTACTTTAAAAAAAAAAAAAAAAAAAAAGAAAAAGGTGAAATAATTCAGCCTTTTTAAGAAAAAAAAAAAAAGTATTAAAAATCAGTTATAATTCATGGTCTTCAGAACAAATTTGTCAAGAAAGATCAGCAAACACTTCCCTCCTCTAAAGCCAAACTCCCTCCACAAAGTGGCCACACATGAGTCCCAGAGACCCATGACCTGAAACAAGGTGGCTTGAAGGAGAAGCTTGGCTGCTGAAGGACATTTTTGGGCATAACTCTCCGGAAAAGCGGCACGTGTGCACTGTCCTCCCACCACCATCCGTGTGGCTCAGTATGGATGGCAGGCGCCTCCCTGAGAAGTGGAGCTGCCCATTGAGTTCCAATGGCTCTGTGGCAGCCCCACAGCCAGGCACTGCACAGCCCCTTGGCAGTGCCTCAGCAAAAAACGCATTCAGGAAAGGGCAAAAAGCTGCAAACAGTGAGTAGTGACAGCAGAAAGTGTGAGAAACAGCCCTGCAAAACTGAGGGGAGAGCAAAAGGAGGAAGGGGAGGAGGTGATCCCCCTGCAGCCTGTGGAGAAGCCCCATGCTTGAGCTTAGGGGTATTTCCTGAAGCTGTGATTTATTTAAATTAATCATCATTAAATTATCATTTTTGAGTGATAGGAAACAATTAAAAGTTATTCCTGAAGACTAAGCAAGCCTAAGTGCCATGAAAATGAGTTGTTCAGCATCATCACTACCAAAAATGAACTTCACTTTGGATGTGAAATATGTCTAATGAGCATGGTTAAAAAAAAACGGAGGGTTTATTTCTGGAAGTGAATAAAGTAAGAATTTTCTGTCTGTCTAGCAGCTGTTTAATAGGGTATCTGCTGTCAAATTAAGAAGTGTAAAGGGGAGCAAATCCAGAAAGAGAAGAGGAGTTGGCAAGTTCAGCACAGTTCAGCCATTAGGAGCGTCAAAAAAAAAACTTGATTGTAAAGGTCTTCTGAAACAATTTTACTGAGTTATATTGAAAGGAGATTTTGTATTTTTCCTCACACAGACCCCAAACTAAAGCTCAGTCAGGAAGAAATTTAAGGGTCTGAAAGCTACAAACAGTGGGCAGACAACTTCTTACTCAGCTATGCGTGCAACTGGGCTGGAAACTTTTAATCTGAGTACTAACACAGATTTCAGAGAGCATACAGCTTTGCTATGAAGACTTAAGGTAAAAGGACACACACCACATCTCGGTGAGCTGCTTCAACAGTTAATTCATTCATTGTTAAACTCTGCCTTTTGTTTTGTAGCCTTCAGCTTTCAGCCTTCAGATCTCATCACACCCTTGTGTGCTCCACTGAAGAGCTCTTTAGCTAAAGAAAACATGGCTATATCAGTCTTTCATCAAATCACTTTTCAGTTTGCTCTTTGTCAAGCTGAACAGGCAGAGCTTCTGAACAGCTCCCATATCTTTCGTTTTGAAGGGCAATCATGGAAAATGCAAGGCATTATTGCAGAAGCAGCTTCATAGGAACTCAATACAGACCTTACCCTCTTGGCTCTACCTCTTTTCAAAGACCAACATATTTACACAGCAGGATCTTTTGGGGGGCAAATAATCACAGTAGAAACAAGAAGTTGGGCATTCCCCCATACTGAAATATGATGTCAGCTATTTCACAGCTCTGCACCTTACAGCATTCAGGGCAGCTCACACACTGATCAGAAGGAGATTAACACAGACCAAAAAATCTTATCTGGTTGCCCCTGCATCCATCCTGATACATTAAAAGAAGAAACATTATCAAAAACAGGGGAAAAGAAAGAACAGCACATCAATGTGGGGAAAGAAAGCAAACATATCAACCCCTAAAAAAAACCCCATCAGAAAATGTTTGTCCCCAGGTGTTCACCTTGCTGCACATTTTCAAAGTCATGGATTGGTTAGCACTGTTTTTACAGGGGCTGAGAAAAGCAAAAGTTGAGCAAGGCTGCTAAAGGGCCTTTCAGTGACAGTGCAAGCAAGAGCTTAGGCTGGGTATGTTTGGCACATCCACGTTGCTCCCTGCCTTCTGCACTGGTAGACAAATAGATAACTGCACTGGGAGGAAGCGACTGGACAATTAAAAACATATCCATACACAACACAGGGAATTCCACTAACTTTAAAGCACTGCTTCATATAGTATCTGGTTGTTTGGGTTTTTTAACCTTAATCCTACCTCACCTCACTAGTATTTTCCTTTAAAAAATAACTAAGATGAAGGGTTCTCTCCTAGCTGTGGGTATGAAGAAAGGCACAGATTGAAACTGTTTGATGTCTATTTCACTGTCGTATTGGGCAAAAAACACAGATAAAAGTAAATTATGCATAATTATTATCACCATCATTAACACCCTCCGCCATCACCCAAGTGTGCTGGTGGATATACTGTTTATATTTTTTAATATACATATATGTATACCCATAAACACACACACAGACCTGGATATAACCACCCCAGGCAGCAGATTATTTAGGACAGAGAATCTCTCTTTGCTCTGCAACTGCAGCACCACAGTCCCAACTCTCTTGGAGCTACTGGCTGACTTTATAACATATCCATCAGCACTAATGGAAGACAAAAGATGCAAAGCAACCCACAGCTTCCAGCCCCTTCAGTCACCTGAGGGGGCAGAAGAGCTCCAAAAAGTGACATCAGACCTAGACTTCTCTTTACAAGCATAAAAATAGTGGTTTAAATATATGATATCCAGCACCACCAGGGAAAAGCTTCCTGTTTTATTCTACTCCCATGATGTCCCACAGCTGTGCCTTTGAACTAGACCTTTCTTTTTCCATTGTTAAAGAGTTGTGACATTTTCTTTATTTAGCACTTGAGGTTTTATTTAAAAATATGAACCACCAAATTTGTAAATCTTAACCAGCAACAAGAACCATCTGTGCATATTTATAAAGTACTCTGGCTGGTGATACGCTAATGATGGAATACAGCACACATGCATATTCCTGTTTGGGATACATTTTTTAAATGCTCTTTTTCTCCAGAGGAGGCAAATGACTAATTGCTTCTGTTGTTTAGGTGTTTGAACTGGAAAATGGGCATTTCTGCTGCTCTGCCTCTGTTTCTAGATGCTAAACCCACACATGTACAATAAAAAATAAAGCAATACACGCATGTTTGGACCTTGGCAAAAATTCCCCCTCTGCCCCCTTGCCCCTAGGCTAGGAGTAATTGCTGCCTGCACGTGTATGTCAAACTGTCCCATATGTTTTATGATTTACTGTTCCAAAATAAAAATCAATCTCAAAACGTGAATGAATCCAAGGTTAATCACACTTCTACTACTGACTCCAACTTCCCTGCCATACACCTTCAAAAATAGAGATATTGCCCACGTTTCGTCCTCATCCAAAACCAAATTTAGCTGACTAAAGATTACCTGTTTGGAATTTAAACAACCAAAGTCTAACGATGATTCTGAAAAGGCATCATACAGCTGTTGCCTACACACAGGCAACATGGTAGATTGCCAGGAAGTTTCCAGGTGCTCCAATCCTGCTCTCCATGCTGGAAAAGTTGAGGCCAAGCCACCGGATTTCTGCTCACACACAGTCCTAATAACATCCTCAAACCAAAGGGTACCTCACCCATTTCCCTTGGGCTACCTCTGAGACCTCCTGTATCCTGGGATTTCATGCCAAAAGCAGTGGAAGCTGTTGTTGAGAAAGAGAGATGCAGTTATAGTCCTTGTCCTCTTGTGGTTGATCTGGACCCCACTGAGCAATCCCAAAACTAGGAAACCCTCCTTCCAAACAGTATAGTTGTGCTGGAAGAAATTAAAGATGCCTTTGGCCAGGCAGGTAACCAGAAAAATTTTGTGTTCCCCCTTCTATTCCATAAATAAGTATATGCATTGAAAAATAATACATGGTTGGACTGACCCTTTCTAGCTCATTGGCTGCAGAAAAGTATTATGAAAATTACTTTAATACATATATACTCAATGGACCGGAATGATTCACTTTGGCACATGAATGTTCCTTATTAAAAGCTGCTTACACACAGGTTACTCAACCCAACCATTTTTTTCAACTCTCTGAGGCATGTATGAAATTCTATGTTCATTATATGTAACTCTGGGGAACCCTTTATTTCTCTTATCTTCTGCTAGAGAAAAGGGGGTGTCTTAAAAAGAGCAGAATAAAAATGGTTACAAATGAGTGTTGCAGATTCTATGAACTGGCTGAAGAATGTCTGTAACTGAAGCTGAAGACTTACAAAATCACAGAATATGCCGAGTTGGAAGGGACCCATAAGGATCATTGAGTCCAGCTCCTGGCCCTGCACAGGACCATCCCCAGGAGTCACACCATGTACCCAAGAGTATCATCCAAATGCCTCTTGAACTCTGTCAGGCTTGGTGCTGTGACCACTGCCCTGGAGAGGCTGTTCCAGTGCCCAACCACCCTCTGGGTGAAGAACCTCTTTCTGTTATCTAAACCTCCCCTGACACAACTTCAAGCCATTCCCTGGGGTCCTGTTCCTGGTCACCACAGAGAAGAGATCAGTACCTACTCCTCCTCTTCTCCTCACAAGGAAGTTGTAACTGCAGTGAGGTCTCCCCTCACTCTCCTCTTCTCCAGCCTGAACACACCAAGTGCCTTCAGCCGCTCCTCATACGGCTTCCCCTCAAGGCCCTTCACCATCTTCATTGCCATAATTTGGACACTCTCTAATGGCTTAATTCTTACATTGCAATGCCCAAAACTGCACACAATATTCAAAGTGAGGCTGCCCCAGTGCAGAGCAGAGCTGAACAATCCCCTCCCTCGACTGGCTGGCAATGCTGTGCCTGATGCCCCCCAGGACAGGGTTGGCCCTCCTGGCTGCCAGGGCACTGCTGACTCAGATTCAATTTGCCATCCACCAGGACCCCCAGGGCCCTTTCCATGGCACTGCTTTCCAGCATCTCATTCCCCAGTCTGTCTGTACATCCAGGGTTGCCCCACCCCAGGTACAGGATCTGGCACCTTCCCTTGTTGAACTTCATATGATTGCTGATTGCCCAGCCCTCTAATTTGTCCAGATCCCTCTGCAGGGCCTCCCTGCCTTGGAGGGAGTCAGCAGCTCCTCCCAGTTTTGTGTCATCTGCAAACTTGCTCAGTATTCCTTCCAGTGCTGCATCCAAATAGTTTATGAAGGTGCTGAAGAGAACAGGGACTAAAATGGATGAGCCGGCCTGGGGTGGCAAGTTTGTAGCAGGGTCTGTTGTGATAGGACAAAGGGGAACTGCCTTAAACTGAAGGAAGGGAGATTCAGACTAGAAATAAGGATGATATTTTTTATGAGGAGGATGGTGATACACTGCCACAGGTTGCCCAGAGAGGTGATAGATGTTGCCCTATCCCTGGCAACATTAAAGGTCAGCTTGGATGGGGTTTTGAGCAACCTGATCTATTTGAAGATGTCACAGCTCATTGCAGAAAGGTTGGACTAGATGGCCTGTAAAGGACCCTTTCAACTCAAAGTATTCTGATTCTATGAACCTGATTCTTCCTACGCTCCATATAAAGCTTCCTGCAGAGGGTGCAGCTCCCCAGGGTGCAGAGACCTTTTGCAACATGTTCCAAAAAGGCTCATTTTTCAGTGGGATAGGAAAACCTTTCCATTATCCTCATCCTCTGCGACAGGTCAGCTCATCCGCTACATAAGCCTGCATCACTTTACGCATTGGGGCCAAGTAGCACCCGAGCAGCCTCAGGGAAAAGTGCCTTAATTGCTGGTAATGCAATAGCTCCACTTAGCACCCGCAAAGCAATTCAAAAATGGAATCAAACATTTTCTGGATACACATTTAGGGAGCAGCCGGCTGTGTTGGCATGTTACTCCATTACTTAACCACTGGGTCATATATCTGTGACTACAGATGGCTTTTACATCCGCACCTCTTAAGCAGCATCTGATACCATGACCGAACACTTGCCCAAAGGGAGGGATGCATTCATTCTGACCAGAAAGACTTTTTCCTTTAAATTAAACACCATCTCAGGCAAGGCATCAAAAGGTTTTTCTACAGCCCCATTAGATACATGGAAGCTGTCTTTCTCATCTCCAGCATGAGAAGCACTACCTGTCCGCAATTCAGCTGCACCTCTGTCTTGCAAAGTTCAAGGATTTGCAAGTTAAATGATCTTTCCCCATCAGTTTCTCACTAACTCCCCAGGACACTCACACTGCTTTCCATGGAGTACTTCTAGTGATGTTTCCTAATGACATTTTTCCTCCAATCCCCCTTCATCTGAGTCTTTTCTTCCAGGCATCTCCAAGGAACCCGCAGCCTCTGTGGCTGGTTGCAAAAAGATCACAAAGGAAGTCTTTGCATTGGAAATCTACTGGGCTTAATGTTGACATAGCTAATGCTGCTTAGCTATTGGCTGCACAGGGAAGATAACACAGAAGATCAGCAAAAAGTGCTTTGGTCTACCTGAGCCAATGTACCAGCAAAGTCAGTGACAGCACAAAATATGAAAGAATGATCCTGAAGTCAGATCCACAGAGCATCAGCTTACCAAGTATCGATATGAAAGTATTTGCATTATGGATCCTGCTGTATGCCAGGCACTCTGTGGCACAGAGAAGAAATGGCATAGACCACTAACTCATGGCCCCTGGGTTATTGTACTTATGCAGGGTTTGAGAAGTGCCTTGGTTAACATTCCCATCCTCAACCAGAAGCTAGGTGTTCAAATGCCACAACTTTATCAGAAATACTCACTTGATTGAATATTTTGATGCTTATGGTTATATAGTGAAGCATCATAGGATTGTTTTGTTCAAGAAAAACAATGATAGGTGAAAACTGCATAAAGATCCTCAGGATGTATTTCCTTACTTGTCTGCTTCCCATCCAAAGGAAACCACATATGGTAGCAAATATTTTCCAAAATGTATTCCACTTGTAGAATAATCCTCCAAATTATTCCATGTTATTAAGGACTCATGATGTACAAAATAAGATGTGAGCAGTCCTGTATGACACATTTCAGGTTAACCAAAACAATTTGTTTGACTTGAAATGAAACTTTTCATTCCATATTTGAGGACAAGCTTTTCATATTCTGAAAGCAACTGCTCCCAGCATTAAAAACTGTGGCATTTCTTCTTTATTTCCCAATTTTCATCATGTTTCCATACACTTCTTGAAAATATCTGTACTTTCTTTCACCTAAAACTGCTTCCAAAGCTCTGGACTCACTTGGAAATAGAACATCAGCTCAAGCTGCACTTTTTTAGCAAGCATAGCGTTCACTCCAGTGCAGGTGACAAATACATGAGAAGGGTTATGCTTCCTTCCCATACAAATATTTAACTGGCTCAGGCCCAATTTGCCTGGAGCATCAAGCCTCCTCTTCTCTTTGATTACTCTGCTAACTTCTTGTTAGTGCTGAAGATCATCTCCATGTCTTTAAAAAGAAAGTTGGAATAACCTTGGAAATAGAGAAGCTGCAGTGGGGAGAAAGAGGAGAAAAGCTTCAGTGCTGGGAACAAAATTGGTTTGAAATCTTCAGTCTAAAGCAGAATGCAAAATGGGAAAGTTCCTGGAATTATTTTTTTTAGAATTCCCTACCAAATATTTTTTCCTTGAAGCTATCAAGTGGGCTACCTCTCACTTCAATAACAGGTTCACAAAAAAAAAAAAAAAAAAAAAAAAAAAAAAACCACAAAAATGAAAGGCTTACGAGGATGCAGTTTTTTTCCAAGGTAGGAAACAGAACAGCAGTTAGATTTTTGAAGATAACTCTTGCTGGATGCTGTACAAATCTGTCCCTCAAGTAATGCCATATACAAAGCATGTCGTTCTTTGCATGCCCCTTTCAGTGCTGTATATTGCAGTACTGCTTGCTGAGATTTTGCAAAAACATACACAGGACATGGTGTCCCAAATCCCAGTGCAGAGAAATTTCTGGAGTCAGCTCTGGTTTGAGATGTTTGTCCAAAAAGAAGCCATTTTGGCTCAGCACCACATGCTGATCCTTCCCCATGATCAAAGTCAGAGCTGTGACAATGCCCCAGTTGAAGACAGATGTAGGTGATATGCTCTTAGCATAAACTTGGGGGCTCAGAGGGGCATGGCAGGATGGACTCAGCTCCGAACTGCTGCTCAAAACAGAAATTTTCTTCTCACTGCATTACCTTTATCCTTAAACAGGTGTTTTTCTCCAAAGCATCAATCTTTTTTTGGTTTATAATCATATAGAGTTTAAGCTTTGCATTTGGCATATTTCTCTGATTCTTAAATCTGACAAAATTCATCATAGTTTGCAAGAACTGTAGAGAAAAGATAGGGAGACGCTTTGTCCCTAAGATTATAGTTAAGATAGTTTGATTCAAAATAACACATTGATCCTCTCAGGACATACTCTGTATAGGGAGTCAACCCTAAAATAAACAAATAATTTAATTTCTAAAATAAAAAAAAAAAGTCCTTCTATGATAAGATTAAAAAGGAGGTAAGAAAAAAATTCATTTGTGAGGAAAAAAAACACAGCTGTGAAACAACCCTTAAGGGCTTTAGAAGGAAAGCTTGATCTTAGGTGATACACGTGGTCCTGCCTGAAGAGATGGTGCTGGATGACTTATCTGGGGCTCATACAAAAATCCTTGGTCACCAGTATCCTCACTGCCAGCTAGCATGAGCTGGAGTCATGCTTTAATTGAGAGCTTGGATAAAGAGCATGTTTTCCACTGGGGAATTTGGATGGTATAAATCTGTACTCCTAACAGGTTTGAGTCTCAAGGGCAGGCATGCTCCCATTGCGAGTGCTTTCCTAGGGGTAGATAAAAGCCTCCCATAAATAAAGCTTTGAAATCTTTCAGGAGAGGTTAGCAATACAAATTTGGGCACATGAAGCCCAGCGTAAGCAATAATTCCACAGATTTTTACTAGAAAGTAGATATATGGGAGCAAGAATGCATGATAAATCAACATATCTGCCTCCTTACTGGCTTTTATGATAGGCATTAGCAGTAGTGACTGTCACAGAGATCATAACGGCTTTATTTCAACCACCTCTGTAAGACAAAATCAAATAGAAGCAGTTGATAGGGGTTTTTAAGTATAAACTCTTTTCCCCTGCATTGGTGACAAAAGTGCTCCTGGTAAACATCAAATTTGAGGAAGGGAGGACAGAAGGAAAAGGAAAGGGAAAGGAAAAAGGAAAAAGGAAAAAGGCAAAGGCAAAGGGAAAGGGAAAGTCTCATTTGGGTGTTTTTGGGAGGGTTTTCTGGGAACCCTGGAGGCAGCTGACATGCCTTGCTCAGTACACAGCCAGCACAACGTCCGCCTGCCAAACAGGGCAGTTTGGGGCTGCTGATGGGAGCACAGGGACCCACTGACCTCTCCTTTAGGGTTCTGGAGTGAGTTTTGCTATTGTAATGCTGATATCACCAGCAAAACACAGTGTTAAATCTTTTCTCTGTCGCCTCCTTGAATAAATCAGCTTATATGTAATCTGATTATGCATGTAATATAAATATATAAATTAAGTAGATAATTGGTAAATATGGCTTTGCCAATAAAACTATTTTAATACAGGGTTAAAGAGGCTGTACGGTCTTAAAAAAAAAATGTAACTCTCTTTCTAGGGTAGGATTTAAAATACAATTAGAAGAGTTTTACACCTCAGCCTAGACCTGTAAGACTCCATAACTGCTATTGACTTAAATAGATCTGTGGGAAACCAGGCACTCAGCTCTGACTGGGAACTCCCTGGAGCCCTTTATAAGCTTTGGGAAGAGGAGGCTGTTTTCTTGGTATCAGAGTAATGTGTCCTTGCATCCTTCTTTAACTGCTTGCTCAACATGTACCATGCAGTGGACAACTTGGGGAGTTGAATGCCAAATAGACACTTGATTTTGGAGCTACCCTTTTTGATTCACATTGTAGGCAAGACTGGAAGTAGTGCCATGTAAGACAGTAGCAGTACACAAGGTGACAGGCAGTTTTGTTTGCTGTTTCATCTTCCATGGCCACATTCATTGCAATCCCACCTCTTTCAGACTCTCTTACCTTCCATAAAACAACCCGTGGCTACCCTGGAGAATAATCAGACACATAATTGCAATCTTCCTCCTCTGTGGTTAGTCCTGCAAAATAGTGCTTGGTCCATATGTTGCTGCTGACACCATAGAAATGGTGCTATGGATTAATTACAGCAGGGACACTTGGAGCGGGGAGCTTCGCATGCATTGCTCTCCCACGAGGTGCGCAGTTGCGAAGCAACGTGACACATCTGCCAGGGCTGTCTAAGAAACTATTAGCCAGTTGCTACCTCCTGTGCTCAAGAGCTGCAGGCAATTTCACAGTAATAGTTTCTCGGCTTCTTTCATGCAGGCAACCGTGGTGCCGAGATACTGACTTAAATATGTATCACGGAATGGCATCCTTAATAGAGGCTTTACAGGAACAAAATGTATATGGGTGATCTGCAAAGGCTGGTTGCAACTGACAGCTTTGTTATTGCTCTGAAGATGCGTGGCAGGCACCGTGGGCTGGGAGCAGGGAGCAGCCACAAGAGTGGACAGCTTTGATTCGTGGCTGAGGAATGATTCCTCAGCCCACCTACACAGACTCAAGGGTCAAATCAGAAGCAACTATGCAGGGAATCATAAAAAGTGCAATATTATTGCATGTATTTGGTTTGTGTGGCCAGGCTGGGGGTGGGGGCTATGTACTACAGGGGTGGCTTCTGTGAGAAGTTGCTAGAAGACTCCCTCATGTCCAACAGAACCTGTGTCAGTCAGCTCCAAGACAGACTCACTGCTGGCCAAGGCCAAGCCCATCAGCTACCATCAGATGACAGTAGCGCCTCTGGGATAACAGATTTAGGAAAGCAGAGAAAGTTACTGCTCAAGAGCAACTGCAGTCAGAGACAGGAGTGAGAATATGTGAGAGAAACAGCTCTGCAGACACCCAGGTCAGTGGAGAAGGAGGGGCAGGAGGTGCTGCAGGCTTCAGAGCAGAGATTCCCCTGCAGCCCCTGGTGAGGCAGCTGTGCCCCTGGAGGTCCATGGTGGAGCAGAGATCCACCTGCAGCCCATGAAGGACCCCACTCCAGAGCCGCTGGACGCCAAAAGGAGGCTGTGGTCCCAGGGGCAGCCCATGCTGGAGCAGAGTCCTGGCAGGGACCTGTGGAAAGCTGGAGCAGGTTTGCTGGCAGGACTTGTAATCCCTCTGTTTCTGAAGAACTGCACACCCTGGAAGGGACCCATGATGGAGCAGCTCATGAAGAACTCCAGCCCATAGGAAAGACACATGCTGGAGAAGTTCATGGAAGATTGCCTCCTGTAGGAGGGACCCCATGCTGAAGCTGGGAAAGAGCGTGAGGAGTCCTCATCCTGAGGAGGAAGGAGTGGCAGAAACAACATATGATGAACTGACCACAACCCCATCCCCCTGCTCCACTCAGGGCAGAGGGTAGAAAATTGGGAGTAAGGTTATGCCCAGGAAGGATGGAAAGTGGGGGAAGTTTTTTAAGATTTAGTTTTATTTTCATTACCCTCCCAGTTACATCTGTTTTGCCTGTGATGGCAATTCCCAAATGATCTCTCCCCATCCTTATCTCAACTCATGAGCTGTCCAGCTGTATAGAGGTGTGATAAAACAGCTTTGATGGGCACCTGGCATCAAGCTGTACAGAAGCAGAGATGAGTTTCTGGCAACTTGGAGCACTGGCTTGCAGAAAGGACCATGAATCAATTTATTCTGCAAACACAGAAAGAAGGGAGACTTCTATCCAGCAAAGCTGGGCCAAGTATGGAAGTCACCTAGTACGGTCTGACATAAAAATGAATAATTTGCCTTTTTTTTTTCTTTCACTAAGAGGGAAACTGAACTTGAAAGCAAAGGCAGTTTGGGTGTGTGAATGTGCAGAAGTAGGTTTAAGGCTCATCGCAAGTGAATGAGGCAAATCATTGAGCACATGTTGAAAAGCTGATTTAAAGCATCTGAGTGTTTAAACGACACTTAGTGCCTTCAGAAAACTACCTGAATCCTCAGAGCAAGGGCAAGCTCTAAATTTTGATGACATTGTCAAGATGCATATCTGGTGCCCAAAGACATCTCCTTCTGCTGCACAGCTTCCCCTTAGCAGTATTCCCTGCACAAATGGAGGCAAAAAAAAAAACAAACCAAAAAAAACCACTAAAGGACCGGGCCCTGGAGGGATGCATTAGCTGGCATTATTTTCTCGGTCGTCAAGTTTCAGCGATTCAGAACAAGCAGTGATGCCTCTCTGTATGGCTTTAATGACGTTTGCTGTCAGTGACATGAGCCACAGGAAAGGACAGGGCTGTAACTTTATTTTAAGCCAGATAGGCTATAGCTAAATCTCCTGAATCCCTTTCAGCTTTGGAAATGGCTTTCCCCTATCTCTGCCTTCTACCTGGTGCCTTCACATTGTTTGTGCTAAAAAGGGAATGATACTTTTAATCTTGAAAATGCCTTTGGAGCTTTGGAGTGGATCATTTTAAAGTCAACAGGGTTTAAAGCACATTAATGAGGGTATTCACCATAAAACAGTTTTATTTCTGTGCGTAACTGATAAACACGAACGTGACAGAATATAAGGGAAAAGAGGTGAGAAAACAGTCGGGCTTGGAAAAGCAAACAAATTGTGGATCCATGGTAAAAAGATATGGGATTATTATAACACTAAAGCCAGCTGCGAATCTTCCAGCGGAACATCATCTTTTTTTTTTTCCCCAGGGACAGTGCTTATTTGTCTCAACTGAAACCAAATATCCTCAAAGGTTTTAATGACATTTTGCTGGAAAACAGGCAAACTTTTTGACAGAGCACGTACCTGTATCTTAAGTGATCTTCCAGGGCTGAGTGACAGCACTGTCTTCTCCCTGGGATGCTGGCTGCTCCCCTTCCCCTTGCTGCTTCCAGACTGGTATTTCTCACTTTTAGGCAATGCCAGAAGAGGAGAAGGACAGAGAAAAGTTTGTAATAAAGTGGCAATAGGGTATTTTTCTGGGTATACTTTAAAAATTTTAATTAAATGGGGAAAATTGAGAGACAATAGGTTTAGATTAGACATTAGGAAGAAATTCTTGACTGTGAGGGTGGTAAGACACAGAAACAGGTTTTCTAGAGAAAGTTGTGGATGTCCTATCCCTGGAAATATTCCATACCAGGCCAGATAGGGCTCTGAGAAACCTGGTCTAGTGGAAGGTGTTCCTGCCCCTGGCAGGGGAGTTGGAACGAGATGGTCTTTAAGGTCCCTTGCAACTGAAACCATTCTGTGATTCTATGAGTAAACAAGTTTCTACCTAGAGCTTTATGGTGACAATTTTGTGGCAGGTGGCATATGCTTTTTTTTTTAATTATATTTTCCTATCTAACAATTTTGGGTGTAAGTTCATGGCCCAGCACTTTGCCTGGTTTATGGAAAATGATGAGTAGTCAGACTATGCTGTGAGAAAAACATTACCTTATTGTATAAATATTTTAAAACACAAATGGTAGCTGATGCTCATCACCATGGCTTATTCCTGTGCAGACAAAGGTAGTGAAAACAGATGAGGGCAGCAGCAAACAGGACTATAGCCTTTTAGCAGGCAGAAAAAAATGAAAAAAAAAATAAAATTCAAAAGGTTTATAATTTAAGAAATAAGCAGGTCAGGTTGGTTTTCAGGCATCATCCCCTTTTGCTTTAACATTTGCCTCTATCAGGGTAGGAGACCTGAAAGCCCAAATATAAATTGCATGTCTCTAACTGGCAATAAGTAAGTGCTATCACCCTTTGCTAAAACATACTGGAGAGGGAGAAAAGAAAACCAAGCCACTCATTTAAACAGAGCACTTGTTTGGTTCTTAAAGATGTACAATATGATTATCAAACAAATCAATAAGCTTTCAGACTTTCTGAATGTCATCACAAAGGATTAGGTTACATGAATGGGTCTGAGCTCACCCTGCTCTGACCCTAGGGAAATCCAAAGTGCCACATGCAGACCAAATGAGGTGCACCTGGCTCAGATGTGTGAATTTTTGTCATCTTTGCTCTCCCCCAAAGAATGTTTATGAAGCGAAAAAGTGGATAGAACTGTAACACATATCACCATAGTGATACTCTCAACATGGATAGAAATCAGATTCTAAGAACATAAAGATGCACATGAAAATGTGTTGCCTCTTGTGGACATTCCTGTGGGTTTGGGGCTTGTGTAAATGGCATCCCACAGCAGGCACGCTTCAAAGGGGAGCTGTGCTCACCCTTGCAGCTGACTTCAGAAGTAATTGTCATCCTCAGATAGATGCTTAAGCCTTCAAGGCAGTGTAGGGGCACTCATTAGGAGTGGCAGAATCTGACAAAAGTTGCTGTCTTCTTGTCGATCTGGCCTTGCCCATCTGAGTCTCTGCCACCTGGGTCCACTGCAGCTATTCAGGCCTGTGCAAAGCCAATTAGTTTTGGTGGGGGAGAAAGCCCACTTCCACCCATCCTGGTAGCTGCTCTGTCACAGGACAAAAGCAGAGATCACACTGAGTTGGGCACAAAGCACAGCTCTTACCAGAAAGTAATTAGCATTATCACATTAGCCTGCATGTTTGGATTTTCTAGATCCCAGGCAAGGAGAGCCCACAGAAAAGCAATGCCTAGTGTGGACTCCCCAAAAGGGGAAAGGCACTAAGGCAGCAAAGTCACTCCACCTTCACCACCATCTCAATTGGCCTTAGGATAGTATAAGTGATGTACTCCTTAGAGAAGTTACTTGAAGTATACTGGAAAAATCAGTCCTGCTTTAAAAAAACCAGTAGAAATAACTGCATGTGCTAGAATGAAAGCAGAAAATTATTTCTTGCATCCTCCACTTATTTCTTCATGAAAAATGTTCAAAATAAACTTTGTCACACAATCTTATTCTCTGAAATCACACAAACACAGTATTGACCTGTGGAGGATTTAGGGTTTCAAAACTTCATATTTGACCTTTGCCTCTCAAAACATTTTGAACTCTTTCTTTTTTTTTTGTCTCTCCTGAATCTATTCAGGCTATACCTGTCCAAATACAGTTTAGCAAACTCATCTGCTTTAATTTTCTTCTTACAAAGAACACAGGAGCTATTTGGGTTGCAGCAACTACAACAGTCTTCTGACGGATGGTAAGGAAGAGCTGCGTTTTGCAGCCTCTGCTCCACCAGCCTCCCCTGAAACACTGAGGGGCCCCATTGAACCTGACCCTTGAAGACTAAAGTAAAGCACAGCTGTGTGCACATGGTAGGGAGGCATGAGCCTCCTGTTGCAAAAACAGAGCCAGGGTTGGTACCAGACCAGTGTCAGTCACTACAAGGGCTAAGTGGAAGAGCACAGACCAAATACCAGCTGAGATCTGACCCTTCTTCATAGATCTCCAGAGCAATATAATGTTTTGATGTGAAAGCACAAAGAGGTGAACTGGGTGATTGTGCCATCTTGTCACTTTCCATGGAAAAGACAAAACTTCTAATCAACCTCACATGAAAAAACATATATCAAATAAACCTTGAAGGCATCAGGGATGAGATGTACTTACTCAATAACCCCAGCAGAATGATATCCTGGTGTCATTGAACTCAACACGCCTTCTGCTATTCACTGTGATGAAATCCTGAGCTTTCTTGTTATCATTTTTTTGATAACAAGTTTGCTGGGGCTGGCTTTGGAGAATCACTGAAACATTACAGTTAGGTGAAAAGTGAATTCTAGTCTGCCTTCCTTTTAAAAAAAAAATAAAAAAAGTTTTAAAAAAGAATATTCCATTTCAGCTCCCCAAAACAAAAAGAAAAACAGTTTATATTCAGGAGGTTTTGTGTCTATTTGTCAAAACCACGTTATACAGAGGAGGTGAGGGAACCACAAAGAGAAAAAATCACAAACAGCTTCTCCCAGACAAACTCTCATTTTTGATTAAATCTATTTCAGATGTGTTCAAGGATGAAACATATCAAGTCTAGGAAATAAGTGTGTGAGCAACTTCAAAGAGTAATCAGGATTCACAATGACCTTTTATTCTAGGCAAGCAATGGCAAGCACTGTGATGGATATAGAAAAAAAAATTAGTGAGAAAGAAGGAAATTTGCATCCAGGACCAGCAGGAGCAGAGGGGGCACGGAATTGTGCTACCTTTACACAGGGGGTTACAGTGCCCTGGAATTGCAGACAAATGAAGGGCTTGCATTAAAAATGCATAATTTAATCAAGAGAAAAATTACTAATCAGATCAAAATATGCAGACCTAATATTGGTTTTTTAATATTAGTGTTATTAAATTCTGCTATAGTTTCTTACAGAAACACCCAAATGCAAATTAATATAAAGAGAAACAGTTAAGAAAATTACAGGGCCAGCTCAAACATTCCTGTTCATTTGCAAGCATCCCGCTGACATGCAATATTGGGGATGGCATAAAAGGATTAGTATAAAATACTACCTGTGCTGATCTAATAGTGCTTTACTCCATCAGAGCAGCTTGAAATATGCCCTCACACAGTTGCTGGCTCTAGTTGAATGGGAGCTCAGGATTGTTGCCAGCATATCTGCCTTGGCCCAACAGAGAGCTGCTGCTTCCATGTGCCATAACCTAAGCATGCCCAGAGGGCTGCCAGCTCCACCTAAAGTCGGCCCCTGCTGTAAGGAGAAGGAATTTATTCTCTGGAAACAATCAGCCTCTAAAATTAATACCTGTCCCAAGAAAAAAGGGCTGAATATTCCCCTAATTTAATGTATTAAAAAGCATTAAAAATATCCTCCATTTGTGCAGACACAGATGATGTGACAGTCACTGCTTCTGCTCAGTGTCTCTTGGACTTATGACACCTGCTCTTACCCAGGGCTCTTCCACTGCCAGTGCTAAAGCACAAGTTTCCCAATTGCCCATTTTACATGAGGGTAAAACAGCAGGGCAGAAAGGTACTGCCACTTGCCAAGGAAAATAGCACTTCAGAGTTTAAGCCAGGAGAACAGCCCAAGCCCCTTTTCTCCTTTGAACATTTCTGATGCAGCAAACCTCAGCAGAGAGATGTGATTGTTTTGAAACTCCACCAAACAAATGGGGGCTGACTATGCACCTGTTTTACTTGAGTTAGAGCAGGAAAGTCACCCTCTAAACCAATCTTCAGAAAATGAATAATTATTAACTTTGTTTATTAAGAATGCCTAAAGGCACTGGCCCCACTGTTTCAAGGAGCATAGAAACACCAGAAAAAAATACACTTATAATTTTTTCACCCTTGTCAATTAGAACATAAACATTATAGAATAGAGATTCTTTCTTTTTGTTTGCACAGCATCTTGTACTCTAAGGTCCTAATCTTTCAGGTACATCTGAACACAAAGTGGCTCACCAAACTACTTCCATCATTTACCAGCCACCCTGGTTAACTGAGAAGGTCCCATCTGACTGGAGGTTAGCAAATGAGATGCCCATCTACAGGAAGGGCAAGAGGAGGATTTTGGGAACTACAGACCTGTCAGCCTGACCTCAGTGACAGGGGAGTTCATAGAAATTATCTTGAATGACACAGCACATACAGGACAACCAGGAGATCTGGCCCAGCAGTATAGGTTTATGAAAGGCAGGTCTTGCTTAACCAACCAGATCTCCATCTGTGACAAGGTGACCGGCTTAGTGGATGACGGAAAGGCTATGGATGTTGTCTACCCAGACTTCAGAAAAGCCTTTGCCACCATCTCCCACAGCATTCTCCTGGAGAAGTTGGCTGCTCGTGACTTGGACAGATGCACTGCTGGCTGGGTCTAAGATCACTGATGATCTTAATGGTCTTTTCTAAACTTAATGATTCTATAATTCTGTTCTAAAACAGGTACTGAGTATTTAACATTAACACTGACTTCCACCGACACTGTGTTTGCTATCCACATATGAGAGAAAGAAAAGATGCACAGCAGGAAAGCAAGACAAATTAAACAGCATGTGTGACCAGTAATACACAAAACTGCTCATTTTGCAAAAATAGCTGTAGACTTTTTTAGACTCAAAGCTGATGTATCAATCTCACTTCCTACTTATTTCTCATTTTGTGCTTTATACTGTATAAGTGTTTCTGACACTAGTCACACCAGGGCATAAGTAAAGCCAAGCTAGATTCCCTCGGCTTCCTTTTTTCCCCTATTTTTGCCAGCTGCTACCTTTCCCTGATCGTAGGTCCTGCATGAACATAATACCATAGCACAGCACACACACAGCCATCAGCAGCATCAGATAATGGCCAGGAAGCTGCTGCTCCTCTTGATTCCCTGCTGTGTTACATCAGTGTTAATGAGGAGTAAATAATAATAATAAATCAGCTTTCTTCAGTTGACAGTAAGGTGTTCAATATTCGCTGAAGCCACTGGCAACTCAGGGTCGGTTTCAAGAGGCCCCCACCTTGAAAATGGTGCAATACTGGAAACACCATTTATTCTGGAAGAGGTAAGTACTATATCCTATGGTATAAATTTCAAAGCAGCCCATCCCGCCAAATTAGTAAACTCTTTGCAGATGGCAGTGCAGGGACACTCACTCTCACAGGTTACAGTCTGTCTCGTACAGCATGTGCCTGGGTTTCACCTCACCTCCCTAACCAAAGAAGTGCTGCAGCAGTGCCCTTCTGGCTCGCAGGGTGGATCAGGGGCTTGCAGATGCTGGTAAATCTTTGGGGGCTCATGGATGTGTCCTAGCTCAAAAGGTTGCATTAAGTCATGACACCACATGATCAGAGCTGGCTCAGGCAACCCTCGGAGCTGCAATCCTACCTTAGTTTTGCTTCCTACCATAGCAGCATACCCTTCAAAAGGAGAAGCCCAACTCCCTCTGAAGTCAGGTTTCCCACAACCCCCAGAGAAATCTCACAGGTTTAGGAGCAGCAGCCAAAGCACAATGCTATAACCAAGCCCAGCAGTGCAGCCTTACACATGCCACTCACATGAGACCCCTGCCAGGCAGCAGAATCTGAGACAATC
Organism: Margarornis squamiger; assembly: GCA_035222235.1. Classification (NCBI taxonomy): domain Eukaryota; kingdom Metazoa; phylum Chordata; class Aves; order Passeriformes; family Furnariidae; genus Margarornis; species Margarornis squamiger. The sequence goes on along the minus strand of JAWWTY010000123.1, from coordinate 27,694,954 downwards.
TTCCAAGCAAATGCATCAAGCAGTGCCTTTGTCTTGCTGTAAACATTTCTGGATTTAACCAGCATTTTAGGCACATTATTCTTCACCTATTTGAAAGAGAAAATATGGGACAGTTCCCAGGCCAATAAACATTATCCCAGATGGCTTCTCCTGTCTGTGACACAGAGCTGGCACCACCATCCTCATATTTGAGGACTTGTGCTGGTCTGGCCCTCCCAGTAACTGTGTAAGAGAGCAGTGCTATTACCCAGGATTGAGATATGACCCAAGGAGTCAGGAGGCAAAGGCACTCAGGCAGAACAATCTCTCAGTGGGGAACAGGACCCCATACGTCAGCTGGAATGGGATCTCACTGGCTTGGTCACTGGTAAGCATAATATTTAGGAAGTTCCCCACTAAAATATAGTAGCTAAAAATGTACCATTTACCAAAATTCTTAGAAGTCCAAAGCACTGATATTACCCATTGTTTCCATCACCTTTTGATGTCCCCTTTATTCCATGGAGGCTGCTACATAGTTAACAGTTAGGAATTGAAAACGTGGAAGGAATATGTAACAGCAAATCAGGAGGACAATTCTTCAACTTCTTAAAGGTTTGGGGGAAAAAAAACCACTGGAAGGAAGACAGCAATTGAATTCCACTTCATTAGAGGGAGAACCATTTCTAAAAGAAGAAATAATCATCAAGATGGAAATACAACAGTTCAGCAACAGGTCTGAAAGGGAAAAGATGGGGCCTTCTGCTGAAAGCCTTGCAGCAGCCTTGTCCTGTGCTTCATTGGCCTCTAGTGGAGAACAGAAGCTATGTCTTGCAATCACAAAACTTCTTTTACAGAGTACAGGGGAAATATACCACTCCCCATGCAGAGCTTGTATAACACACCTGATGAAGGAATGCAAGGCAACCGACAAAAAAGGAAGACTATTCTGCATCAGCTACATACAGAGCTGTGGCTTTGCTGTTATTCAGGGAAGAGACTGAGTTAAATATTAGTTCTTTCCTACATATGATCCCATTCAAGCAACCCTCTTAATTGTCTGCCATAAAAGAAATAAAAATTTCACCTCCAGAGGCACTAAGTTTGTTGGCTTTTGGGCTAGAAGCTTGGCACCATTGTATGTGCACCACTGATAGTTAACCCTTGCAGCACTCAGCCTGCAGCAGTTTGGCTATAAAGAAGATGCTACAACAAATATTTCAGTTGCTATCTTTTGTAAACACAGGCTCTCGAAATAAAAACATATGCCTGCATGGAGCAGGCAGTGACTGCAACAGCAGTTCTGCCTCGGTATAAATTTAGCAATTCAAAACCCGTGGTTCCAGTTTCCATGGATATAAACAAGACAACACCTCTTCTCAATGAATTAAAAAAACAAGCAATAATCAAAAGAAAGCATAATGCAGGATCACAGGATTAAACATGTGAGAAAGTAAGTCAGTGGAGGGCAGTAGATTCAGCACAGAGATACTGGATAACAGACAAGAGCAAGACATCAGTTGGGCAAAGCAGAGCCCTCAAAACCAGAGCCAGCTAAAAAGCAAACAGTGCCCCCAGCAGAACTATGTACAACAGCAATGAGCAGGTACCTCCTGAGCAGAGCAGGGATGCTGGTCCCCTCCAGCTGAGTATAAATCTCTGTGCATCCCTCCAACAACTCTGTAAGCTTGGCTTTGGTTTCCTCCCTCCTCCAACGCTTGCCTTCTGGAGCCCAGTCTGATGTGGCAAGGTTTGCTCCCTGGGAAACAGCATCCATCACAGTGGCCTGGAGATGGTGGCAGGCAGACGGCATCACTATCCTTGGATCAGGCCACTTGCCTGGCCTTCAGCAGAAGCACAGTCCTACAGTCAGCTCCAAGGATGTGCCTTCAATCCTGTGCACAAGCTCGGCCCTTGGGAGCCGTGGCACACAGGAGAAAGGAAAAGAGCAACAGGCATTCTCAAACCTGAGAGAAAACTTCTTCAAAACATATTTTCAGTATATTTTGACTGTGTTTTGTGTCCTGCATTCACTGTAGCAGCTTCTGTGCTAGCCAAGAGTAAAGGGGCATGCCATTACAAGCTTCTTTTAAGGCTGATTCACCAATAAGTGTGAATACACCCCATGCCAAAACAACTCAGCATTCATTCATTCAGAGCAAGGTGATGTCAGCTATGTAACAAATCTGAAAAAACACACTCTCGAAAGCCAAGCGCAGTCTTCTGACTTGCTTGTTTTGGTCAAATTGCCTGCTTTCCCTTCAAGGAGAGAAGGCAAAAGACATCAATGACCAAAAGCCACCACGCTAATACTTTCTGTGAGTTCGGAAGTGTTCACTCCCCCCCATTCTGTGCGTCTGTGAGCGTGAGGCAGAAACACAACCAGCAGTAGGGAAAGCCTAGGCAGTAAATACCAGGCTACCTCCTGCTTGAGTTTCCTTGGCTCAGTGCTCATCTAAGCCCTTTTTGTTCTGCAACATTTAGCAGAGTAACCTACAGCAGCCTGATTTTAATGCTATAAATGTAAAATAATCAAGCACAGGACTTCAAGCCCATGATTCTCAGGGCTGACTGCACTCTCATTTGTAAATCCCACAGATTAGTTAGATTTACTTCCTTCATGAGGAAAGAAAAAATAAAGAAAAAAAGATTAAATACAATCAGCCTGAGCTGGAAATGGGCTTCTCTCTGCCTCTTGCACAGATTGGGATCTTAGAGCAGTAGAAAGCACATATGATGGCAACAGGACTGGTGCGTGGCAGGGCTTTGCCAGGCTAGGGCAGTACCTGAAGCAAAGCAAGGATGTTGTGGCACAGGAAAGCTTTCCCCAGTGCAAAGAGGGGCAGATGGGAGAGTTTTCTGCACCTCATCCACTTTAGTTTTAATTCCTTAGGCTTAAAACTATTTGGCACTGGTTTGATATATATTCTTTCAGTTAAGCAGGTGTATGGATAATACTGAGTTCAAAACAGAAAGGAAGAAAAAAAAAAATCACACAATCATTAACAGACAAGTTAAATCTGCTTATCTGCAGAGAAATAAAAGTCATTTTTTTAGTAACAGCTGAATGCCAGGAGAAAGCAGTCACAGTTGTGCACCAGCAGACCACATACCAGCATGACCAAGTGGCTTCCTGCAGGAGAGGAACTGTTTAACTCAAGATACTGAAAATACACAGGGGAATCAAATGGCAAAATCAACACTGAGCAGTTGAAGACATATAATAAATGTGACATTTAATAATCTCTTCTACCACCACTGGACAACGTAAAGCTTCTGTGGCTGCTCTCAGCCACAGATGTAAGCCTTTGCCTTTGTGTCGAACACATCTCAGGGCACAAATAAGCACACAACTGGCCTAGTAATCCCTGAGCAGCAACTGGCTTGCAGCACATGCCACGCCTGCAACTGGGCTAGTGTAACCACCAGCACCTTGGCTTGTTTGGGCCGCAGGATAACCTACCTCCTTCTCCTGTGCAGTGGAGAATGCCAGATGACTTGGATAATTTTTAAGACCAGTACTCCAAGACAGAAAGATTTAAGTTGAATTCTCTAACATGCAAGAAAAATTCAGCCTTAGCTTCTGTTGTGCCCTTTATGAACTGTGCACTTTGCCTGTTTATCACTTCTTACAGCTCCTCAAACTTTTTAGACCCTCCAGTGACATGCAAGCTTCAAACAGCACAGCTATGTAACAAAGCTCCTTGTTTCCAAAAAGCTAATACTGGGTCACTGTGCAGATTTTACTGGAACTGCCCTCCTTCTGTGAAGCTATGAGTGAGTCTAATTGGCATAGGAAGGGCAAATGTTCTGATTCCTCCAGGTTAAGGCAGGCAAAAGAAAAACATGTATTAACAATCTTCCTGACTATCAAAATATAGCTCACAATCTATGTGATTATTGCCATTTCTGTCCAATGCATTGGTTTAAGCCAATTAACAAGAAACTGTGACAGACTGCTCTGGATTAAAGGCTGCAAAGAAGAAACGCAGTAACTGTTCTGGATTCCTCATGTCTCACCACAAGCACAAGAGAGCACGACCCTGTCTGAACAAGTCAGGGTGAGGAAAGAGACCCCGGATTCAGGTCCTGCTCAAGGGATTCTACAAAGCAACCTACACAGCCACCGACCAGAACAGAACCGCTCTCAAGGCACATCACGTTTGGGCTCTCTGGAAGATAGCATTGCCCTCCCCTTCCCGTTTTGCACAGCCCAAGGACACTGTGGACACAAGGCGTGCACTCACCCAGCAGGCAGAAAAGGCCACAGGCAGCTGAGCTGCAGAGTCAGATTCTCTGCTGCTTCAATTAATGGTAAAGAGTGGAATTGAGACAGGGCTTCACGAACGACAAGAACTTCAGGCAGAAATGCTGCCCTCCAGCAACGCTATTGCCAGCAAAATGCTAAGTAGTGCTCCTTGGGCATTGCTGACAGGAATTAATGCTATAAACAGCTCCCAGAACCTTCCAGGAGTGGAAAACCCCTCTTGCTTTCTTTTTCTGCAATGTTTACATAACTTAATACACTAACATTCATAGCATACAATGCTGTTTTTCAGAGGATTTTTTCCTCAGCCTCTCACCTCCAAGAATTGTTTTAATACTCATCCAGACTCCCAAGTTTTAAATGCTGGACAACCCTACAACACTTACCTTATAACAAAAGTGCAGTGAGTGCAGATGAGGCAAAGACACTTTAAAAAAACCAACCACCACTACCACCAAAAAGAAACTCAACAACCACCCAGCTCTATGCATAGGATACTTGAGTTTAATTTGGATATTAAGTAATTCCTGGGGAGACCTACTTTTACTACCCACTGTAAGGGTTTTTGAGAAAATGAGCTTGTTGCTGTGGAATTAATAATAGATCTATGCAGACTGATATCCCCAAGAGAAAGAGGGAAAGGGAAAAATATTAAAAACTGATGCTCCTGGCAAATGAAAAACTAATGGACCATATTTTCCTGAAGGGATGGGAGATTCTTTTATTTTTTTTCACTCTGATGACTAGACTTCTCTGGAACCACCATCTTCAGCTACATGAAGACACCTTGAAAATTTCATTGAAATTGAGAGTAACTCATCACATACTACATATGAAGAGCACTGAATGATCACTGTGCTGTAGCAGAATGTAGCTGTTTATGATTTACTTGAAAACAAAAAGAATTCTTTACCAACCAGAAGTTTTTGTACAAGTATGGCAGCAACACTAGGGATTCAAACTGCAACTAAAGCCACCGTAAAATAGGAACAAATTTTTTTTCAAATCTCAGCTGTACTGACATCTGAGGTTCAACAAGGCCAAGTGTTCAGGGGAGACCACCGAGCTCTTCTCAGCTACCAGAAAGAAGGCTGCAGCCAGGTGGTGCTTGGTCTCTTCTCCCAGGTAACAAGTGACAGGACAAGAGCAAATAGCTTCAAGTTACACCAGGGGAGGTTTAGATTGGATATCAGAAAAAATTTCTTCACTGAAGGGGTGGTCAGACATTGAAAGATACTTATATCAACCTTAACACTTCTAGGATTCTATTCCATGAAAACTAGTTTACTTTACAACTCCTTTTGAAAGTTTCAACAACTCCAAAGAAATTGCTGAAATGTTTCAATTGTGACATCTTTGAAGCCACTCAACATTACTCATTATTTATAAATATTTACAAGTCAAACTCATGCAATTACCTGCACTTTCAAGAGCACATGGAATGCTAGAAAATTCATTCTAAAATTATTTAAAATCAAAGACATCAAAACTGATTTGCAGTACTTAATATTTATTGATACAAAAGAAAAAATAATTTGTAACAAACTATGTATTTACTATTTATACAGAAGAAAGATCTTTAAGATCAATGAAATAATGTGCCCCTAAAACTGGGGTGTCAGATGAAAACGTTCAGTGTTCTTTAGAACTCCTTTGCATTAGCTGATCTTCAACTTGCAGGTAACGTTACGGGGAAGAGGTATCCAACAACATACTTCTTGATTTTCGTCTAAATTATGAAAAGAACAGAAATTAGTTCAAAATAACACAGTCAAAAATAGGGCTATCTGTGCCTTAATATTGGGGAGATATTAGACAATAAAGTGGAATACCTGCAAATTGTACTTACAGTAGCAAGGACATCAGAGCATTTGCTTACTCTGGTGGCAAATCAATAAAAGTATTAGTATAATTTCAATTATGCCCAAAAGAATACATTAGCCTAATTTAATTTAACTAACAGTGGTCTCTCACAAATGCATTCATCTGTGCAAAATTCGGAGCTGTCAAAGCCACACCTGGTTGTGGCACTAACACTTCCTCTGCATATGTTTCCTTATGCTACTTCTACTTCGAAATGTTGTATTCTGTGAAGGACTAAGAGGCCTCAGTAGTTTAGGTACATGTGAGTTTCATGTTATTTTTATAAAAATCTTGTGTCTATTTTAATTCATTTAAACTCAGGTTTACACAAGCAGTCCCCAATCTCTGGTCCACAGTCCTGAAGGTCACACAAAGCTGCTGACAGTAGGGAAAATAACAAAGAATTAAACTTGTTGCTGAGAGAATAACATCTGATGCAACTCACCACATCAAGTGGCAGCTGAGGACTGCCATTCCACGTGAAGTTACATGGGAAAAGCAGTCACTTGATAACCTGGACTGCAGAAGATGCCAAATTTTCAAGCTGGCTTAAAGTCCACACACAGAAGGAAAGACTGCTGTTAAAACTGGTAAGTGAAAGTAACAACCCACTATCAATATATCTTACTGTGAAATGCTTTGGGGTGTACGTGCTGAAGATTGTTAGCCAACTCCCCCAAACTGACAGTGGACCTCTCATCAAACCCAAGTATGTGTGTCTGCCTTAGAGGGACTCCTCAGAGCAAAGACCTGAAAGGGGAAGTTAAAGCTGACAGCTGTAACATGATTAAGTGTATATGTTTTGTCCTTTACTATGGAAAAAGGGAGAACAGTGGCTGTTCAAGAGCAGTCAAGTGCTCTGGCACACCCCACACTCTGGTTTCCACATGGATGGCCTGCTGTGTGACGTGAAAAAGGCCACTCTTCACTTGATATGTACAGCATAAGGCTCTCCCTAACACAAGAATGAGCTATACTTATAGCAGAATAGCTTCCACAGCATGGGAGTGTCCAACTCCACAAGATGGCTGAGGTTGGCAAGAACCTTTGGAAGTCATTTGGTCCAACGCTCAAGCAGGACCACCTAGAGCCAATTCCACTGGACACAGATAAGCTCTCTTTCCCCACATACAAACTTGTCTCCTGATCTCTTCTGTACGTCTTGTCCCCTCCAGAGCAACCACAGCAATAAGAACGAGGATGCAAAGTATTTACACAAACATTCTATTGTGCTTTGCAAATACACACTCCCACCACCCGTGGCACTAAGTAGGGTAAAACAGAGATGACAGGTTCTGAACTATGTGAACACAGCTGTTCCACATGGAAGGATATGTCAAATGAGCTTGGTAGGTCTCAGCTTCATCTCCAAGAGAAATGGATGAAGCTGATCCTGAGGGACCACCCCAGTGAGGGACCACCCCAGCCTTATGGCTCGTTCAGTCTAAACTCCCTCTTAGACACCACAGAAACATCTAAAACCAGGAAGATTACCTTCTTCTGGCATTTACCAGAAAAGTCAAGCAGAAACAGGGTGTGAGAAGGCACTTACATCCACAGCCCCATCTGCAGCAGTGGGCATGTGCTGCCACGCTAGACGTCTGTGCCAAAATCAGCTGGTGCCAAATGGCACTCCCACTGGGCAAGAGGAATGAAGATGCAAGAGCAGGTGAGTGCCTGGACTAGCCTGCCAATACAAAATCAGGGTGTGGCGTGGTGCCTCAGTGATGGCAGAGCCACAGCAAGATTGTGCCAAGGCAAAGAAAGTCACTAACACACTGAATTAGTGCTACAAGAGGAGCAAAAGGACAATGCTACAGTACTCTGGGATAAGTCTGGCCACCGGGAACAGTGCTGGGGCAGATTCTTTCTGCACTGCAAACCAGGCTCAACAGATGGATGAGGTTCAAGGGCAACTGTGCAGGCCTGAAGCGGCCCTCAGTTTTGCTTCTGCAGCCAGGAAAATGGCAGATGATGGCAACAACAAACACCTTGCCAGTGACATCCCAAGTCAACCTTCTTGGGATTAAAACTACACAGAAGTCTTTCAAAGAACAGAGGCCGAAAAAAGCTTTGCATCGCTTCTCTGAGTGAAAATTGGGAGCTTTGCCAGGCCCTGTTCAAAACTAGCAGGAGAGGTAGCAAAGGAACCATCAGGCACAACAGCACGTCTGAAATAATTCAAACACCTGGAGCTGAGTTAAAAAAATTATTCAAGCCTTGCAAGCAGCAAAAAGACACAAAAGAAACCTTTGGTAAGAGAAACGCATCCATATAGGGCAAGAAATTAGTTCAGGCAGCAAGACCAAAAATGAAGGAGCAGACTGAAACTTGATACAGCAGCTGAGCTGAAAGAGCAGCAGGTGAATTCCTCATTCCACACAGCCTGCTCCAAGGGGAAGGAAAAAGGAAAAAAGAGACAGAAGTGCACCTTGGACAGATATTTCAAGGAGACAACTGACAACTTGCATAGAAGAACACAGTGCATCACAGCAGCAGCACGTACACATGGAATGCCATGATGGAAATTACTATCAACATTTTTAGTAATACTTAAGGAGACCCCTTCATTGTAATTTCTGAAATAATTCAAGTTCCAGATAAGTGCACCAAAAAAAAAAAAGGTGGATATTTAAGCAAATTTTTAGCCCATACTAAGTCAAATTAATTAAGAGAGGTTCTGTACTTCATTAGCATTGCAGTTCAATGGAAATGAGCAAGGAAGGATGCAGGTCTGGGGCACGCACCTCATTTACAACCCTCAGCATCCCACCAGAGATTACCTTTGCAAGCTTAAATAGTCCTTCAGAAGAGAATCTAAATTATTTTCAGTAAAAACATACTCCTGTTATAGGTCCCTCTGTTTTTGGGTCATAAGCCACAAGTATGTAATGCAGCATGGGTGCAGGACTGTGGTGGGCAGAACCTGGCTGGATGCCAGGTGCCCACCAAAGTCGCTTTATCCCTCCCCTCCCTCAGATGAACTGCTGACAGAAAACATAGTGAAAGGCTCTTGGGTTGAGATGAGGACAGGGAGAGATTACTCACCCTTTACCGTCACAGAATGCAGCAGACTCTTAAGCTCCAGTGCCTGGAGCACCTCCACCCTCTCCTTCTGCACTGACCTGGGTGTCCGTAGGGCTGCTTCTCTCACATATTCTCACTCCTCTCTTCTCTGTCCATAATTACTTCTGCACAATAATTTTTTTCCTTCCTAAATATGATATCACAGAGGTGCTACCACCACCTCTGACTTGGCGTGGCCTTGGCCAGCAGTGGGTCCATACTGGGGATGGCTGGCTTGTCAGACACGAGGGAAGCTTCTGGCAGTTTCTCACAGAAGGCACCCCAGTAGCCCCCCACTACCACTACCAGGCAACGTAAACCCAATACAAGGACATAAGCAACAGAACCATTTCATGACAAGGTAAAGATTTCTGTGAACTTCAGCAAAGTGAGCAAATGAACAAAATGAAGCTATTCTAAATTCTTCTGGTTTACTCAGTATAATTTGATTGGAAAGTTAGATGCTAACATGGATTCTGTATGCCACAAAATGAAGCAGCAAATAAAGGAAATGTTTAAAGTTAGTTTGTCTTTTAAACACAGTGGGGCTTTTTCATTACCTAAAATACCATTCCAGTCTGAGAGCTGTATTCCTGCAGCGACCTCTCTGCTTTACCTATGAATTACCCTAAGAGTGCACAGTAAAGCTTAGTTGCTCATCAGACAAATGTCTGCTTCTACTAATATGAAAATCAGCCATAATAAAAGGCAGGCAGCATTTGCTGGATGCAAAAAGGTCTCTGCAATTATCACTTAATTGTCCTTCATGGGCCAGTACTGGAAGTCTCATACTTTCCCCTTAAGGTTGCTCCCTTCTTCAGCACTTTTCTTAACTGTCTACTTAATTAGTCCTCCTTCCCAGGCTTCATTGTAAATTTGTTTTGATTAATTAGCCTCAGAGCTGACTTGGCACTAACTGAAATACAGGAGAAGTACTTGGTTTCTTCAGTGTTAGGCTACTGCATCTAAGGGAGCTCCCTCTTTGTCAGCAATAAAATTTCAAGTTCAGATTGTGTTTGGAAAAAACTTTTTCGTAATTAACTTTCATTTCTTGCAATTAGCCCCACGGTACTGCAACACAAAACTGTTGTTAACATAAAGAAAAGATAAAACACAGTAAGTTCAGACCTTTTTCAGTGGATTATACATCATGCTCATTGGATGAATCCTGTAGCTTTACATCAGATGACATAATGCTCTTAAACCCAAGTGATCATACCACTACTAAGAATCCCAAACCAAAAGTGTGGGTTACCAGGACAGACAGCTGTGTCCTCATGACACCAACAGCAGAAAACCTTTCCCACACCAATCTCTTTCCAAAGATATTGAGCTTCACCGAAAACCCTTTGCATAACCTAGACAAGCCAATCTGCAACACCTTTGAACACTAATATAGCTCTTCATTATGTTTGCACCTCTCATATCACTCCTTTCCTCTCCCTCTTTACAGCATGTTGATTCCAGAAGACACCCACACAGCATTATCATGCATCTGCTATCTTGACCAATTCTCATTTCAGATACTGTTACTGAAAACACATGAAAAGGCAATTTTAAATATCAGGACAATGAACAAATTTAATAAGATAATTGAAATAATGTGTGTTAACAGCTATCGCACCTACTTAAAAAACTTCCTAAACAGTTGTTAAGAGTACTGGAATTCTTCAGTTTTCAAACTTAAAAGTCCTTAGCTATGAAGCTGTAAAGAGAAGTTAAGTCTTATTTTGGACATTAATATTTTTTCCTGTGAATACTTTTAGACTTGTATCTCAACTGAACAGTCAGACTGACAAAATAAACACTTTGCTTCTTCCAGCTCCTTGTTTCAACTATTGTTCCTCCTGAGCTCCAAACAAGACACGACTGCAGAAGTGTAAAGTATATGTGGTTTTACAACCTTTCATATGCACCTTTACTTGGGCACATAAGTTTAACTGAAGCAGATCAGAACAGGAGCTTTGTGGGTGGGCTTAAAGACACAGGGCAGCTCTGGAGGCATACCTCTTAATGTATTCCTTTCCTAATAATCTGCAGCTGACTGTTTTGACTGATGATCAACCACTGTTTTCATGGTAGAATAGGAATCACTTTGGTTGTCAAATCCTAAATGAAGCTTGTCCACACAACCTGAGAAAAGTTTGGCTTTGAGATCTCTTCTGACTGCATTTGTGAACATCCATGAAGTGACAGGATATTCTGCAAAGGAAATGTACCAGCTTGGAAAGACTAGGATATTCAGTTACAACAGCTGTCAATACCACTAAAGAGGCATGGTCCCTGCTCTTCAGTTAGATATATCATCTGCAATCAATCACCACTTAAAGTAAATCCTGTATTACAAAAGACATGCAGAGTCTATACATCAGTAAAAACGTAAGAAATATTCCTCTCTGCTGAAATGCCTTTTCAGCTGTTATGATATGAGGAAATAGCTCTTTAGGTTTATTGCATTCTCCAAATGTTAATTTAAAATCATCTGCAGATAACCAATTTAGCTGTGCTCTTGAAAAATAGAAGCTGTATATGTGCCTCAACAGTTCGTTTTATTGATCCTGTTTATTCTTTTCTGTAATTACTCAGCTCACAATCTCCTATTTTATGTTTACAGAATAGTACAAATATGGATGTGTATACATATCTGACAGTTCTGCAATCATTCTTCTGCTGCTTTAAACTGCAAAAAGCTTTGTTTAGTAAAACGGGAACAGCTTTCTAACCAAATGAAACTACAAAAAGACAGATTTGCAAAAGAACCTACCAACCTGTAATTTTTTTCAAAGGGAGCCAAAGCCTTCAAAATTCTGATGTTTTATTGTGGTGGGACTCCTCAGTTAAGCTCCTTGAAACAAGCCTCTGGACATTAACCCAGTACCTACTATAGAACAAATGCATCTACTAACATGAAGCTGAAATATGTGACTTGGCTTTTGTTTCCAGCTCTCTCGATTACCGTAGACAGAAGGCAATTAATTAATATAATGAAACTGTGATATCCTACACGATATTGTTATGTATCCTCCAGGAACAGTATGTATATCTCACAGGCAGCAGAAAAGGCCTTGTCCCTTACAACAATGATCCCAACTTCACTCTACAGCAGGTAACACTGGCTAACCAATGTCAGCTTAGCTTAACAAAAACCTGACTAAACCACAGTAGCCAGTTGAAGCAAGATTACAAGGCAGAGGAGAAAATATGTTGGAAAAAAGAATCACATATATGCAGGAAGAAAAACACTAACTTCTCACATTTTATAAAAGGCTTTTTTATTTGCAATATCCTATTTGGCCTGATGTACAGAGAAATGTAGCCAAAACAAGACCGGCAGAGGTGAAACATCAGCTGCTGCTTCTGACTAACAACTGATTACTGACTGACACACTGCACAACTTAGCAGCCATAGGAGTCCTGGAAATCAGAACATTCTCCTGCACCTCCCCATACTATATTCAGTCTAATAACACAGAAGCAAATTTCTTACAAGTGCCAAGTTGAAGAAAAAAATTTTAAATGTAATCCAGACCAACAGTGAACAATCCAGCTCAACTCAACTCCTGCAGCACACTAATAGTTTAAAAACCAATTTTGAGCAAGTGGCTGCAACTGGTACAACATCCATGCTGAAAGAATGATCTTAGCAAAGTTCAGTACCAAGTCCTACTGTATATGGCAACTGTTTTCATCTCCTTGCAAAAGAATTCATCTGAATTTATCTCCACCTGTAACAGTCTTCTTCCTCCCTTTGAAAAACCAGACCTTAAGGAACAGAGGCCAGCAAAGGACAAACAGCTGTGCTTGAAGCCCCATCTACTGACAAATAGTGGAAGTGCTGCTTAACTACAACAATATTCCAGAAAACATCCTTTGGCACAACTGATATTGCTTCTTAAAAAAGACGTAAAACACAAACATTTTGAGATGTAGTCCAACTACACAATTTTCTCTGCAAAAAACACAGGACTTTTCTCCCAAGAAACCGACTAGCCAGAAAGCAATAAAACCATTCAACCTAAAAAACTACATCATCAAATCCACCGTTTTCTGTTGACACTCCCTGACATAAAATTAGGAAAACACAAACTGACATACTGACCTCAAACTTGCACTTGAACATCTGCACTTTCCAGCCTGTGTCAGGAAAAGATCTGCACATTACTTCTGTTAAAGGAAGCATCCTGCAGGACATATTTCTCATCATTTACTCTTGACCCAAAAGAAAACACAGTCAAAACCTCGCTGTTGAGTTTCAGTACAGTGCAGTGGGGGAGGACACATCAGTGCCTGATATGACAAGGGTAACGTATCACTTCTCATCTGAGCCCACCAAATGAAAACACATCACTGGCAAGCAGCAGTCTACCAAGCTCTGTCCCAGCATCATCCACAGTTTCCTTTATGGGCGTGAGCTCCCTAGTCCACATACGTTCACTAAACCCTTAACAAAGCATCCATCCTTCTGTTACCCAATCTGCAGACAGGTAACACAGAAGAAAATTTGCAGAGTATTTTCATTTTGAATTCCCTGGCCTTTAACACAACTGAGAAGTTTTCTCATTTTGACTTTCACCTGGAGCCAATGAGCTGCTGGGATCAGAGACCATCACAGCCATGGGAGACATGCCTGGGTTAGAAGCAGGGACTTTAGTCTAATGTTGGCCCTATACTCTTTTTCCAAGTGGCAAATTTCCAGACCTCGGCAGGCCCGAGAAATTGTAAGATTTAAAAACTAAACATTTAGTGTGCAGGATCCCTTCAAGCAGTGGAGGCAGCATGTGTGCCCATCTGGTAGGTGGTATGGCTCCAACACAGAAAGGACAGTATTTTCATCTTATTGACCTTGAAGAGACCAACCCAAGTCCAAAAATCAGAAAAGGTGCCAACATCAAACTCATATCTAGTAACTAAATGACTTTTTTTTTAACTCAAACCGTTTACAAAAGTTGAGAGTAAGAAAAAAAAAGTTCCTTTGTGTAGTCTGAACTCTGTCAGCAAATTGTATGAAGACAGAGGCAGAACTAAATGGCAAAAGGCATGTTCCTATTTCATCATCTCAAGAGTAACACATGACCTAGCCATGAAAAGATATCACATACTTTCTACCAAGTATTTCCACTGTCAGTCTATATGCTGACTAGTCACAGGAACTACTGCATGAAAGAGAATGACAAGCAGCATTATCTCAAACTCCCCAATCTAAAGAGTCTTTCACAGAAGCATGACAATCTTGGTGTCCAAGCCCTTTCACAGACACACAAAGTTAGCTGGCAACCAAAAGCCAATTCCTTTCTCCTGTTTTAATATATACTCTAGATTTAGCATAAAGATCATGGCCAAGACTGTTTACAAGGTCAATACTCAATCCTTAAGTCCTTAAAAGTTCTTGATTCCAATTCAATTTTCCTTATCTCCTTCTCTTGGAGGATAGCAGTGACCAGAGAGAAAGCACCCTACCAGAATAGCTGTAGTTTATCCTTATCTTCAGCCAGAAGGAACCTTGAAGAGCTTGGGAGACAAATGCTATGTATACCATCTGCTGTCTAGACTTGGCTTCTGGAGTATACAGTATAATTACAGCTTTCCCAAAGGTCCTCATTATTATCCAGGAACACAACAAGGAAATCAAAAGGAGATATTAAAGTAATACATTTGGCAATGACCTATCACTGTTACACAAAATAAAGCTATCAACAATGTTCAGAGCTAATCAGGCCACAGCTTCCACACAAAAGACACAACTGATAAGCTCCTACTTAAGAGCTCCTGTTTCACTATTGGAACTGGAGGCAGTAATCATACAGCTGCCAGGCAAGGAAGAAATGCCTGTCATTAACATATTTAGAAGGCAGTTGGACCCCAGCACACAAACATTTCAGCAGCCCATCTCCCAGACAACAATTACTGGAATGCAAACAGCAGGTTCATCATTTAAATAGAGATTATTCTAAGCAGTTTGTACCAGGCAGTTGTTAAGACTATCTATCAGATGTTAGCTGAAGATGTCAACATTTTTGCAAGTGCTAAGCATCTTTAGAGAGATTAAGCATATTGATACAATTTGGAACAATAATATACCCACACATTTTACACTTGTATCTCTCTGTCATTGGATGGGATACGAACAATAACTGATGTAGAGTGAGGCCCTTCAGTACCTCATTTCAGTTTGACCGCAAACTGAGGTTCTTTTGGTTTTGTTGTTAACTCTTTTTAGGTTGATTTCAGCTGGAATAATTTGTAATGTTAAGGTGGGCAAACTCAAACATTTTTTGTATGTAGAGAGAACTTTAGAACATACAAAAGCTTGACAAGCGATTCAGCAAACTCTACAGAAAGTTCATCACCTGACTTTGAGTTGTGTGAAGAGAAGAACACTTTCTTCGTTCAGAAGATTACGGATGTTATATTCATTTCCTACAAATAAAAACAAGGTAAGTTTTCTTTAGGAGCCACTAGCAAGTTTTCAAGTTCTGCCCTATCTTCAGCCAAGTATATTTTTATTTTGTATATTTTAGTAGATGGAATATTAGCTCCTAATCTAGAATGCCACTCTTACAGGCAGGTCATTGCATTTCAAAGAGATGACAAGGAATACAGCTGGAGTCATCTATTTTAATCTGTAGTAAGAATAAAGTGCATCTTATCTTAGAAGATTTTTACCGAAAAGAATGTAACAGGCTTGAGCTCTCAAATCCCACAATAAAACTTTAAGGTGACTGAATTTACTTGAATTTATTCCTATAGAAATATCCATAAAAACAGCACACAAAAACTTACCTGCAGATCTTCATTTGAGATTTGCTCACTAACATAACCAGAAAATAGAATCATCTAATAGGCTTTGAACATTGGGAATGAGCAACATCCTAACATTCACATAGAGCCACACAACGACTTACAGAGATCAACTGCCACAAACAGTGAATTGCCCATCCAGCCATACTGAGACCGGCCATGAAGAAGCAGGGAAGAATGAAGATAAAGTATGGTCCTTATGGTCATATGAAACTTTCAGCATTTTATATAATCCACTTTCCCAAAAAGCAAACAACAAATTGCCTCTGCAGACCCCTTAAACTTTTAAGATTAAACACCGAAAAAAAAGCTTTAAAGCATCAAGCATTAATTGAACAATGATTGTTCTCTCAGGATGTCATATAGAAAGGTTAACAGAAAAAAAAGGGCCAATTGGTCATTTTCTAAGATAGCCTCTTCACAGGAAAGCTATACAAAAGCTTTCTACAGTATCATGAACAGTCTGCTTTACAAATACTACAAAATCTCCTGATTAGTATCTTAACCCACTAATGGACAGCTTGCCATATGGAATTCATGTCACTTTTATATCAGAAGGACAAAATCAGGTCCTCAAATTCTCAAAAGCCCATACGAAGTTAAGACCCATTCAATAAGACATTCTGTACCTTCTACACATCAAGCACAAAGCATATGAACTGATCCAAATGGATTTTCGTAATTTTACATAGAAGAAAACAGCAAGCAGATGATGACCAAAACAATTATATTAGCTAAAACTATATTAAGCTGTATGTGGTGCTTCGCCATTATAGCTAGTGACAGAATCAAAATACCAAGAGTAATTTACTCTTAGAACTTGGTAATGTCATCAAAACTTTGAGTCCAACACATATAAACATGCAGTATGTGAATCACTGCATTCAACAATTAATTATCAACCCATGTCCACTGTTGTACCACCTTCCATTCTCCATAACCCTGTACATTCCCACTCTCTATTCAATCTTCTCTCTTGATATCATTCAGTTTGGTTTTGATTCGGAGCATGCTAATTCAGTCTCAACCATCTCCAATAAATTGGTTCTAGACACATGTACTGACCTGCTGGAACATAGAAGGAGTCCCCCGTAGTCAGATAATATGATGTCTTATGCAATGTAGCGATAATTTTGCCACAGATAATATGGAAAGCCTTAATGAAAGCCAAATGGTTCTAAGATTAGCAAAGCTTCCTCTGCAAATATTTAAGAAAGTTATCCCAGAAAACAATTTCACACATGTTGTAACACAGATAAAAACCCAAATAAGCTGGCAGAGCTGCAATCCCTTTTTTCCCCCACTCCTGAAAAATATGATGCACAACTTAAAAGGGGGATGGGGTCATATTATTTATTTGATACTTCCATCTTCCCTGCAAGATCCAGACAGTAAGTTCACGTGCACATACAGCTTTAGCATGAAGGAAAGCAGGGCCATGTGCATGCAAAGTACCTCTAGGAAATGATTTATTAATGTTTATTTGCATTTATAGGAGGGAAAAACCCTGAAAAACCTGTCAACTTCATAGGTTACTTCCAGCCACTCTAAAATCTCCTGTCTATATAGTCCATTTCATAGAAATAAGAAAACAGCACACTTACTATTGTATCCATGTTGACACACTGGTATCCCTTTTGTTTAAACGGTTTCAAAATCAATCTACCAGTTGCAAAAGCAGATGTATTCAAATTTTTGTGTATTTTTACTGCTTCATCTTCAAAGAAGCAAGCATGACTGTTTCCAGCGCTAATACATTCTATAAAAAAGTCAGTGAGATTAACATTAATACTACCACATAATTAGTCTTGTTACTTGCTCAGTACATTACATATTGGTTCAGGGCAACACCTTCAAAAGCTAGACTCAAAAGCTAGACTCAATGACAACACTTTTTGTGTCTCCCTCAGAACTTTCTCCAGAAGAGCAATGAATATTTCAACAGTTCACCTTTTTATGTCCGATGTGGCATGAAAAATTTTTTTTCTTATCAGTCTAAACACATCCTATATAATTCAGGAAGTCCCTTGGTCAAATCCCTTCAACTCACCCAGAAGTACCTCCTCATTTGTTACTGGGTCCAGTACAACGGTTGGCTTAGAAGTATCAGCTAGGTTGTGATCCAAACTTGCAGGTATCTCTCTTCTATCTAAAGAAACAAAGAAACCAAAAACAAAACCAGAAAAATAATCACTATACATTTTCAAAGATTAATTATTTAACCACAACTTTTCCACAATTCTAATGTCACACATTAAGTACTTAAATTTAATAAGTAACTAAACAGATTGAATAAACTTGCTTTAAATAAAAGGAAACCAACCACAATAATTTCTTGAAATTGCAACTTTCATTGAAATAATTTGTGTATAATAGATGAAGACACTCTAAATCCATTCCCACGGGAACGTCAAGCATTTATCCTATGCTATTAACAACAGTATTTATTCAAAAGTATCTGTATTTTCAGAGAAGTGCTTTTCCAGCAACAGATGCTGAGAAGATAGGAAATATATGATGAAGTATGAAGAACAAGTTTTTTTGCTTTTACCAACTGCTGATAGGCATCAGTAGACTTAAGAGATAAAGCATTTAAAAGACACATCCAATTTTCCTTTTCCTTTTCTCGAGAAATACCATTACAGGAATCTCACTGTAAGCTGTCAATCTGAGAACTATTTCTATAACAAAAAGGATACAATAAAAAGGATTTTTTCAGAGAAGGAAATAGCCTAAGAATTAATGACAACCCTATGCTTTTCAAATAGAAAAGAGACGCTGGAGAATGTTCACAACAGAATAAATATCCCAAAGCTCTCTTGCAGAATTCTCTTAAGCAGACAATTTTAGCTCTACAGTGCACAGGAAATTTCTTTAAACACAGCCAGAAGCAGCATGTTAAAGGCAAGCTGTAGCACTTTGTAGGCACTCATGGCTGCATAAATACTCTTACACCAAGACAGTCAGGGGTAGGAAGAAAGTTGCTGCGTTTGAACAGCTTTGTTCCAACATAACCAACTCTATAAAAAGAAGCAGCAACAGGTGTAACTGTGTAGCTATAACAACAGATTTTTTTATTGTATCAATAACATTTAAGAATCTGTGCTAGAAATTCTACTCAGCTGACAGTCCTTATATGAATCACTAAAACTCCAGGATGTGAGTCAAAGACTGTCTCTGAGGATGAATGTCTGTTAGAGAAAATCGATCACTTCTGGAAGACAGTTCAAATGCACCTAAAGCAACCAACAGTTCTTGTAAGATACAACATGAACAGTCCCTACCTGCACCTCAGGTTCACATGGACTGCAAATGATTTATATTGTAACATAAACTGTACTTAGATCAAAGATTGATCTAGACCAGGATCCGGTCTCCCATCAGTGGCTGAAAGCAAGTACTCCTTCCATTTCCAAAATGCCGTAACAGAGTAATGGCACTTCCATGCTACACTTTTCATCTCTAACCTGGAGCTCAGGTTACTCTATTTAGAGCTGTTAACAGTTAAGTCTCCTGCTATGTCTAGTTCTTGCCTTGAATCTACATAAATATCCATACAAAATCCACCATATTCTGGGGCAGGAAGCAAGTAGTGAGAATGGCCACCTTATTCTGCTAAAGAACCCAGCTCTGATTCTTCCTGTCACATCTTCTAGTTCTTGTGTTTAAAAACAAACAAACAAAAAACCCCAACAAAATTTATGTCTATTCCCCTTCTCCACATCACTCATGATTTTATAGGTCTTCCTCATTCCTCCGCAGTATTCTCTTCAGGATTGAGGAGTCTCCACTATGTAGTTGCTACTTGTACAGAAGTCCTTCCGTGTTTTTGATGGGCTTTCCCTGAACCCTCCATAGTCCCATCGCTTTGAGTTAAGGAAAAAAATTCACATAAAACACTTTAGAAAATCAGAAATTCATACCAACAGTGAATGTTTACCTTATTTCTCTGTTATTATTCCAACCCTGGTTTGTTTTAGAACTGTTAGGACCATATGGCATTTTCCATGCTTGTTAGTACTTGTTTCCTTAGTTCTATAACTTCACAGGGAAATATTTCAGTTCCAAACAAAAGCTCTAGGCAGTCCCCATAAAGAAAGGCTCCTTAGCATCAAAATATCTCCCAGATTGCACAGCAAAAGTAATATGGCATTTGGATTTAGTCTCCCTTTTCTGAACACTACCTACATATTTATTATCCTCTGGCCACAGAGGCTCTAGCAAAGCTTTCTGTTCCTCATTTTTTAAACAAAGATTTATTGCCCACTTTGAACCATTCTATGCACTGTTCTTAAAGGTCTCTCTTCACCTACCGTGTTGTGGTTTTGTATTTAACCTACAAAAGCTTGAAACTCTACTAACACCATATGCTGCCCTTTTAGATGTGATATTACAGGTATCAGTAAAATGACCACAAGGTTTTACACCTTAGCTGTGCACACTAGTAGCATGATCTGAACACAAACAGAAGCACAGGTTATTTTCTTCTACCCCTGCTTTAAAGGCACAACACTATTTCCAGGTATGTCCTGTATTTCTTCACTTCTGAGGAGGAGTTAACATTTTTACAACAAGAATATATAGCACTGTTATAGATACAGTAAGAACAGGTTTTTCCACATCAGATCACATTAATACATTTTGTTATAAAATTATTTTCACCCAGAATCAAGTGTTTACAGAAGAAAATTCTTACACCAATAGAGAATGTGACTACAGATAACTATTTTTCTAAGTATCAAAAGGAAAAAAGTATATGTTCATACTTGTTTTATTGGTTTTCTGCTTCTGATGGTCCTTCCTCTGTTTACTCTTCCTGGGAGACTGTGCTTGTGGATGCACTACTCCACTAATCACAAGTCCCCCTGAAACAAAAGGAAGTGAGACAAAGTTCACTAACTCACAGTAAAAGAATGCACCCTTACACAACCAACAAGCATTTCAATTGAGAGTATACTTCCTTGATACTGAAATTTTCAGTTTTAGAAAGCCAGAACAAACAAAAAAGCTTTTCAACATAAAGTATTTTGGAGTGCAATGCAACTTGAGATATTTTGAAAATAATTTTATCAAATTTCAGTCATAGAATATTTCAGACAGCTGTGAAATGAAAATCATCTTTTAAGACAAAGTAACAATTTCAGGAACACAAAAAAATACTATT
The DNA here is from genome assembly GCA_035222235.1 of Margarornis squamiger. Lineage (NCBI taxonomy): Eukaryota > Metazoa > Chordata > Aves > Passeriformes > Furnariidae > Margarornis > Margarornis squamiger. The sequence continues at coordinate 27,673,817 of JAWWTY010000123.1, read as the reverse complement.
TTCAAGCAAACTAACTCATTAGCAAAAGGTCAAATTAGGCTGAACTGTTAGAAAAAAAAACAAGCAAGAGAACAAGATATATTTGTTCCCCTACAGAATTTAACACTGAGACTGGATAAAATATTACAGTATCTGCTCTGGAAAACAATGTTCACACAAAGAGAAATGCTCCAATGAATGATCCAGCAGACTGTCTTTTACAGAATCTCTGATGTAATAAACCTACTAGTACAGATAAACTGTTCTGTTCTTCTCTAAACTCTGAAGGCAATGGTAGTTAACACCAGCTGATACTATTTTCAGCTGGCACAGGAGTATCAGGAGAGAAAAAGACTACATGGAAAAGTGACTAAATAGCTAGAGATCATCAATAATCTCCTTTTTTTAAAAAAAAATGTACAATAGTAAGCATCTCAAAGCTCTTATGGCACAAGATCAACCCACAGATTTTACTTCACTGCCCCATCGGAATGAAGCAAATAGGTATTTTGGAACTATTACCTGAAGAGTTCATAGTATAGTTTACACGCTCGCCTCTCCAATATTCCAGAGGTCTTAGCCGTATCCTTTTTGTCCGACGAACATTAGGTGTGTTGGAAGGCATTACTAATTTGAAGGAAGAAATAATTCACATTAAGCATGAAAGGAAAATTCAGAGATGGAAAATATTAAGTATACTTTCCTATTTTTCTGTATCACAAGGGGGTCAGCACTTCCCAGCTGATACTTATATCACATTGCTATCGTGACAGAAAAATGGGATCCAAATATTGCCAAAAAGCTTTCTTTTGCATACATCACTATTTCACTCTCCTTTTTCTTAAACAATCACCACACTGACTTTATGTTAATTTAATTCTCTGTTTCTTATTGAATCACTGAGATATGGATCTTAGGAGCTCAGGCACAAGGACAGCAAACATGCTACAACTGTGAAGACAAAGCTCTTGACAAAGACTAAGGACCCTGCCTAAACCTGAGGGATTTTATTAGCAACAGTGAAAAGGCATTGCTTAGGTTATGGCAAGGGGAGAGTAGGAGACTGCATATGCAGCCCCTCCTCTTCCAGATTCACGAGTCCCATTTCCAAAGTCCAGAAGAGCAGCAGTTGGGCGAACAGAAACTCCAGACATTTCCAAGATTTCTCAGATACTTATCTTCAGATGTACTTATTACATAGTCTCTGCTTTCAAGTTGTCTAAGCTGCCATATATGACTACAGTAAGATATGATATGTCAGTGTTGGCAAAAGAGAATAAAAGCCCCTAAAGAGGTAAGAGCAAATTAGTCAAGAATATTTGAATGTTAAAAATGGTAAATACAAAAAACTCACTGAAGTAGTTTTTGAAGGTAGGCAACTGAAGCGTTGTACGTGAAATAATAATGAAGGCAATAAAAAAAACAATACAAAACAGACAAGCATAGGACAACAATCGATTGCACACTCATTGTTCAATCCTAATCACACTCAGACCATCACAGAAAGCAGGTTATTTGCACCCTCACTTATACTGTGTAAAACGAATTCAAACTCTTACTGTTCTCACAGATAGGTAAGCTTGTCTTGACTCAGTTGTTTAGGAATACATTCACAGTGCAGGTGGCTCAGTGGACAGCTGCAGTGCCAGACTCCTTCAGCAAAGTTTACGTCAAGTTTGAAATGCATTTACATGCTTAGATTGTAGTATTTAAAAATAATTTTACCTATTTTATGCCTTGTGATGTCATCTGACAACACCTCTCTTAATTTGTAATTCAAGTCTTCAGTATTATCTGTAAACACATGCAAAAAAACACCACCACAGGCACTTACTATGCCTGACTTTTATCAAATATACCCCTAGAAGCAAACAAAGGTAACAAACCGAAGCCCTGATGACAGTGTTCCCACTAACACCTTTTGCTATAAATATATATGAAAACCAATGTAGATAAACAGTATATGTAAACAGTTTTTAAACAGGGTAAGCTTGAAAATTACATGAAAAATATACACTCAAGTAAATATTCCTCAGACCTTTCTCTCTTGATAAAACATTGGCAAGTTATAACTATATACATAATTTTATTAATTAAAGTGCAAGCTCATTCAGCTTTATATCACTCAAACCTAACTTTAGAACAAACTTCTTACCAGAACACACACAAAACTAGGTCTCTGAAGAAAGCATTGCATGAACTAATAACATTCACATATTTGCTTTTGGCTCTAAAACACTCATGAAAACACTTTTTATCTCCAGGGCTCATGTTCATAATGACAACACATGCAACTCCTACAGTCAAACTTAAACCCAAAATCAAACTAATAAAAAACCTAACAAACCAAATAAAACTTTAAAAAAAAACAAAAACCTCCCCTCCCAAAAAAAAACCCCCAAAAATAAACACACAAACCAAACCAACCAACCAACCCACCCCAAACCAAAATATTCTTAGGTGAACAGGTGAACTCCATCAGGTTGTACAATTGGTCCAGGATGGCCTGAAGTGATTGCATGTAGTACCATGACATGGCAGCACATCAAACTAGTACAAACTGAGCCTGAAAAATTTGTTCAAAGCATTTTCAAGGCATAACTTTATCCTGGTAGGCTTGATGCCAAACCATGGAGGGCTTGTCCTTCCAAAGCTAAAACAAGGTAAAGCTGGCAATAGTGTACCACTTACTTGGACAGAAACATAACCACAGCCAACGTGCACTTGTTCTGGACAAGCTGAATACAGCAGGTATCACTGAACCATCAGTTACAGTTTATAAGGAGCTTATACATAAAATGCAAGAAAATATCAACTTTAAGCATTACCTGAAGATGTATCATCCTGTTCATAAGACTTATTGCTGGAAGCAAATTTATCACAGTGTTCTAGAACAGGCCCACTGCAAAGGAATAAGAAATACACCTTCTTAAACATATTAAATGTCAAAGGAACATTACACACTACCAAGAATAGCAAATTTAAGTTTTTTCAGATCATGTGAGCTGGGTTTTAGTTTTCTTTTATACACCTGTCTATACCGATTAGACAATAAAGCAAATGACTGCTAGTTAGAAATCAGAGGCCTGAAATTCATCAACTGCTCCTCTACTCAGTAATCAGGCAGAAAAATTAGTGTTCACATCTCTCTAAACAGGTTTCCTAAGCTTTTTTTTTCTCTCTTCCAGAATAAAGAGACCTTCTTTTGCAGCATTACCTTTCAAACCATTTTCCATATATCATAGTCACAGAAGTGCTTTAAAGAAATGTTTTGCATACCGCAAGGAATGAACAGTAAAATAGTTTGTATCTGTAATGTGTATTCTGTCATGAAATCTTCCCCATGACATGACAATAATTTACATATGTAACTCCACCAGAGATTCTTTAGCAATAAAATCACTTTTAACGGGACTCCTCTTGCAGCCTTAGAATCAGTACCCTTAACTTTCCTTCTTCCTCTATCTGTGGCTGTCCTTCACTGCTTTTACTGTGCCAATGAAGTTCAGCTGTTATCCACCTAAACTCCAAAAGATGCATTTCAATTACCTAAAGTAGCAAACATACACTACAGATTTGTCCAAGTAAGTCTGCAGTAGGCCCTCTTATAACTAAAAACCCCAAAATTTTCAGTAGAATGACTGCATAAAATTCAATAAATTTTCAGACTGCCACTCATGTTTGCTTTGTTATTAAGTTCTCATCCCATGAAGGGGAAGATACATGCCTATCTACATTCACAAAGTTTGGATTGTACATAGAGTTAGACACCCCACTTAACAGCAACTTCATCAGTACTGCTGTTATTAGTTCTAGAAGCACTGGTGTTTCTGTTCCAAAATCACATACTGACGTGGAAGCAAGCCTCAAAGAGAAAAAAAAATCCCCAAAGGCAACAAACTTATTATGACCCCTTATTCATGACAGGAAGAAAAATTTGACTAATTTATTAACTGTATTGGCACAGCATTTAAAACCCTCAAGCATGAATCACAATCCCTTTCTACTGGGTGCTTCACTGGTAGAGAATGCAGTAGTATCAAACTGTTTTGTCTCAGAGGGGCAGAAAGTGGGATTAAATTCAAGGTTTTCAGACAACTCAGGAAATTACCTTTCATAATTCAGAGCCTTCTCAGCTGCAAAGGAATCTCTAGAAGAGAAAAAAAGTGAATCTTAGTACATTTAGTGTTAAGTCAATTTTATTTAATGAAAGGAACCTTTAGATCAATAATTTTACATGCTGAACAAAATCATAAAAAAGACACTAAAAAAATTGAAGAGCAATGCAAAGAACAATTATTATAACCTGGGTTTAGACTCCTTAAACTTTATCTTTAGATTACCAGCCACTAGAAAGTTACTTCCACAAAAATAGATACAGCTGAAGAACTAAATGCTGTATTTTCTAAATTAAATTTAAAAAAATAACAAGCCTGACAGTGAGGTTACTCTGTGGGTGGCAGGAGTGTATTAAACTGGATCTGTTACACAAGTCTCATGAGAACAGTTTAAACAGCACAAGTTTCTTCATGTAAAAGACACTGGATTTGGCACCCACCTTTGAGAATAGGATACTGATCACACCACTTGGTTTCTCTATTAACTATTCAACCAGTCTCAAATTATCACATAGTTCAATTGGGCCATCGCTGCTTAAAAGTCAACAGGATGTGTTTAATTATCTACGAAGTTATACCACATTTGTAAGGAATCACATAAAAAGCTTACTGCGGTCCATGTTGCCTGTTATGTTTCCTTTTGTTATTTTTGATTTTCACATCTGATAATTTCTGTTTTTTTCTTGCCGTGTCCTGTACAGAAGAGCTGTCAGAATCTGTTTGAGACTCAGTGTCCTCAGGGCTTGAGCAAACAGCTTTATTGGTTCTGTGAGGAATCTTTCTGGGTATCTTCCCTGAATACTTAGCTGGCAACCGTTTCTTTTCAGAATTCTTCACACTGTCCATGGGATGCTGTAGTGCTTTTACAGGAGTTTGCTTATTTGCACCACCAGGTGACTCCAATGTGTGCAATACATTTCTAGGCTTTTCAGACACAGCCAACTTCTGAGTAACAGGAGTTTCCAATTTCTGACGCAAGGGTGTGGTACACACATTATTCATTTTTACAGGCTCTCTTTCAAGCTCTTCTTCACCAGGCTGATTGTCAGAACTCTCCTCTCTTGGTAACTGAAGCTTTTTATTACTACTTTTCTGGACAGATTTTTTAAGCTTCTTCCTTGGACTTACTGCCACTTTCTTAGCTACTTGAACTTTCGGAAGTTTCAGCTTACTTAAATGCTGAGAAGCTTTTGAAGCCGACTGCAGATTCTTGGAAGACTTGACAGACTTCTTTGGAGACACAGTCCGCTCTTTCTGATACCCAGGAGAGGTCATAGGCAACTCTTCACTTGGCAGCACCCTTGTTTTACATGGTCCTGCATCAGATGCTGCTGTTTCCAATCCAGACCATGACATCAGTTCTTCAGCTTCTGGTTTCCAGGCTGTGTTCTTTTTCTGGTTTGGAGAGTCTTGCCTAAGTGCACTCTTTTTAGTCTTTCCTATCAATACACAAAGCATTGGACATCAATATCTTTTCTCATGAAACCTGAAGATATATGTTGACATCTGAATGCATAAAAATAAACCAAAGAATCAAAATAGGAAAACAAAAAGAAAAGGTATCACAAAACCAGGTTTTTCCCTGATGGCTGAAGGGCTTTCTCTAAATTACAGCATATAAAAAACTTCTTGGTGCACTTCCAGTATCTCCTAACAGAAATAAAGGGGGCAGAAATGTTACATTTAGTTTGCTTTCCAGTTTTCAGCATTTCCTGCTACAAAACCCTTCACAAATAATTCCTAAAACCCAATGCCCTTCAGTTCAAAGCACGTATTTTAACCTCCTTTTTACACAGAGAAGAGCAAATGTTTGTGGGTACCTACCACCTACGCTTGCTCATAAAAAAGGCAGCATTACTAAATTAATTTTTTATGTCCTAACAGAAAGGGTAAAAGGGGTGGAAAAAGAGTGAAGACATTCTGTCTCACTGCCTCCTATATATTCAAATCTAACTGCGCAATTGAAAGATTAGAAAGGAATTCAATAATGTCTCTCATCTCCTTTATTATAATTTCCTAATAAACTATCTCAAAAATAATCCAGTAATATGACCTGGAAGGAACAGTCTAAAGAGCTGTTAAATAACTTACCCATATGAGTACTCTTTCGCCTTTGAGATTTAAGGACATGTTCTTCACTATCAGAGACTGGATCTGGTTCCGACATTCCTCTGAAGTCAAGTTCTCCAACATCCAGATGACCCAGTTTTGGTTTAACAGATGCTTCAACCTGTGCTTTTCTGTTCTTGCCTTTCCTACTCTCTGTCTTCTTATCAGAGGGCTTAGATTTATAAACAGGAGTTGCAGAGCCATCTTTTTTTGATTTTTTGTTCTTATTGGGTATTGAAAACCAAGAAGTAAAAGATACACCACTGGCTTCATCAATTAAAAATTCACACTCATTTTCAATTTCTATGTCTTGACTTTTCACAGGAGGAGGTGAAGGGAGTGATATTGAGGTTGAGTATCTGCAGAAAGGAGGGAAAATGATAAATCATTTTGGATAGTGGGGTAAATTGACTTTCAATCTTAGAGACCAAGTGGTGACTCCGGAACACCTTAACACAGTACAAAACATTCTTCGGAAGAATTATTATGAAGTTCATCATTCACTGCTCTTTAAGCTTCCAAACAGAGCACAAGGTCTGCTTCTTGCTTTGGACAGATGCTGAACAATCAAATTCCTATGAAACCAGTCAGATCCAATTAGCTCTGAAAAAGACTGCCTCCTCACTGCAAACTTCAGAGTCACATAAGGTTTTCCTGAATCCTCCAGCCAATCAAAACATCTCAGGCTCCACCTGAAACACTATTAACAGACACTATTCAACATACTTTTTTACTGGCAGACAAAATCAAGAGCACTGTTAAATCCTAACAGCACAAAATTTTGAAACAAACATTCAAACCCTTGCTCAAGTGGCATTTTTAAGTAATGATGGACTACCCCAAAACATGCTCCCAGACTTTGTTTATAGATAAAAGGATGTTGTTCCAGTATTCAGACCCAGATTATTTTAACAGCAAATCACGTTCCATATTAAGCCTCAGAACAAACCTCTGTCGGAGTGTTCCTGTTGATACAGCTGCTAAGAGAGCTGAGGAGAAAGTCTTCTCTTTCTGCACAGAAGACGTAGCAACAGGTTCTGTTCCTTGCACAAGAGCAACCTGCTCATCTCTCCCAGTCTGAGGTCCTTCCAAATGTTCAACTTCCCTGCAGCTCTTTCCTGCAGCCGGTGTATTCCAGCCATCAAAACACAATCTATATATGAGAAACAGCATTTAAACAAATTGCTATAAATCTTGTGCGCACAATAAAGTATTGTGACAGTGAACAGATGCTTCTGCTGACAGTGTCTCACTTTTTATGAATGAGCTTCCCTTTGGTAATTTGCTGGAACACAGCTTAGCCGTAGTACTTCCCAGCATAGTAGCAAGTGTCCAAAGGCAACATAGAGTCAGCTGGTGACTCTTGATCAAAGTGAAGGCTGCTCAGCAAGACAAATTCCTAATTTTAGGAGAATGTGCTTCAGAAATTGTCAGGTTTCCTAGACTGTAGGCGCACTGTCTTACCAATCTCACTCCATCAATGGGAGTACATGGGAACAGTGTCAGTCCATCTCTATGATCTACCCTAGAGATTCAGTCCTCCAGGAGAGCTGAACTGTGGCCAGAACCCCTGGCCAGTATTGCAGATGGGCTTCAAATTTTCCAATGAGGAGATAAAAATCACAACTCAAGTTGTTCTATTTCGTATAAAATATTTGTATATTCAGAGCAAAAGGAATGATGACTGCTCATTTCTATTTTAACAAATTCTTGTTAACTTTTAAGGTCAACATTGTCAATAGGATTCCCTGAAAAAGACTAGACTATCTGAGAAGCTGATATTTTGTTAAACTTTTCTGCAAAGAAGAGTTCAAGTCTATTCTGACAGGTTTCCTACCTTTGGGTACTGCACTTATCACCAGAATATTTAATAAAAAATAATTCTGCCCTTCATAAACCCAGATACAGAAATTTTCTAAAAAGCTTGGAATTATTTTTTTATGAGTTCACAATCCAAACTCATAAATGATCGAAACCACTGTGTTAATTTACCCAAAGTTGAGGGGCACACAGGGGATATAGCACCACAACCACGTTCAGCTCTACTTACTTAACTACAGGAGAACTTCTTACTTCCTCCACAGGAAAAGGTGATCCAACAGACCTATGATCATCCTCAGGCTCCAAAAATACGGTAGGACTGCGGCACACCACTTCAACATCTTTTAACGTATTTTTTTTGCTTTTAGACACAGGAGACACTGGTTTTTTAGAGGCAGGTAGATAATCATGTATTGCAGGCTTCAGGAGTGATTCACATGACTGTCCTGCCATATATATAGAACAGGTTTAATTCTTCTACTCAAAACCTTACAAAATCCCAAGAAATAATTACCCAAAATACCTTAATTCAATAATGGCAGGACCAACCTCTGCTGCTGACTGGTGTTAGCAGTGATGTAGGTGAGCGTTCTGGAGATTTACAGGCTCTTTTCACAGAATTGGTTGATGCTGCCTTTGGTTGTCATAGTTGATAACGAATAATGAGACAAAGTAAAATATTTGATAAAGCAACAATATTTTGACACGAATGTAGATTTCTATAGAACATGATATCACTTCCTTCCCTTAATTCATACTCATGTTCTATTTTAACACGTCAGTTTTCTATCGTGTAAGACTTTCTAAAAGTAACTGTAAATTTCAAACAACAGGAAAAACAGCACACACAGCAAAAACCTATATGCAGCTTTAAACAGACATCCTGCTAGTCTCCAGGCAAGCTATTTATTCTTTTCATTAGAATGAATTAATTCAAACAATTTAATTCACCTTTTTTAAGACAGGCTGAGGTTTTCCAAGAACTGCTTTGACATTATATGGTATTCTCACATCAAACTTAAGTAAACAAACACCATCATAAAAGATCCCTATTCTCAACCCTGCCATTAATGGAAATCCTATTTAAAAAAAATACAACCAAAACATTAGAACTAAATACACAAACTGGCATCATTCTCCCAGCAAACCCATAAGGCCTTCAACTTGTTTCCACTCTTCAACAAAGATACAGATATACAAAGTTATTGTACAGATAACTACTTACCAGGAGTTAACAAGTTGCTTTAATATAAGCACCACCTTTCAATTTCACTGTCCCTCATTTAGCTAAGAACTGTGTCCATATATCTGGCAAAATGACCAAACCCAACTCCAATGGAGTCCAAGACAGCCATACCCACCACCAGTAACAAGGCAGAATGCTCCAGTCTAAGACCATGAGAAATTTAACTATCCTGGACAAAAAGCTGAAAAAGCTTTCAGTAGAAAAAAACCCTAGAAAATAAGCTATTAAAAAAAAATCTAATTATAAAATATTTACTATTAGAACACAAGAAAGTAAGGAAAAAAACCACATTACCAACAACAATTACAGATGGTTAAATGATAGCCTATATACTTTACAAGTAGCATATGGAGCTTATTCAATGCTCATACAGAACTAAAGTTGCACACAAGCGAAACTGCAGCCAATGCTACACTGTGACACTGCCATAACTAACTTACCCTTTGGCTTTGCATTGAAGCCCTCTTCTCATTATTGACAACCTGAGTTGAGCAAGGGGTTGGATTTGGAGAGTTTGTTGTAAGATCATGGCTGCAACCTATGAAGAAAAAACTATACATATGAGAATCTTGGAATTGTACAGGTCTCATTTATTTTAACAAGTTGCTGAGGCTTGTTAAGATAACAAATACAAATAAGAAAGGAATCAGCTACTCAAGAAAGATTACCTATACAAGACAGCTAAGACACAGTTTAAAGCAGCTAGGAAAGGGGTGCTCCTACAAATCCTGAGAAAGACTTTATTTTTATCCATTTTATCACTATTTTTTATTTCTATTTACTCACCACTACATATAATACAATGAAAAAATTGGTTTTTCTCTTTTATCTGCAAATTAATCAAAACATAGATAAGAGCTTACTTTCAAAACAATCCTGTATGAGTTTCAGTACGCTTTGACCTGGCTGTACATCAATCTTACTTCTAGAAAGAAGAGGGAAAAAATATTTTAAATCAAGAACATCAAATGTTCCTATCCCAGCAATATAAAAGCAGCAAGGTTCTTACTTCTCAACATTTTAGATAATTATTTCCCCTAGCCCCAGCTTGAATATATTTTTACCTACCATTTCCAAGCATAGATACCTGCAAAGAAACTTATCTAAATCAGAATTCCAGGAAAAAAAGTCTCATTGCCACAGATTATGATGAGAATGAAGAATTCTCTCTACATAAAACATGCAGCTACTGAAACAGCCCTGAGATAAGAGAGCTTTGGGATGAATAGAGTCTCTCTTGAAATAAATATTTTTTAGGCAGAAGTGAGTGATTCACTAGCCAGATCATGTTGATCAAAATCAGAATAACACTAGAAAAGCCATGGATTATTATTCCTATAACCATCATAACACATCCTTTAAAACCGGTAATTTGGTAGATTTCGTAACCTCATGAAATGCAAGTCTAAAACTGGATTCCAGTAAGAAAAAGCTCATGGACTTCTGACATGCCTTTAAAGAATGCTACAGCACTGCAAATGCTCCAACTCATCTCTAACATTTACCAGCAAGGTTCAAATATGCTGGAACTCCGTGTGGGCTTCATTTCTCTACTTCTTGAAAGGCAAAATGTCTGCACAGACTACTCCTTCCATACTCAGGCAGCCTAGTCAGGGGTACCTTAAGTACAGCTACACCATAGTTTGCTGCCTCGGCAAAGGAAAACCTTGGGGGTTTGTCAACCAACACTGTTTGCTCCTCCCAACACTAAGAAATACAAGAAACTTGGGAAACATCATATGGTCAGTTTAATAGGATACACTACACAGCTTTGACATTATGCTTGTCCACACAAGTTTTCCAGAATGTAAGAATAAAATTTTAAATGCAAATTACCCTCCTCCATGGCAGAATCTTGCTCTGTAGTCTCTTTTTAAATGATTCTGTGAAGAAATAAGAATTGATTTTTACTCAGCATAATGACACTTGACAGAAAACCAAGAAGGCAGATCTCAAGGATTCTCAAGCCATCTTAAACTTGGGGGAGAGCAGGAGTTACTGCAGCCCTCTTTTTCTTAGAATGCCCCAGTTGCTGTACAACCCCCAGCAGCAACTGCCAGAAGTTCACCCTTCCACAAGAACCATCAAAGCATCTGTTGCATTTAAAGTCAGAGAGTCTTACAGGAGACTTAAATGACAGAAATGACAGAGAATCTAAGGATTTGGTTAACATTTACAAAAATAATGACTAAAGAAATAATTTTTTAAGTAAGGAAATGAACCACCACAACACTAACTAGGATATAACCTTACAACACATCCGCTGCTGTGTGTTAACTGCTCACGTGATGATTCTTACCCTATGTTTGTCACAGGCACGACCACACTGACAGGCAGTGAGAGCACATCACTGTGCCATGGTAAAACTACAGCCTCAATTAACTCCCAGTGCCTCTTCATACACTTGAAACTCAAATATAATCAAAGTAATTCAAAAACCAAACATGACTCCAGTCATCTACTACCACAACTAAAGCAGTAATAATTCAAACAGCTGCATATTATCAGCGGTACCTTCTGTGCCAACAAATGAAATAAAGTCCCTGACTTGGGAACAGGCAAAGGCTATTGAGGATAAAAACAGGAAGAAAGGCAAGAAAAATTCAAGAGCTAAGGAGAGTGCAGATTTTCACAGATGTGACAGGAAAACATCACAAAAAAACCCCACAAACGTTTAGCTGAAAAACAACTATGAACTCGTACTCATTTGTGTGAATTTTAAAAATGAGTATGTGCAGCGTGGAGATTGTCTAGTCCTAACACAAGAGAATTCAGCATGTTTTTCTGAAGTTTGCCATACTGACAGTCCTTGCACCTCTTTGCGATTCCTCTTTGGATAACTCCTTCTGGTAACAAAAACAACCAAAACCACTGCAAGCTTTCAACATCAGCTTAACGTGGCCGAAGGAAACTCTGTATACAGTCACACGGGAAAACAACTGCCCGAAAGCCGCCACCCCGGGCCGTGTACAGAGCCACACCCCGCAGTCAGTCCGGCACTCGGGCTGAAACTCTTCCCGGGGCAGCGGCGTGTGGCACAGTCCCCTGGCGGGCAGCCCTTCGCACCAAAGAGATGGAAAGCTCCTGTAACGGGCCTAAAAACTGCTTTCAACAGCTCATTGTTAGTGCGTTGTCACGCAGAGGTTTAAAGCTTGGGAAGAGCCCGATTCCGGCGTGCCTGGACAAGTGTCCGGCTCCTGAGGCGCTGACCGGCCCGCGTCAGGAGCTCTCCGGGGGCAGCCTGAGGGCAGCGGGGTCCCGGCAGAGCAGCCGGGGCGCGGGGGGGCAGCGCGGAGCACCAGCCCCCCGCCCCGCTCTGCTCCGCTCTGCTCGGGGAGCAGCGGAAGACCCCGCCGTGAGGCGGAAGGACGGCCCCGTCCCTCCCTCAGGAGCGCCGCGGAAGGGACCGGCCGCTGCCCACCGCACAGCGCACACACAGACGGACGGACGGACAGACAGGCAGGCAGGCGGACGGACAGACAGGCAGGCGGACAGACAGACAGACGCTCCCACCCCTTCTCTCACCCACGCCTCCGCCATCCCGCGCCGCTGTGGACGCCCCGCCGCCTTTCCCGCCGCCGCCGCGCGCTCCGCCTGAGGGGGGGGGGGGGGGGGGGGGGGGGGGCCC